>JAINUG010000081.1:1427500-1827500 GCA_029706075.1 Aldrovandia affinis
AGAGAGAGCGATAGAGGGAGAGAGAAAGAGGGAGAGGGAGGGGTTATAAACCCCCTCCTTTATAAATGGCCCCTTTCACTTTTTAAATAGATGGCACATTCTGTAGACAAAAGTACCGTTATTCTGTTTTCCCTTGTTTCTTAGTGCTTCTTAATCTTTCAAGTTCTAGCCAATAAAAACCTGCACAATACAATGGCATCGCTGAGCTGATGGATGTAAAGGCCATTGTCACAGTTGATTTTGTTTTTGGAGGAATTACCGTCTTTTCCACCGTAGCGGCTCAGACGCAGACTCAGGCGACACCAAGTATGTCACTTTAGATGTCCCTCAGCAGGAAACCCCTCTCTGTTGCTTTTTTATGGCAGCCTGAGTCTCCACCCTGCTAAAGCACGTTGACATTGCTGACATAAAACTCTGAGAGAGCCCTTGATTGGCTGAAAATTGCATGTTATACAAGTCAAATAAAATAAAGGTTTTTGTAAATAAATAAATCAAGCAATTGTGTGGTAATGGCTTTATTATATATTTTTATTTTTATTGTCACCAGAAGCAGGGAGCCTGCTTCTTTCCTGGTGTCTTGCCATGCTTTGCTGCCTGGTAGTGTTAAACATTCCTGTGTTCTTGTCATGTCGTAGGGAAACCTGTGCCTGGGGATTTTGTTGAGTACTATAGTGCTCTCCTGGAGTGGGTCATTCAGCACATTAGCACAGGGATATGGACCAGTGACTGGGGGTCCAAGGGGCAACCACAAGCACTGTAGAGCGTGTAGTGTGTGTTGGCAGCTCCACTGTCTGATGTGGAGTACTGTGATTAAACACAGCATGGGCCCACAAGACAGAGAGAGTAAGAGAGAGAGAGAGAGAGAGAAAGAGGGGTATAATCTGTAAAAATACCACTTTGAAAGACCAAAAAATACAGGTAACTGCCAAAATATAGCAAACACCAACAAAGTGTCTTAATAGGGTGTTGGGCCACCATGAGCCACCAGAACAGCTTCAATGCGCCTTGGCATAGATTCTACACGTGTCTGGAACTCTATTGGAGGGACACAGCACCATTCTGTTACGAGAAATTCCAACATTTGGTGTTTTTTTAATGGTGGCGTAAAGCGCTGTCTCAGGTGCCGCTCCAGAATCTCCCATGAGTGTTCGGTTGGGTTGAGATCTGGTGACGGAGACAGCCATGCCATATGGTTTACATCGTTCCCATGCTCATCAAGCCATTCAGTGACCACTGATGCCCTGTGTTTGGGGAATTGTCATCCTGGAAGAGACCAATCCCATCTGGACAGAAATGCTTCACCATAGGATGAAGGTGATAACTCAAAATTGCTTTGTATTTATTGCAGTTTACCTTGCCCTCTAAGGGGTATACCTAAACCATGCCAGGAAAATATAACATAACAGAGCCACCAGAACCCTTCATTTACTCAAGTGTTTCCTGTATTTTGGTGGTTACCTGTATATTGTAATATAATATGTAAATGGGGCCCAGATACAATCTCCAGCATGTGACCATCTGGGCTGTCAGGCTGAATTTCAGCAGTTATACACCAGGTGTCCCTGTAGGCACTCCGAGTTCAGCAATTGTTTGGCCATCAGCACAGACAGCTGCCCTTGTTTCTATTTATGTCTCCCTGCTGCAAGCTTGTTTTCTCTTTTCATCTTACAATATTTTTTAACACTGTAGGGCAGGTTACTCATTTAATATTAACATTTCCCACCTCTTCAAAGAAAAACTATTTTAAACCTTCTCGTTGGACTTTAATGTATTGCCGCATTGTCTAATACGCTACGGATCTGACACGCGATAAGTGTCAACAGTGCTGTCATTCTTCTCACGCACCTGATTGAGTGGCAATTGAATGATTAACTGCGATGATTGTCACAATTAATGAATGGTTGTTTGACACATAGCTTAAAATAGGGGCTCCATCGACCCCTTTGTGGTGGAGGACTGAAATGCATGCATGCGATAACGACCTGAGATTTCCTTCAGACCTTATATGTAAGTAATATTTTAGAAAACAGAAATAAAATGAGTACGGAATTGGAGCTATACATATTATAAAAGTGCAGGCCATCCAGCCCAGGAGAGCCAGTGGACCAGACAGTACTGTATGTCTAATGGGAAGCTGAAGCACAGCAAGCCATGAGCTGCAGGAGGGACCGTTAAAAGTGTTCAATCCGGTTGAATTATGGGATACTCTCCTACATCTGGAGTGACAGGCCAATAGCATGCATTTTTAAGAGTGGAGAGAAATTCAACCCGAACATCCACAGAGCTATCTGTGCAAGCATCCGGGGGAAGGTTTTATATACGTAGTATGAACACTCGTCATATGTACACCCCATAAACCTGAATAGAGAAACCCCAAATGATTAAGATTTAATCAAAATTCCTTTGATTCAATCTGGCACGGTGGCTTGTTATGCAAACGACTAAGTAGTAGTGATGTGACGAGGTGTCATGACAACAAAAATAGGTGGAGCTACAATTAGCTGTCAATCACTGACTGACTGAACCAATAAAATGGTTTTGCTCTTCACATCAAAACACAATGATTGGTTCAAATCAGTGAGCTACTGGTAGCATATGGTAGCTCCACCCATGTTTGGTGTCATGACACCTCATTCTTCCTTTACTACTGTGGAGTGGAGCAGGGGGTAGACATTCGGAGTGGAATTACAATAGGCAGGAAAGAACAGATTTCTCCATTCGGTGGTGTAGAGTAAGACAGGGCTGCATCTTGGGCCCAAGCTTGTAGAACATCTACCTAAAATTGCATAACGTTGGGATGATCTATAGCTCCCGGCCTCACCCTTTATAAAAAGAAGCTAAGCCTCTACATTATGCAGATGTCTCCCTTCTGCTTTTGCTCATAGAACAATGGCTTCAGGCCAAGGCACCAGCAGATATAAAACAAAGAGGATGCTATTTTCATTTTAAAAAGAGAGATCTCAGGGAACCGTGCCCACGTTCCTTTTCAGAAGTCAAACATTGAAACACTACACACGTCATGTATACAGTATCCGGGATTGAAAATTAGCTGAGCAGGGCTTATACGCCATGAAAATGGACAAGCTCCTAACAAAAATATGTCTGAAGCATTTAAGGCAGCCCTCAAACCAGTTGCCTATGAATCCACCTAAAAAACAGTGACACTTCCACTGCTACCAACACAAGGTCCTGAAATGCAAAGAGCTTGACCCCAGGAAAGAGTCCCCATGACCAGCTTGTGTTGGGGCTCATTACACTCACCCCCACTAAAACTAATCAGGCTCAGGACAGCGCCATTGCAACGCAGAAAATGTAGTCAACCTAATTATATCACAATAAAAGACACGGCGACAATAAGGAATGGCCAACACAATAAAAACGTACTAACCAGAGAGGGAGGTCTGTAGTCACATTACTGTCTATAAGAGGTCAAAACAGAGATACATTTCACAGGGTAGCAAGAGACACTGGCCTCCCCAAAATAACACCGCTTCAATTCATAATTCATAATTCTACAGGACATGGAAAAATGACCTCTCCTCTTTAGAGTGGATTCTAGTTGTGCAGTACTGACCCACTTTATGGTGCTCTGCCACAGCCTGGGGGCATTGGGAGTGATTCACTCACACATGTGTACACATGAACAGCCATTCACGCCTTCAACACCAATCAAATCTACAGTGTCAAATCAAACCTTTTTCTCCTTTGGTGCCATTATATTGACGTTCCCTTGGTTTGTGTATGTGCTTGACAGTGCAAATGTGCTACACATTTGGCAAACCAATGAAGTCAATTGAAACCGAATTGAGAGATAGAGACAGAGCGAGCTGGGGAGAGGGGCACAGAAATAGAAAAAGAAAGAGAAATAGAGACAGTGAGTAATAGAATGCAAGCGAGAGGCAGATCAGAGGGGATAGAGAGGAAGTAGTATTTCTCCAGGCCTGAGTCAGTGTGCAGAATGTTCTCCAGCCCTTGGGGCTTGCGCCGTGCGCCCGCATCCCTCCGAACGCCGTGCTGAAATACCCTTGTGTGAATGCAGCTGTGACGTGAAGAAAGTCAGCCCTCCTCAATCTTCGGCGCGTCATGTTCCCTGACACGCACTTAAAGCGCGAGTGCATGATGGCTCTCGGGTATTTGCGGAACCAGCCCTATTACTACTGTTACATGTTTTTAATTTGGCACTGTTTCTCAGCTTGATGCGTATCCACTCTAATTGTGGCTGATGTCGAATTATGTTATTGTTGTAGTTGTCACTCCGATGTTATCGCGCGCTGGCCCTGCATTGCAAGTCACTCTGTCCAATAAATACATAATATTATGGATAATTGTGGTTCTCTGCTCTTGAAAATGCGGTGCAGAAATGTATTTGGCCTGGGCTGGATGTTTTCTTGGAGCGCTTCTCGCTATCGTACTGACAATACTTGATGACATTACATTAAGTGCGTTGTCTTTATGATTTACTAGCAATGCATTCGATCTGTACTGTAGAAACACCGGTAGATGCACATCTCTGTAGTGGTTAATGCCTTGGTCTTTTAACTAGAGGGTCGTAGGTTCAAATTCAGTATGGGCACTGCCTTGTACCTCTTAGGAAGGAATTTAACCCATATCCGCCGAACTACAGGATTTTCTGTAGACCGCGCAAACCCTTCATTCACTGGTATACGGGATAGACCGCGTGAACGCTACAGTCGCCATCCTGCGGAAAATCCCGTAGCAGAAATTCAATTAAATTCAAATGTGTGTTGAGGTGCAATGTCCAAATATGATATGATTATATAACAAACACATGGGGGATGTAGACTTCGCTGACAAAACAATTGCCTGTAACAAGAGACAAATGAAATCACTAACGTGGTACTATTTGGTACATGCTTGACATTGCTATCCTAAATGCTTGCATTGTTTACAATAAATCTCATAATACAAAGATGAAATTGTGCGACGTCAGAGAGTCTCTATCAATGAACTTGATAGGTATAAGCGACAGGAAATCAGTAGGAACTCAACAGGAGTCCAACAGACACAACAAACAAAAGGCAGAGAAAGATACGAACTCAATTAATTGAAATATGACTCTTCACGTCAAATTTCAAAATGGTTACATGTAAATGTAGATATGACACATGAATGTAAGATTGTAAAAATGTATCTGTACATAATTTACACACATATTTTGTATATAATAACACCAATTTGTTGTGTGTTTAATTGATATGACATACCATATATCTCCACAAATTATGATATTATTATATATTATGTACAAATACATATTTTCAAATGTTCATAATTTGTATATGATGTTTTTCAATTGCAACATTTTTGGGATTGGGCATAACACATCAGTCTATACATCAAAATAAAGATAATTTCATGCTCTTTCCAATGATACATCATTCCATTTCCAAGAGGGAAGTGTTAGACTGAAGGTTGGCTGAGTGTAAATGGGTGTGTTATGTGGCAAGGCACACACCGCGTTTATACAGAATAATGCATTTAGACGGATATGGGTTAACATGAATGGATTCAATAAATATCCAGTGTTAAAAACGGGTAATATTTAAACATATTCGCTATAGTAGTTACCCTGGAAAACAGTGTAATAATAATAATAATAATAATACTAATATGTTGTTCTTCAGTTTGTCCTGTATTGACTGTTTGGTAACAGCTAATGTGAGTATTTAGTTTGACACTGGATGAGGAATGCATTCCAAGGCGTTGAGTTTCAGGTTCTGAAATTGTGCAAAAACACAAAGATCTGGCTTTGAAAGTGAGAGGCTTGATCTGTGCTGAGAATAGAGGCTTCAGAGAAAGAGGAATCAAAAATTGAGCTTGAGCAGAACCAATTCAGCACAAAGAGGGTAACGCAGGGGGAGAGGGGTGGGGGGGAGGTTTTAATTGAAGCAGCAGAGAGAGGTAGAGTGAAATACCGAAGCAGAATTTTTTTGATATACTGTCAGGGGCATTGAAAAAGAAAATTATGCACAAAGTATAAGTGACGGTGGTTGTCGATCCTAATAGACTTTGTTCCTACAGCTCTGCCTTTACTCTAGCAGGGAGTACGGAAACTCAATCAGTCCTGCTCCTAATTAATATTCATAGATGAAAAGTGATGGACTCAGTGCATTAAGAGCATTAATGTGTAAATCCATTCACCTAACTGGTGACAAGGGAGTACATGGCGATGAAGTGGTGCGCTGCCTCTCCCACTTCAGATTTCAGAGGGCGAGCAACAACTCAGAGCAACGTGTCTGCGCGCGCAAAGCCAAGTGAAAGTAATAGAGGACTAACGGCGTTTTTATTCAAGAACCAACCGTGAGGCCTAAGCTACGTTTGTTGGAGCGCACTTTCATTTGATTGCTACTTTCAATCAGCAATAAATAAATAAATAAATAAACAAACACAAAAGAATTGACTTGTACCCGCGGTCCGCATGTTCCCGAAAGACGCTCGATTTTGGCTCCTTTACTCTGTTACATACTGTTTTGAGTGCTTGTGAATGCTTATTAATCTATCTTTAATTAACAAAAAGCCTCATGGAGTAAATCAAATCCATTTTCTGGCGGCTTAATATGCACCTTAAAAGAAAGCAGCCCTGCCAAGATTTCGGTCTTCGACTTTTATCAGAGAGTGAATGGAGTTCACACATGCGCTAATACACACACACACACACACACACACACACACACACACACACACACACACACACACACACACACACAATGCATGAATCAAACTGCATAATCATAATTCCTCACACAGAATAGAAATAGCTGAATGTATTTCTGAAGGAAATCCTGAAGAGAGGTGGGCCTGACTTCCCGGACATGCCATGAGTAAAAACATTGCGAACACAAAAAAACATGTTTTATTTATACCAGACAATATGGACTTCTCCCCAGTTCAGCGGATTACCTGCAGTTCATACCAGTGAAAGCAAAAGTGCAATGTGGGGCACGGTGTCACATCGGTGTGCTTTATGCCTGCTGTTAAGTGAGTCCAAATCGCAGAGAGGATGCTGTCGACCGTGCCCACAGTGTTTTTGTAATGAGGTCACAGTCACACAAGCCTCAATGCCGCCTGTTATCGAATGGATATATTTATGTCCCACTTTGGCTCAGCATTAATCCCCGGAGTGGAGAGAGGCAGACTGTTGAGGTTTGATGAAGAGCTGTGCATTAATACAATTTCTATATTGCAAACGCAGTTATATGTGATGTGCATCATATAGTTTCCTTCTTTGCCGATTACAGGTTTTGGAATTGGTCCCGTTATCTTATATGGGTAAATCTAAGAAGAATTTACCGAACACCAACAGCCATTATGAAAACACAACTTATATAACATGGATAATGATTCACCTCTGACACGCCAAGTCTGATTCTGCCGAGAAAACGTAACTTTGCGGTGACCTCATATTCCCTGTCTTAATTGCGAAAGTGTAGGTGTAAGCAACAGAATTCAGCAAAACAGTTCTTCCTTCTGAAAGCTGCTGTTATTTATGGAACCCAAAGTGCTTTACAGTGAAGGTGGGTAATTTCACCTCAAGCAGCAGTTTGTAGCATCCACCCATCTGTTTGTTTTTGTGTGTGTGTGTGTATAAGTGCATCTGTTGGTTTGTTTGTTTGTTTGTTTGTGTGTGTGTGTGTGCGTGTGTGTGTATGTGTTTGCACACTAATCTTTGGCGTGTGTGTGTTCTCCCAATGATATCATTATCCCTTCTGGTTCATTGCTTGCCGAGTGGCAGCACAGTCAGTTCCACTTTCTCTATCTGTGCTCCCCGGCCCTGTCTGCCATTGTCAAGCCGAAAATATGCTTGAGTTCATGAATATGCAAACAGCCCCTGGTCAATTGCAATGGCAGCGTTGCGTTCCTCTGCCTGCTCTGTCTGCTCCGCTTGGCTGTGACTCACAGCTCGGTGCTGCATACGGAACGCCGGCGCCGCTCCACAGAAAACAAACACAGGGATGAATAGATGCGCAGGTCCGCGGCCACAGTCTGCCAGCGCCCCCTCAGGCCCGGGGCGGGACCACAGGCGGTCAGACCCTCACAGGTTTGACCTGGTTATGGGTCACCACTGGTCCTGACATTCTGCTCAAATCATTGAGAGGAGATTATGAAAGCCTTTAGGGGGGAAAAGTATGTCTTAAAAGCATCTGGTAGCGGTCCTCCTGGTGTGCAATGGAGTACCAGTCAATAGCATCTCTGTCCCTCACGCTGGCCGCACGACGGCAGCATAACACTCCAGTTTGGATGGACAAACCATGATGCGGGGATAAACCCTCCGCTCCCCTCTATCCCTCTGGGTGTGGAGAGCGGTCCTCCTGTGCAATGTTCTCCAAAAGGGCTGAACAAACGGCCCTCTAACAGTTAAAGGAGAGCTCGAGTACCTCCTCCTCCGGTGCCTCTTCCTCGCCCTTTGAGGCGCACGAAACACAACAAGTCTCTTATATGTACTGGGTAGGAGACTTCTTATGTAAAAATGTTTCATAGTTTCATGAGTAAGTTTATGCGGCAGAAGCGTGTATCGGGGATAGCGCTGTGGGAGAGCAATGTGTTTCACGCTTTGGCTTCTCTCCCGTGGCAGCGTTTCTGCCCGGCCGCCCACCCCAACACGCTCCCATGTGTAACCCCCTTTCGCCTTCCCGCCACTCCCCTGTTCCCTGGCAGATGAATAGATTTCGGTCGTGCCGCGAGGTAATGAATTGTATTTATCAGTCTAAACATGCGTCTGCAGCTTAACGAATGTGGGATTTTCACGCGGCCAGTAAGAACGTCGCCAGCTGGGTGGGGGGCGGCACGTGGCAGGGGTTACCGACGTGGGCTGGACCGCGTTGCCGAGGGACGCCTGAGGGAGGCTGGGCAGAGGAGCCGTAGCAACACGGCTCCGGGGCCTCGGGAGAGATGAGATGTTCAGCCAGACAAACAAGGGGGACGATGCAGAGATTGGGTTTGAGCGTGACGCGCAGCGTAATTTATGCTGCTCCGCGCAAGGGGAGAATCCGGGGTAAACACAGCGTGAAATGGTGTAATGCTGCCAGAAAGAGCAGACTGTGGCTGCAGTCGGACGGAGGCAGCGGTGCTGGAAACTGTCCCCGTCGTCATCTCCTGTCCTGATTCTGCCAGGTGTGAGGGTGTGAGGGCATGAGGGCGGAGGGCGGAGGGCGGGGGGTGGGGGGCAGAGGGGGCTAAGGGCGTGAGGGCGGAGGGTGGGGGCGGGGTTAAGGGGGTTCAGGCTGAGGGTCAGAGAGCCCCTAATACACTCCCTGCTCACTGCAGCGCTCCACCCCAGAACTAGTGTATGTTGATAAAGCATTATGGTATTGAACAGCCAACTCAATTTCCATTGCAAACAATGAGCTTGTTCCTGATGGGATGCTAGGGGGCTCTTGGGAGCCCTAATGGTAATGCACATAATCTGTGATTACTTACTCCAATGAAGAGTTACTTTAAACGAAGCATAGACTTTGCATAGAGCTGGCTGCAGCAATGGGGTAGCATAGCTGCTATTCCCAGTCACACCCTCCCTCCCCGCATGCCTATTAATATTTGTGTTTTCTTCATTAAAATTCATTGTGTTTATCATGTGTTTCAAGCTTGATGATAACTGGTTTGATGTATATTTTCTTCATTCATTGTGATTTTGGTTTAGTGCCATCATTCTGAATTCTTGAATGATTATTTAATGTCTTATTCTATAAATGGTTTTTTTGCATCTTTTTTTTTCTTTTTTAAATTAACATTACAAAAAGCCTTAGCTACAATAGATCCCAAACCGCTATTCGAGTTTTTATCCTTTACTGACACGTAAACAACATAGCAATACCTCAGTGTTCAGTATCTTATGTGATCCATGTCTGTGTTGTTGGTATTAACGCTAGTATTATCTTAATTTGAATATTTAAATACGAATCTCAGTAAACAAACTTACCATAAGTCATAGTGGAACATTTTAAAAGGCACTTCCCAGGTGGTCTTGCGGCCATCTTCTCTCAGTTGAGTTATTTCTTCTTGTCCTCCATCCAAATCCTGTTAATTGATCCCATATCCTCAGAGCCAGAAGGGCCCGTTTTCCTGTGGAAATGTTTCTGTGGCAAACCAAGCAGCTGGCTGTATTACAAATCGCTTTTTAATTAGAAATGGTTAATAAAATTAATTTTGCGATGGCACTTCCAAGATGAAGTCGTTAAAGAGACAAGCTCTTGTTAAATCATCCATTTATAAGCCAGCCAATAAGGAGGCAGTAAGCCCTCCATTTAAAAAAAAGAAAAAAGAAGTTAATTAAGTGCTGTCTGAAACATCCCTGTCAGGTCTCTAGTCAGAGTCTGTCCTATTTTGTGATGCATTGGGGTGTGGCATTGGGGTCCTCATTGAGAACCACACCAACGTGGAGTCTAGTGTGGCATAATCTAGTGCGCTCCACTCAGGCATAGCTGTATCTACCATTGAGGACACCGACTTCATGACCTCTGTATTTTTTCTTTATAATTTTTGTTTCTGATTTTTATCCCATTTTTATCCCAATTTGGTAGCCAATTAGACCCACTATTTCTATGTCAATCCCCCCTCCAGTAATGTGATTTCGCTGCCATAGACCAGTAGTGACGAAGGCGACCTGATGCCTCTTCCGAGACGGCACTCGCTGCCGACCGTAACCCGGTAGTACAGGGCGACTCTTATGCGCAGCGAACGTCATGTCGGCTTCCCACCTCTGTATTTTGTCTGAGTCTGAGTTTTTTTTAACACCGATTCACTGTAATACTCAATAAAAGTGGTGAACAGTACGTAAAAGTACTTTGCTATTTTTTGGTATAGCAAAGGTTTTGTGTAAAGCCAAGATCACCACTTGCTCGCCTGATCACCGTCATCGTCATTACTTCTGTGTGTGGGTGGTGGTGAAGTGGACCCGTCCCAAGCAGGCGGATCTTGTCGTTACTTCGTTAAATCTTCTCTAAGCAAAGATGACGCAGTGAGGTTTGGGATGACTTTGCTGCACAGCGAGAGTTGTAAATCAGGCTGTGGTGATAGGCTAATTTAGGCTAATGTTAGCTAATGTAGCATACATTGACAGTGATGATAGGCACAAAGCTAGCTACATTTTAGTATACATTTACATGACCTCGGTAATTCTCGACTCCTGGATACGGTCCTGCACTCAGGGTGGGTTTATTTAACTTTAGGGGGATCGTTATCAGCATTTTCAGCAGTGTTTTAAAAAAAACTGTTCAAATCAACAAAAATGCAATAATTAGACTGCAGCGCTACCAGTATTGACTAATAAGCAAAAGTACTGTCTGGCAAATATAGAGAGACTACGAGCTCAAAAGACCCATGGCATCCCAGATCTTATAGCAATTATTTTATCGTGAGAATTCGGATCAATGTGAACCTGCCAGCAAACGAACCTCGATCTCTTTGAATTGTGCTGTCTTTAGTTTTTCTTTTGAATAGTGCAGTACAATGCGTGTCTTAGTGCCGATTCCTTTCTTTAAGAAGGCAGTTTGAAGTCACAGTGCTAGAGTTCAATTAGTTGATCGATTATTATATCACCCCAGGCATGCAAATGGTGCCAGTCATGATTGTTACAATATTGACTTGGTAATTCTGGTATTGTTGGGATTGTCTGGTATTAAGATGTTAGTTATCATTATGTAAAAGATAACTAATGATATTTTTCAGTGGTGTAACAAAGCAGCGTCGGGCCCCGATGTGAGATGGTTGACCCGGGCCGCCCCTACTGACAACAACCTGTCTGTGGCCGTGAAAATGCATCCCCCTAAAGAGCTGTGGCCGACAGCTGCAAGCCCCCACTGAACCTGGTCTACTCGTCGCATTACAGCCAAGCCTACTATGATTATCTGACTGACACACCCATGCAACAACCTGCCCTTTGTCAATAAAGTGAACAATTTCAGTTATGAATTAATGATGAGTAAGCAGTGGCATGCAGTAGCATTGACAGCCGGGTATGCA
Source organism: Aldrovandia affinis (assembly GCA_029706075.1). NCBI lineage: Eukaryota > Metazoa > Chordata > Actinopteri > Notacanthiformes > Halosauridae > Aldrovandia > Aldrovandia affinis. The sequence goes on from JAINUG010000081.1 coordinate 1,439,480, forward strand.
ATCGATCAATAACCACCAGATCACACACATTAAAAATATTGTTGCTCTCAATTAAAGTCAACCCATATCCGCCGAACTACGGGATTTTCTCCAGAGCGCGCAAACCCTTCGTTCACCGAACTACGGGATTTTCCGCAGACCACGCTAACGCTATAGTCGCCGTCCTACGGAAAATCCCGTAGCATAAATTCAATGAGATTGAAATGACTGTTGAGGTGCAACATCCAAATATTATATAATTATATAACAAATACATGGGGGGTGTAGACTTTGATGACAAAACAATTGTCTGTTACAAGAGAAACAGAATTTTCTAAATCTACTATCCTAAATAATTGCATTGTTTACAATAAAGCTCATAATACAAAGAAGAAATTGCGTGACTTCAGAGAGTCTCTATCAACAAACTCGATAAGTATAAGCTACAGGAAATCAGTAGGAACTCAACAGGATCCCAACAGACAGAAACTAATAACAAAATGAAGAATGAGATGAATTTGTGACATTACAGAGAATGATACAAACTCAATCAATTGAAATATAACTCTTCACGTCAAATTTCAAATTGATATAACATACCATATATCTCCACAAATGATGTATTATTACAAATTATGTACAAATACATATTTTCACATTTTCATAATTTGTACATGATGTTTTTCAATTGCAACTTTTTTGTGATTGGGCATAACAACAGTTTATATATCAAAATAATGATCCTTCCATGCTCTTTCCAATGATACATAATTTGCCTCTTGCAAAAGGGAAATGTTAGACTGAAGGTTGGCTGAGTGTGAATGGGTGTGTTATGTGGCTAGGAAAACACAGAATAATACAGAATAATGGGTTAATAATAAATGGCGGATATGGGTTAATAACAAATGGAACAAAATTAAAACTAATGTTACTACATTAATGTTCAACGTGACATTAAGATGTGCGGTTGTTGCAATAAAATTGATATTTAATGTTAGCTAGCCAGCTAACGTGCCTTGCAAATAGAATAATAAGAATATAACATGAACAATAAGAATGTACTACTTACTCATTGCAGATGTATTCTCCGGGCCTTTCGCTCTACAAAATCGTCAACAATTCCCTTTAGGTCCAACTGCCTTGCATGGGCATTTTCGATTGATAAGATCCCCAATCCAGAGAGATGCTCCTGCCCCATAGCGCTCCTCAAATAAGTCTTGATTAACTTGAGCCTTGAAAATTATCTTTCGGCGGATGCAACAGGACTGGCCTTGTTTTGCATGAGTAATTAAGAACACCGCTAACTCTTCTTATGTATTTATTACATTGCAGTTACTTAATAATAACTGCTTGTTACCAAAGTAGTTACATTACATTACATTACATTACAGGCATTTAGCAGACACTCTTATCCAGAGCGACTTACAGTTTACATTTCTTTACAATCCATTCATACAGCTGGATATTAACTGAAGCAATTCAGGTTAAGTACCTTGTTCAAGGGTACAACGGCAGTGTCCCACCTGGGGATTGAACCTGCAACCTTAACATTACAAGCCCAGTTCCCTAACCATTATAGCACACTGCCTTGTGTAGTTACAATATAACTACACAAGTATGGGTGCAACGTAATGTAAAGTGTTACTAAATTAAATTAGAGTTCTTGGAAAATGTCTTGGTGCAAGTCAGAGAATCACGCTTCTGGTATTGAACCAATTTTATAATTAGCTAAGGGGTCAAAAGGATAAGAAATTACCCCAAAAATATTTGGAAATATGTGTAAAATCTTTCCCATTATTATTATTATTATTATTATTATTATTATTATTATTATTATTATTTAAAAATTCACTTTAACATAGCGTTGCAGTGTGTACTCTGGCAAAAATGTTAAATGTTAAAATGGCAAAAGCACATTTCCACAAGCTTGGCTAGGGGGCATTGTGATTCTGTGTGTCACCCTGCTCCAGTGACTACAGTATAAAACAGGTCCCTTGTGCGTACATGTGCAATGAACGATGGCTTTACCTCTCTGTTTCATCTCCGTGGGGAGGGTCACATTTGAAGGGGGGAGGGGCAGCCGACTGGGGCATTTAAGGACTCGGGGAGTGAGGTTCACTGCTCGGAGCTGCAGGTGAGGCGATACGATGTGACAAACTGCGGAGCCGTGATAAGAAATGCCCATTTTTTATTTTTTGAAACACAGCAGATAAGCGATTAACATTTCCTTCCTGATCCCTCGGCTGAATATTAATAGCGAGCCTGTGGCTGTGAGTGTCACGGAGACAGCTGTAAATGTGGCGACCGCTGTGCGCGTACAGCCCACATCACTCACGCTCACGGGTCCCCGTCTCACCTCTTTATTTGAATCACCGACAAGCGAGCCCCGAGTGGGCAGGGTTGCCCGCGGCGCCATCTCGGGTCGTGTTTGTGAATGCAAACGGTGCGGACGGAAGGGAAGGAAGTTTGGCTCCTTCGACACAGTCTCCTTCCGGGGATGCTTCGTAACATTGCGAAAGCCACGGAGCCACTCGATTTAATTGACTTAATCTTAGAGACGAGGTTAATGACAGGAGGCGAAATGTGCAGATGCGTCAAAGACGAGCAGGAGACGGGGGCACGAGCAGCCCCTGTCTGCTGGACCTCAGTAAATAACTCTCTGCCGCAGGAATTTATTACGCCTTTATTTTAATGGACGTCTGAGTCAGCATGATAATCAGTTATTGTGGCCATATCGGCCAACCAGCGACCGGCATGGCCTCGGCCCAGTGCATCGTGGACTTTTATCGCCGTGATCGTGAAGCCACTGGGAGGACACTGCCAGGCTCAGGCCGGGAGCCAGCTGGTGACACCAGCTGTCTGAGCCATTGTTCTCAACGGGGGGGGAGAATACACTGGAGCTGTGATAAGGTGAAATTAAAGTGCGATCAACATAATTATAAGCTTCCACACCAGGGCTATTCAATTCCAGGCCTCAAGGGCAGGCCTGCAGCGTCTGCGGGTATTTGCTTCAACAACACACTACGCCACCCGATTTAACTCATTAGCTCACCCCCTGGACCAAGGAGGTAAACTAATTAGCGAAATCAGGTGGGGTAGTGCACGGCTGGAGCAAATACCTGCAGGCCTGGAATTGAATATCACTGATCTACAGTAAACCGCGTGGAGATCTGTTCTCGTTTGCTGTACTGCATTTTTGCACCGTGTGTTCTTTTGTTTTGCACTTGTTTTGCAGCTCAGCTCTAAATGCAACGTTTTGAGGCAGAGTCGCCGTAATGGAGAAATACTTCATTTGGAAGCAATCTCCCAGTGGAATTTGACGTCGCAATAGAAAAACGTTGCTGACCCCCTCCTGCGGTCGATCGGACCTGCCTAATTTGCTGGGTGAAAGCAATAACACAGTTCTGGATTGGCCACGCTCACAGGGTCACGGATAATTGGTTATGAGTCTGAGCTGGAGAAAACATAACGTCTACATAATTTCCTTCCCCTCTCTTTTCATAACATTTGCCGCTGTTCCATTCTGCACTGAGGGTAAGAAAGCGCTCAGACTGGATTTTGAAAGACACAAAAGCAATTTTAGGCCAGTGCTTCACAAAAGATCCAGTGCAGAGACAAGAGAGCAGACGTTCTCCTGATAACATGCAGAATCTGGGTCAGAGAGGGAGGTCAGTGGCACATGAATTTCCTTCTGATGCATTTTAACCCCTTTGTGTCAAGGCCTAAAAATAGCTATTTCCACATTTTTTTCATTACTACTACACCAAGCCTAATATCTCCAAAAGTACACCTTGCACAGACATGGTTGAGGGCTTGATGTGAAGTAGACAGTTATAAGAGTCATCTAAAAATGTGTCACCTATGAGACTAATGATGCACTTTATATGTGCATGAAAAGTAAAATAAAGATAAAACGGTTTACACCCTGTACTAATATGATAATTTTGCCCTCTAAAGTCATAGCAGATTCCAAATAAATAATTGTTGTATGTGCTACCCCAAGGGGTTGTACACTTCCCCTAAAACCTGGATGCAAATATCTAAAAGCAATTAAATTCCACAGTGTTGTTTCTAAAAACAGGATCCAGGCGTCCTTTGGTGTCCCAAAATCTATCCAAAGTGGTTACATGTTTTTAGCCAGTCACATGCCATGCTGTATAAAATAACACCTCTTGTACAGATATGAGAGCGAAATGAATTCTAAGATGATTAAAAATGTATTTTTTGTGTGGTTCCTGCATCAGATATTTGTGTATCTAAGTGTCCGGAAACCTATCCAAAACTAACTATAAATCAGTTGTACATGTTGTACAAATCTATTTAACCAGAGCCCCATTAGCCAGACTGCTTTCCAGGTGGATCCAAACAGATTGTCATGGTAACAATAACCTCATAGGTACCATTGTCATATGCATCAACCGAGTTGACACTCAAGGCAGACGATTCAGCCACTATACGTGTCTTCAGAAACCTCTTCTAAGACACTAAAACGATGGTGACTTGCATAGTATAAACAATTACTAATTTTGTTTTGGTTAATATAGTCCAGAACCCAGAAGTGGCATGTGCCCCCAGTTTCCACATGTATTCCGCACTACTTCCATGATTTTCAGCAGAACTGGACTGGTCAGATATGCGTAGATCTATCTCAGCCCAACAGTGACCGTGAAAAACCAGTGAGAGCTTGTTTGAAAGCTTAGAACCTGGACAATCTAACCATGGCTTCCACGTACAACCAACCAATAGCTATTCAGATGATAAACCCCACAGGCTATGTTCGGTGACTGGATACAGGTGTATGGTTGGTGGACTCTGTGTCAGTGAAAATCTCATGAAATACAGAAACTATTGGGAAGAACCCTTTTTCTATGAGCAAAACAACCTTGGCTCTCATTTACTAAGCATTTACTTGCCCTGAGGAGACTGGCTCAACACATAGCAAGGAAGTGAGTTGAATGTAAACACTGTGAGAAGGTATGACAAAAACAAATTATGCAAATTATTGCACACATCCCTGAGACAATTGAATGTGATTTTCTTTTAGCTGAAATGACATGATGTTTTAAAGCAAAGATTTACAAAGTGAGATGTGCATTTGGGTGTTACGGGGGAGGGGGCTGGGTTAAATGTCCCACAGTTTTATTATCATAAAAATATACATAACAATGACTTTCCCAGACTCATTAAACACATTTTAAGGCAATGCCATTGAGGGGAAAATTTTTAATAACAATGAATAATATTTATGAACTGTGAATTATGTTAATTCTCATGGCATCATGGCACTATACCGCTGGGTGGCTGACAGGAAGAGGTTAACCCTTCAAGTACCTACACATCCCTCACTCTCTCTCTCTCTGTTTCTTTCTCTTTCCTCTCTTTCTTTCTCTTTCCCTCTGTTTACTCGCAGTGCTGGGGGGCCTGGAGTCCCGTGGGGTCCTGCGCAAGATCAGCGACATGCTAGAAGTCATCCTGAAGAGGATTGACACCCTGTCCAAACTGGGCAATGCCAGCGATTCCCGCAGGCTGGAGGAGCTCAGCTCTGCCATCAACAGGTATTGACCCCGAGAGACAGAAAGAGAGCGAGAGAAAGAGAAACACGGCCCAATTAGAAACAACGGGGGCGCCAGCCTGCCTCAGATTGCATTCCTTTGTTCACAGGTTCAGGCCTGACTGTATTGTCCGTAGTGATGGAGCTGGCTTCACAACACGTGCGTTTGTTCACCCTTCTTGTAAGCCAGTGATGCTTGCTTGCAAAAAAGCCAGAGGGTTGGCTGTGGTTCTAAATGCCCTTCCTGTCAGGGCAACTGGGCTGACATCCCCTATCAAATTAGAGCATGGAGAAACAGATACAATCTTTAGACTTTTAGATTGGGTGTCTCTTCAGTCGCAACCTCCGCCTCTCCTCTCTTTGTTCCTTAGCCCGACAGCCCTTTCAATTCCACATCAAAGCACAATTTAGCACTTGGCCCCAGTTCCCCCAGCGCCGCCCATCCTGCCAGATGAGTTGATCCTTCATTTCCACAGTGGCAGGGCTGGGGGTAAGGCAATTTTTCAAAAAGAATGAAGGACAAAGAAAAATAAAGAACGGCAGAGGGAGGAATGGGTTTTGGAATACACAATTAACTGCCGTTCAATTACGTTAAAAGCCACGGGGTCCCGTTCCGGGGTCGTCCTCCCGTGACAGACTCCCATTGACGTGTGCCCATAGCCTGCCCACAGATTGGTGGGCATCCTTCCATCTCGCAGAAGGGAGACACAAATCGGCAGTGATCGGGGGCCTTTGTTCAGACCCGACTGCTGCCAGCTCCTTCGGCGTAGCTTGGCTCACGTCACTTACAATTACCCGCCGCCTGTCTGTCAGCTGGTGTGCGGCTCTCTGGGGCGCGTTGTTCCACTCAGCAGGTCTGACCACGACCTGTCCCGCCAATTAATGCATACCTGTCAGCCACCTCCGGAGTAATAACCTCAACGGTCTCACTTATGGAAGCGCTTGTGGAAAACTTTAATGCACAGGCCCCCCACGTCGTGGTGCCTTTACAGTCAGACTGCCGTCGTTTCATCTTCGAACCACCATTTGTCGCCAGATGAGGAAAGGTCTTCTGAAAATGAAATGTCAGTTCCTAAATTGTTGCATTTGCATTTTTGTTTGCGGAGTATGTACATATTAGTGTTCAGTTAGGCTATTTAAAATGTAATTGAAATGTGATTTAAAAAAGACCTTGAGTAATCATGAATTTACATTTTATATATAAAATATAAAATATTATACAATAGGATGTCTCAGAATAAACAACCAAATTAAATAAACATAAATATTTTGTTTAATTCAGTTTTGGTCTGGAAGTACTTAGTGAATAATACACAAAGCAATTGTATAATTCTGTTCTTAATTATTAAGAAGTTTATTAATGAAGTTAGAACTTTGGCTTAGTAAACATTTTTCAGCTCTCGATCTACAGTTAAAGAATACAAAGTAAGCAAGTATCACAGACTTGATTAAACAAAGTAGGCGTAGCCGTATCAGATTTGGCCGAGCAAGCAAACATGCAATACACTTTGAAATAAATTTCACATGTTTACAGATGACATTCAGGCACGAAAAAGAACTACTGACTCCAGATGTGCTGCATTAAAATCTTTGTTGTAATGGAAAATGGTTAGCTACATTTTTGCTCTCATAAAATAAAATAAAATACACAAAACAAAACAAAATCAAAGCACAGATGCACCGCAGTCATGCTATAAATATTTTACTTTGTGACAGTCAAGCTATCATCTTTTCGCTTTCATCCTGTATGGACATTTGCATGTTACAGTACAATAGTCACACATCTGAGGCTGTCAGCACTGCTGACGGGAGAAGAAACCAGCTCTTTCAGGAAGAAAAAAAGACGTAGGATAGTCTTTAGTAGTAATTGAAATTAACTGAAAATTCTGCTTGTGGCACAAATGCTATGTGTGTTTATCTATCAGGCTTAACATGTCTTCCATGTTATTTTTTTCTTGCAAAAAAATACACATATACACAAGCTATAAAGTTTCAGAAACCAACATAATACCCTTGTGCAAAGCTCTAAATCAAGGTCAGACCAAAACAAAACTACTGTATTTTACTTTCAAAACTCCAGGTTGCAGTTGCAGAGACACATTTGTTTGAGTGCCACCCTCTTTCCAGATGCAATGCTACCTAACATGATTTTCATGAATTCACAAATTAATACAATGTTATTAGAGGGCTATTCTTTTTTTACATGACTAATGATACATAAAGGCATGTTTATGGTCTGTATTTACTGTAGATACAGAGTGGTTAGTGGCATAAATGCTCTTATGATATGCATGTTAAGTATCATGCCTTTATGGACCTGCATTATTAATAATAATAATAATAATAAAAATGATTTATCATAATAATTAATAATATATTACTACTACTACTACTACTACTAATAATAATAATAATTATTATAATAACAATCATAATAATCATCATCATCATCATCATAATAATGCCGACACGCCGAATTTTGAAAAGCACAGTTGGTGGAAGAGCCTTCTCTTTTAGAGCTCCTCTGCTGTGGAACGGTTTACCAAAATATGTTAGGGATTCGGACACAGTTTCTATTTTTAAGTCTAGATTAAAAACATTTTTTAGCCTAGCCTACTGCCAAACATAGTCTAGGTGGAGAGATGGAGAAGGCCGTGCCCTAGTGTCTTATGGAGTGAGAAACTTTCCATACTTTATCCTTGATCGGGTGTGGATGGTTTGGAACTCTCTCGGCTGCGTGTATTCTCTGTCCCTCTCCTAATAGGTATACTGCCATAGCTTACACCTGTCGGGGCTATCTGTATATTTCCTATGCTTGTGCTCCCCTGCTCTTACATAATGCTACTGGCTATAGCACTGCTTTTTTTTCTGACTGCATGTTCTCTTCTCTGCCTTGGCCTCTGACCTGCCCCCGAGCCCTAGATCCTGCGAGAAGTGTGAGCTACCCATCAACCCTCACCCCCACGCCTACCCCAGTTCCTGGATCTGGACCCCCTTCACATGGCTTAGCCCCCCCACTGACTACCTAACTTAGGAGGCGCAAAGTCATTCAGCCCTGAGTCACCATGGACTGACCATGAAATGGTCACACCCTGTGCCGGCCAGAAGAGGATGGGTTCCCCCCCTTTTAGTCCTCCCAAGGTTTCTCCTATCTTGGAGTTTTTCCTTGCCACTGTTGCCTTTAGGCTTGCTTTTGGGGGGTCTAGGCCCGGGTTCCCCCTCTGTTAAGTGTTTTGTGACAATTCAATTGTGATAATCATAATAATCATAAGATGTCAACAACAGGAGGCGAAGAGGCCTACCTGCTGGTAGTGCTCTGAGCTAACCCTGCTCTCCCATCTCTGCTGCAGAGGAGGCACTGGGACATGGCCTGCTGCCATGGCTGCCGCGTGTCCGGCTATACCCCAAGCAAGGTCAGCCCTTGAGAACAGGGGGCCAGAGAAGTCGCCTTTAAACGTATAAATAGCCTGAATAATTATGTTGTTAAGAAGCTTGCCAGTGTTGGTAAGGATCCCCCATGAGTTGATGGTTCCTATGTCGGACTGCCTTTCTGCTCTTCACATTAAATCATCAATAAGGAGGATGGTTTAGATGAATAATGAAACAGGAAGTTGGTTTTGAGTTAAAGAATGGCTGATCCTATTCTAGTGATCAAAACGATTTAAAGGATTGAAAGTGAAGCGCTCAAATATATTTACATCGCATTAGCCCTCTCATGCACAGAGCATGTTAGTGCACTCATAGTGGTTTTATTTTTTAAAACGTAATACCTTTTTCAATAATCAAGTTTGATAGTTTCTTGTGTCAAATAAGCCTCTGTTAGTTTCATTGTTGGTTGTTAGATTGATTAATATGGTAATATCAGCTTTAATATAATATCATATAATATATAATATTAGCTTTCGCTTTAGTCCTCTCCCGTCCTTTGTTCGAAGCTAGAGGTAGCTTTAAACAGTGCGTTCAGATTTACATTAATTAACCATAGGAGGTGAAAACAAAATTCCATTATGGGCAATTGCTTCAACCAAAATGTAAAAAAAATATTACATTCTTTTTATATAAAATTGTATAATTGTATTAATGTGTGCATGGTATGGTTGGACATAATCACATACAAATATATCAGAGATTTCTGATTAAAGTTTTCAATGTTGATAATCACAAAAATGATTCTAAATAATCACAAAAAGATTAAAAGTATTAATGTACATTTTCATCCTCCCCTATTTATTCTTCATAGCCATTAGTCATAGACATTACTGGTCCTCAGTTTTCACTCTGTCCTGGTTGGCATTTCTTTTAATAGAACTAAAAGGCTCTTCAAAAATCTACAGGCTATAAAGCATTGGATATTGCGCATTAAAGTAAAGGTTTGGCCCTATTACAATATTTCAATATTTCAATGTTGGCGGCATGGTTGGATTATGTCCAGTTATGTTTGATCTGTTTGGAGGGTGCTGCACATTGGCGGTGGTTGAGGTGAGTTGCTCCTATCGTTGTAAGTGCTTTGAGTTCCCTGCAAAAAAAGTGCAATGTAAGTCCAATATTCATTCATTCATTCATTCATTCATGATATAACTAAAGCAAATGGACATAGACCAATAAAAAACACTCCTATTAGCCTTGTGAAAACCCTACTGAGTCACAGAGAGAGCATGCTGGGCCATAGAGATGCAGCTGAAAAATTGTCGGTTGAGCCAGGAGTTTCATGCGTGAAATGGAAAAAAATAATACAAAGGCGATTACATACAGCTATAGAATCTAGTACTTTTTTTTCCTGGTGGTGGATATTGCATCATATCTCCAGTGATTCAGCATGAAACTTGGGAAATTGCATCATAAACAAAGGGGATCAGTTTCATGCAATGTCTCGTAGCTATTCAAATTGTTTTGGTGGATGGATGTGGTGGGGCAAAAGCTATCATTTGACTTTTTTTATATCTTCAGATTCATATCAGAGTATAATCGGATCGCTGTCAGGGGGATGAAAATCTTACATAGTTGAGCTTTAATAGCTGTGGGCTGAAGAAATGAAATACGAATGGAAAGTAGGAGAGATTTCCATTTTATTTATAGAATTCAGCCTTATAAGACTGTGCTTGGAGAGCTCAGGGCTGCGTGATTTATGCCACTTGGAGCGGGAGTCAACAAACCAGCGTCTTGCAGTGTTCTTCTCCAGCTACAATTATGGCCTTGTAGGTTATGTCTAAGAAAGTGACCCCCCTGTTGCAATGAATGACTGAGCTTCATCCTTCAGGAACGCAGGACCAAATCCCTGGGAACTGGGCGGTAGCCTGTTGCTTGGCATTGGTTGAGATGGTAGTAATGGGTGCGCGTTGCGGATCGGGACCCACCTCCCGATGGCGCCGCGGCGTTCCCCCTCTGAGCAGCCTCTGTTTGTTTCCCTCACAAGCCGGAGAGCAGGTGTGGGGCACTTCGGAGCTGTGTCGCCGGGGCTTGACGGTTCAGCCAAGGTGACAACGACGCCAAGTGCTGCCTTGTCTGGGCACAGGACCAGATCAGAGCCGCTGCTAATGTTTTCCTAAATGGGGAAGGTGCGTCTACAACAGAACCATCGCGCTGCCAAATGGCTCTTTGGTCCAGTGGCTCTGTGTTATTTAAAAAAAAAAATTCACTGCTGCTTCTAACCTTTGATTCCTATTTATGAGACATTTAGACGTTGGGTGTAAGGGGATGCGGAGAGAGTTGGCTACGCTGATGCTCCCTGACGGTGCGCCTGACAGGGCTGCATTGTGGAGAGGAATGAACCCTCATCTGTGACTCTCATTGTGCCTGACACACTTGCTTGTAAGTGGGAATGGGACTTGATATCTGAAGTCCTTTGTCCGTGATTTGCCCATAGGGCAGGTGGTTGTTAAAGGATGATGAGTTTGGAGAGAGCTTTAGTTTTATTGAATCTCTCTCCCTCCTGCGGACCACACAGCCAGACATGGGAGTGCACTGCCCGCGGCTGCTCGCGAAAACGCTAATGCTCTTTATGTTACTGCTGCATTGGTACCCAAGAAGGCGCTAATAACAAATAATGATTATTCAGGGCCAGGAAGGCACGTAAAGTAGCTTGTGGTGTGTATTTTCACATTGTGATGAGATTTACAATGACACTGAAAATGTGGACAAAGAGCTACTTTGAGGTAATTTTTCATGGCACACAATCACTTATGTATACAGAATGGGAATATAGTCAGTTTATTTGTGCATATCTTAGACCATTGAAATAAGAACATAAGAATACATAATGATGAGAACGGGCCGTTCGGCCCATCTAGGCTCATCATGTCCTAATCTAAAGAGTATCTAGTACTACATCTAGCCTGGACTTGAATAGCCCAAAGTGTTTCTGCCTCTACTACCTGACCTGGCAAGCTGTTCCAGGCATTGACAACTCTCTGTGTAAATGAATGCTATATAGCATGGGTGGCCAATCCTGATCCTGGATATACATATTTTTGTTGTTACTTGGCAGTTCATTGATCAATTAAAGTAGTTGATTGAAATTAACTCACCTCACCTGGTTTCTGATTGCTGATTTTGAGATGAGAACAAAAACAGAATACCCAGTGGACCACCAGGACCAGGGATGGCTACCCCTTCTATATATAGGTTACTTTCTAAAAATCTTACTGGAAGGCTTGCATTTCTGATGAGTATAAACTGTTGCTCAAATCGCCTAGTCCTTTTTGTAAATGAGCTGAAGCAGCCAAACATGCTTCACTGTCTCAAAGAAAAACACAACAAACAGCCTCTCTCTTTATGCAGTATGGCATTTGCTGTACAGTACTGCAGAGAAAATAAAAAAATCTATGAGTTGACCTTAAGGTGAAGTCAAGAGCTATGCCAAAGTAGGAAACATATCATTTCTGGCACAGTATGTGAATATTCTGTTAAACTGGTCATAAATAAATACTGATCATTACATTTTAACATTTTACATTTACATTTTAGGCATTTAGCAGACGCTCTTGTCCAGAGCGACTTACACAGTTTGCATTTCTTTTTACATACAATCCATTTATACAGCTGGATATTTTACTGAAGCAATTCATGTTAAGTACCTTGCTCAAGGGTACAACGGCAGTGGACCCATCTGGGAATCTAACCAGCAACCTTTGCGTTACAAGCCCAGTTCCTTAACCATTATGCTAACACTGTGGCCTATAGATAATAGCAAGACGGGCGAACAGTGCAGACATACCTGAAAGAATCTGGTGCATAAATAGCTTTATATAATAATATATGCCATTTAGCAGCTTTCTGGAAGAAAAGAAAACTTGCCTCTTTTACTTTATTTAATTTTTTTAATTCAATATGCTCTTTTGTCATATTTTCTGTAGGTATGACCAAAGCAAAGTAAAACCAATGGTCATTTATGTATGAAAATTTTTTAATTGATTGTGAAGGTTATTGGAATGATAATGCAAAAGAAAATGATGATGAAAATGAGTATTTCTGGGCTGGTGGATAGCGTAGCGGTCTAACGCACATGTATTTGGCTGGTCCTGTATGATTGTGAGCTGCTTATCAGGGATGGGGTTCAAAATTTGTCTTTGCCAGACCAGCCCTGGCCGTTAGCCCCGATTGGGGGTGGCATTTGGTTATCCGCTCCTGAGGGAGGGGGGAGGGTGGTAGTCGGCACAAACACTCTGTGAAGCATGTAAGGGTGTCACCAGAAAGGGGGTCGGTGAGTTCCGTCTCGACGGAAGCGGATCATCGCTGGCCTCAGAGAATAGAGAGTAGCTTGCCCTGTAGAGATGGGCGGTGAGTTCGTGGGGGAGGGTTAATCAAAATAAATAGAGGGTATGATTGGCTTCCAAATTGGGGAGAAAAATGGGGAAAATCAGAAACAAAATGTATATTAAAAAAAGATGAGTCGTTATGATTATTATATCTGTCCATCTAATCGTTTATGTATTAGCTGTAGTCAGTGTCAGGTGGTCACTCACTTCCCCCAACTTCAGATGAATTGTGTCGGTACTGGTGTTGTCGGTCCCTCTCTTTCCTGGTTTTCATGGTTTGTCAGGAAACCAGCCATTTCTATCCCTCAAAAATTTATTGAAATGTGTTCCTTATTTTTAATCTCTTCCTCTTTGTGCTCGCTTTCAAGATTTTCTCCTTTTTATTTTAGTTGTAAAATGCACCAACAATATGCACTTTTTATATGTTCAATAAAACTCTCTCTCTCATTCTGTCTCCCTCCCATGTATTTTTGTGACAGGCTGGGAGAGAGAGAGGGAGAGAGAGAGCTAAGAAGGTGACAGGAGTCAAGAGAGAGGTTCAGAGGGTAAACCCAACAGTGAGCAGAGAGCAGGAAACTCCCTAGAGATCAGGCAAGATGACAGCTGGCATTTAGGAAGGTCATCGCAGTGACTACAGGGGAATATATTAAACACCTATTTAGAGCGTGAGTAGGGCTAGATTTTGTTGCTCAAAATTCTTCTGCTGCTAGAGGACAGTTAATCCACCTAATTTAAAAATGTTTTATTTGTTGAATAAGTCAGTGGTATTTGCAGTGGCTTGGGGGATAAAACCTCACTGCTGGCTGATAATAGCAGACACTAGACGATTTTTCTGAAGACCATTACCAAACCATTGTTTAGTAATGGCATATCCTAAATGTACCAAAAGTGATGGATTTGGGTCCATCAGTGTCAGAGTGTTGACATATCTGTTTGAGATGACATAATGATTGTCCTTGTCATTCAGTGTGGCCCATCTAGGTTTTTATTGTGCCCAGAAAAAAGCACAAAAGCAGCTTGTGACAATGGCTGTGTGAACCTTTGCAGTGTGATTACTGTGAGCAGTCAGGTTTTTGCTAGCCTGTCGATTCTTTGTTGTAAAGCAGTAGATCTAGAAACAGTCCTTTTAAAGCTGTTGCTACGTGCTATGGTCCTGCATTAACGCTGCTGTACACCGCAGTGTGCACATGAGGGCATGAACCAACGGCCATGCTGTTGACTCCACTGAGCGGAATTGCACACACAATTTTATGTATGGATTACCTTGAGTTACCGTGTATGGCTCTGTGTAGGATCCATTTTGTTTTATCTTGCTTCTCAATCTCTGGCCCTATCACAGCAAATGGTCTTGAAAGAAAATACAGGTCTGGTCTCCCTTTCACCCGTGCCAAGAGCCTCCCCTAATGCCTGATTCCTCTTGTCATTTGGTCGATGGGAGAAGTTTGTGGTCCATTCTCTCCTCAATTACAGAAAAGCCACAGATTTTGGCACTGGTGCCCACGTCAATGAGCAGTTTGTCTGGGTTGGCTAATGTGTGTGTGGTTGACTCTAATCCAGTTCTTGTGTAGCCTCAACTGTAAAGCAGGTCCCCCCCCCCACCCCCTCTATTTCCATTAAACTCCAGTTCTCGTCTCTTGGCTAATTAGCAATTCTGCTCAGGGCTGCTATTTCTCCTTTCGTTGAGTTTCACGCTTGCCTTATAACACTGCTTCCAAGCCATTCCCTCTCTCAGTTCTGTAATAAAACACATTTGCTAACAACCTCACTCGTCTCAGTTCCGTATCTCTCTGGGACTGGCCGTAATGTGCTGAGTAACTTTTTCATCCCAACGAGTAAATTGTATCAGTGGGTATAAAGCTTTTCTATTTCACGCTCCAACCAAGTGCCACGCAATTAGCATTTCTCCTGCTAGTTAATGTTATTCCATCTTGGTAGAAGGAGGGAAAAAAAGTTTCATAAAAATAAGCTTGTTTTCCGACATCGGTCTCCATTAATGGCATCTAAGAAGTCGGTTTCCATTTTTTAAGATTACAGGATAGCACTTCCTCCAAAAAGTAATTCCAGTGCTATAGTAGTTAATTCCTAGGCCTCCTCCTTGTACTCAAAGCATGGAACCATGAATCAGTGTTGCCAGTGGGGCTGGGGTGGTGACTATGTGAACGTGGGAAAATAAGGTGAGTGATTTTGGGCGGGTGAATTTCAGCGAGCGTGTCTGTGTGCTTGCAGGTTCCAGCCGGCGGGGCTGGTGGAGAGGATGCAGGCCATCGCCCAGAACGTTTCCAACATGGCGGTACGGGTGGAGCAGATCCTGCAGAGCAGCATGGCCGCTGGCAGAGGTACGGTGCACCGTTCCGCTCTCCGTTTGCACTCAGGTCACACTCCCATGATGCCTCAACGCCCCTGGAGGTTCCACGCGGAAACAACACGGGAGAAAATCTCAGATTGAGCACAGCCCCTCCCCCCGAGCCCTGTCGCAGCCCATCTTCAAGGCTTCTCTAACTGTCCCTCATTCTCTCTCGCTCGCTCGCTCGCTCGCTCACAGCCTTGTGGACTGACTGTCTCCAGACTCCGAACCCTACAGGGAAAAGGGAGATGTTTCGGTTCCCGAACGTTTCGCATTGGCAGTGCGAGGTTAACTCTCGTGTATAAGTTTGTATTCCCGGGCAACATTGCGCTGCAGGCCCACACATGCATGATGAAGACTAGGCGGTCGTTAAACTAGTAGGAATGATTCAATTCCGAGCGGCGTTTGCACATTTGGAAATGTAGTTCAGCGTGGAAACTACATCATGTATCTTGATCGCTGCCCAGATTCTACACCCACATCCCACACTTAACCGCTCTTACTATAACATTATTGGCTGCTCTTTCTTCCTAACAATGAGGCTGTCAGCCGCCAGCCGCAAGTGTTCTGATTAATATCTTTTGACAGGTATTATGGATTTTCTTCATTTCTTATTTATAAGTGGAAATAGCATTATAACAAGCCAGCATTATGGGGTAGTGCTAAATAGTGTACACCTGTACACGTTGATTATTCAATGCATTAAGAACTGAAATGTCAAAGCGTGAAAAACGTGCGTTTTTTCACACTGTACTGGAGCCCGGCTGCCATTGTTTCCATAGAGCTGAACATGTCTTATGGAGTTGGCTCTGTAGGGCTGGATCAGGAAAGATATGCCAGGGGAGTGCAGCATGTGAAATTGGGTAAACAAGAAAATCTCATTTTCGGCTGGAAAAATAAATCCCTAATTAATTTTTGTTTGCTGGTCAAATTCAAATTCATTTGATCTTCAATAATGCCTTTGTTTTACATTTTTCCCCCTTGGATTGCTTGGTAAAATGAGCTATATAAATAAAACATTGCATATTATATGTCAAGGAGGTTTAATCTTCATCATCCTTAATTAAACTTATAGATATAAGGTAATGTGTCTTATATGCAATGCATTTTATCTTTGTATTTGATTATGCATGATATTACATAGCTACAGTACCAAATAACGAACCTTTAGATTTTTTAGTCAAATATATTTGCCAGAAAGATGGCTTTGGTCACCCTTTAATCATGAGCTTCAGTTAGAACATGTTCAATTGCTATTCATTCATGCTGTTTATGGGACTACAGTCAAAACATTTTGTAGTGAATTATGTGATTAAAGTTAAAGGCTTAAGGCAGTGTGTTCATTTTTATCAATGGAAGACGTTGCATCCAGGCCACTGAGCTGCGAGTCACATTAGAAACAGAAACAAAAGGTGTAGAATTGACTTACACAGGGAAATAGACGTGGTGAAGCATTGTTGTGTTGTCAGTTGTAATATAAATGGAAAAAAAAACATTTTTTATATGATACCAAGTGAGGCTACAGAGCTGAACAGAAGTGATTGAAAGGCCAGACCACAGACAAAGGAATGCCTGTGGTGCCCAAATCTGTTCCCTTGCCAAAATCTGTTCCTTGTAGGGGCACTGTAAGTGAGAATGTGGTTTCCACGGTCATATCTACACACTCAAACACCCATCTCATTTTTGCCAAGAACTTCAAAATAAGAGTCCTCAAATGATGTTTTAAATAGCTATCAGATATTTAGCTAAAATGGATGTTAGTCAATGTGAAATTAGAAAAACTCATAATGGACAATGTGAATAAGTTACAATATGTCTTGAGATACAATAATGAAGCAGAAAATAAATGATTTGAGAATAGGATGGAGCAGCTTTGATTACAATTAAAAGACTAACCGTCTCTAGCTTATAGAAATACTATCAGTATAGGTAATGGACTGACATTTGCCCTCTGTGAAACATTTCAGGATGCTGTCAATACTTGACAAAACAGCACAGGAAACTTCTTATGGCCAAAATCTGTTCCCACCGACTCTCATTAAACTCGAAAGTCTCACAATCACTAAACTAATTTGGGTAAATAATGGGGTCGTGTACGTTCATGTCCTCTGAAAAAGATTTCAGGATACAATTAATACTTTAGAAAAAATATGTGCATAGAATCATCAGGGAAAGGAATGCACTAAAATAAGAGTTTAGAACTACAGGTAACTGCCAAAATAAAGGAAACACCAACATAAACTGTCTTATTAGGGTGTTGGGCCACCATGAGCCAAGAGAATAGCTTCAGTGCACTTTGGCATAGATTCTACAAGTATCTGTAACTCTATTTGAGGGATGCAACACCATTCTTCCACGAGAAATTCCATCATTTGGTGTTTTGTTGATGGTGGTGGAAAACGCTGTCTCAGGTGCTGCTCCGAAATCTCCCATAAGTGTTCAGTTGGGTTGAGATCTGGTGACTGAGATGGCCATAGAATATTGTTTACATTGTTTTCATGCTCATCAAAGCATTCAGTGACCACTCGTGCCCTGTGGATGGGGGCATTGTCATCATGGAAGAGACCACTCCCATCAGGATAGAAATGCTTCAACATAGGATGAAGGTGATCATGAATGGCTTTGTATTCATTTCCATTTACCCAGCCCTCTAAGGGGTTGAGTGGACCAACACCATGCCAGGAAAATGCACCCCGCACCATAAAAGAGCTGCTAGAACCCTTCATTTACCCGAGTGTTTCCTTTATTTTGGCAGTTACCTGTGCTTTTAATATTAAAAAGCCACACTGACGCATTGCAAAATATAGTTTTGAAACCACTCTGCCAAAGATCTTTTCCGTAGACAACAATAGAACGGCACCCCTAGGGGGAACAGATTTCATATTCGGGCACACACAATCTTTGGTTGCCAGTGGAGATCCATGACTACGCCAACTTCTTCCATAGTAATGAGCATACGTATATAGTTAGAGCTAATACGGATGTAGTGCAGCACATTAATAATGTGCAGTGTTTCATTTCATGGCTCTATAATGTAAAATATTAAAGTGCATATATTTCCACTCATTCTTTCATCCTTCATCAGCATATTTTTTGACAGCCTTGGAAATGTCAACAGTGATTTATGAGAGGTATCTGGCAAAGGCTGGCAATATTTCTGGGGTCAGCTTTTGGTTGGCACATCTTACATTTACATTTTAAGCATTTAGCAGACGCTCTTGTCCAGAGCGACTTACAAGATGTGCAAGGTAGGAACAATCAGTTCGCGCAAGAGATCAGTGCAGCAATTCAGCGATAGACATCATTGTAGGCAGCTGCATACCATACCTGAGACACTGGGAAGGAAAAGGTTAGTAAAACATTTTTTTAATTTTTTATTTTTTTAATTTTTAATTAAATGAGTAGGCAGGGATACATATACAAGAAGTGTTGAGCAAGTAGGCAGTGGTGATGACAATTGGGTAGATATACAGAATTCAGTGGTAGTGGAGTCTGAAAAGAGGGGAGCTGCAATTGATTATGCTTAGGTACACCTCGCTGTCAGTTAAGGTACAGTCAGGGAAAATAAGCTATGATACTATGATATGTTTTCATACATACGCAAATGCACATTTTGGGTTTTTTTGTGATTTTTTTGTTTCTGGCCTTCAGAAAGTAAAGCTTTTACATTGGAGGAAAATGACATGTTTGCATGAAACAGGGATGTCTAGTGGAATGAGGAATATCATTTTAAAATACACCATAATACATGGGAGTTAATCTTGCCTATTCATGGTGATGCTGAAATAAAGGAGGTTGGTATGGCTTATGAGTGTGGGTATATGCTGCTGTAAAAATAAGTTGCTGTGCAAAATGATCACGGTGAAGGACACAAGCAGGCAGGCTGGGTTTGGTAGTCTTTATAATTTAATTTACAGTTCACTGCTTTCAAAGATACAGTAGATGCCTCTAGTGTCCAGGCTGCATTTTAATCAAATCCTAAATAATTATTTGGATTTCACAACTGATGCAGAAGCATTTTCTCCCAGACATACAATGGTATCAAGGGATCTCATGCTTTTAATCTTTGCACCCCCCCCCACCCACCCACCCTTTTTCATAAATGATCAGCTGGAATATGTTGAATATGTAAAGGAATAAATGTTGTTTTCTTTTATGTGTGGTGAGAAATAATATATAGAGGATGGCATGCAATCACAGACGATCCTGGTGTATTCTGTGAATTGTTATGGTTTTGTTCTCGTGTGAGGTTGGTGTATTATACTGAGTATATGCCCACTGGCTTTTCATCTCCTCTTCCCGGTTCATCTCGTTAGCTGCAACACGTTTCATTGTTGCGGCCGTTATTATTGCAACCAAATGGAATGCACTTTTTGTCTGTGATCGCTCTTGCTTAGGCCCCGGCAACCCCTGGGACGAAAGCGCCGCCCGTCCTTTAATTAGGCAAATTGAGCCGGATAGGAGTTTTAATCTTGCAGGAGCGCCTTCATCAATCTCTTGTTCTTCCTGTTAAACAAATGCAGCAGTCTGCCCCGGCCCTCTGTAGAGACGGTTAGCGAACCCAATGGCGCAATTAATGTGGTGATTTACATCTCAATGAACGGGAATGCCCTTCTCCACCTAGGTTCAAGAGATCTAGGGCTCGCAACGGGGAAATACGTCACCCTGCCCCTGTGAACGGTCTTGTCAGTCTGGCCTAATGTTGTCCCTAACATTATGGGGGCACCAGGGGTTTTAGTCTTCTCACTGCCGTTTGACGTCAGTGCAGCGGTTCAGTGGCTGTCAGATAACCAGCATCGAGTTGTGGTTCTGTGTGGCTCAGTTGGTAGAGCACGGCGTTGGCAACGCCTAGGTTGTGGGTTCAATTCCCACTGGGACCACATGCTATTGAAACAAAATGTATGCATTCACTACTGTAAGTGACTTTGCGTCAGCTAAATGGCGTATATTATTATTATATTAGCCTTTGACCCACCCCATCGCTTTTCCGAATTAGCATGCGCCGTTCGCCTGCTACTTAGGGTTACGCTTTTTTTGTGGTAAATGGATCTTGCGGACACATCGATATTGCAAGACATGCACTGTTGCAGACTCACAATTGTGTGAGCATTACAAATTGGCGATTGTGGCCTCCCGCGTGGTCTACTGGTTTTAACGTCCGACGATGGCCACGGTGACTGGGGTTCAATTCCCCCGTCGCGCCAGAGTCGGCTCTGGCCCAGAGTGCCACCGGGGTGGCAATTGGCTGTCCGCCCCAGGGAGGGGAGAGGGAAGCAGACACAGTTCGCTGCACATAGGAGTGGTTCTAGGGTGCCGGAATTACAGTCGACAGCATGACGAGTGCTGTCTCGGGGGAGGCAGTGCTTCGCCATTGTACTGCCGGTCACAGGTCACTACAAGGGAGGGGATTGAACTAAGAATAGCGAGAGTAATTGGCTACCAAATTGGGAGAAAATTGGAGAAAATTGGGAGAAAAAATACAAATAAATTAATTCTTCCAAATGAGCCCTACTGTAAGTGTATATTTCTATTACATTTACTGTGCATTGCCAGCATGTTGCTAGTACATATTGAATGCATTGACAATGCATGGCCAGGAAGCATTTCCAGTGCCTTAACAATTCAATTGCAAATGGTTTACCAGTGCGGTAAGCCATTTGCTGGTATATATGAATGTGTAATGAACACATTAATAAGAACATTTTAATATAATAATGTGATATTAAAACAATGTGTATATATATTAATTTAAGAACAACTACTGTATATTTATGTTTCCAAGTACCATTATTCATTTGCTTATTTTTCTTTCACCTCACACACAATTAACACCTTTCCAAATACAGTGGCCTAAGGTGGTTAAGGTTGAGATGTGGACATGGGGAACGTGATCCAAGATCCGCAGTCCTACTCTGTTATGCTTTATACAATTTTGCTGTTATTGCATTCATTGAATACTGCCATTAAATTAGATTGTACTTAAAATCATTGAATTTGTGTGGAAGCTTTCGACTGTTAAACAATGCAGAACAATAAAGTGAACAAAGCCTACTTTGCATCGTTCTAACTGAATATTGCACTGAGGAGGAATGCATGTTTTTCAGAGATGGTGTATGCAGGGAAAGGGCAGGGGGAGTTATTATGGCTGAAATTAAAATTAAATTAAAGCGAATTTACAGTAACTGAATGTACAGGGCTGTAAGTAAAACAAAGTGGGCTAAATAATATTTCACATATTTCTCCGTATTATTAACATGTCATTTTCTTTGCAAATGGTTTTTTATAGGCTGACACACTTCATGTTTTAAACATGTACCGCTGTATCAATGGGTGCAATATATTAAAATAAGTAAGTAATCTGACATTCTGCTATGCTCCTGAATGTCCTTTAACAGAACGCATTAGAAGTGTGTCAAAACCCAGCAAGTGTAATGCATTCCCAATGAGTCCCATTGCCTTTTCAACATATTTACCATGGGAGTTTCAATTGCATACATATTTCAAATGCAGTTCTAATGACATGTATCAAACTCGGGCAGTGCGAAGGAGGTTCACAGTACATTCAAATGCAATGCTACCGCCACCGTCTAATGCATTAAATCTGTGTACATTTCCAGCAGGGAAGCCACAGAATCTCACCATGCCTTGTTCTTCTTCAGTGGTTAGAGATGGCTCAGCAGGCCAGTGCGAGGTTCCGAAGGATCCCCACTATCCAGACTGCCCCAGCAAAGTCGATGTGAGTACAATAAAATCCAGATTCGGTTTATTTGAACCCATCGGGGAACTTACAGGTACATTAAACAAAGGTATTCCAGTACAAGCATTATACACACAGATAGACCCAGGTTGGTGCTACTCAATGGTGTTAGTTAAGGTGAGTTTACCCCTCTGTTGTAAAGCACTTTGCAAATTCTTCTTATTCTCTGTTTTAATATACTTGCACTGGCTCCCAGTTAATGCAGGAATTGATTTAAAAATTATTTTACTGGTTTTTAAAAGTCTAAATGGCCTAGCACCAAAATACATATCAGACATCCTTGTAAATTATGAATCCACAAGGTCCCTTAGATCACCGGGAACTGGCCTCTTAGCTGTTCCTAGAGTAAAATCAAAGGCGGGGAAACGGCGTTTAGTTTTTATGCTTCTTGCCACTGGAATAACCTGCCTTTGGATCTGAGATATACAGAAACATTTAATGGTCTTAAGAAAAAACTAAAAACATACCTTTTCAGTGTTGCGTATGAATAATGTTTTTCACTAATATCTACACCTACTGTTATGCACTTTATATGTTTTCTACATATATTTTCTATCTACTTGTAGGCCTATATTTTATTATGTTTCACTATGTTTTATTTATTTTATTATGTACGTATATTTATGACTGTGTACATATATACAGTCTGTATGTTTGTACACCTTCAAATATTTAGCATCCTGCATCTTTTGTTTGTAAAGCACATTGAGTTGCCTCCTTGTATGAAATGTGTTCTATAAACAAAATTTGAATGATTGATTGATTATTATTATTATTATAGTTATGCAAAGTAAGATGCATAGCAGTCCAAAACCTGGCTCAATAAAATGGGGTATGTTAAATAGTAAATAGTGTCATAAAACAGAGCTGCTGCTGCTATTGCTCACTGTCTGCCAGCTGGTCAAAACAGTCCTTTCATTCATCAGTGTGATGTTCATGAGGTTTGGCAGCTTGTTTAGATCAATAAGATCACCAAGCATATTGGGAACATTACCCACAGAGGAAAGCCTCGCATAATCTGTCAAACAACGCTTTCCACTTTGACCTGAGTGGTTATATTTGTGCACAAGCATTCTGACTTTGGCTCTGGGGGCTCTTCCCAGTGGATGCGCGCCCGCTGGACCTCGGACCCCTGTTACGCCTTCTACGGCGTGGACGGCTCGGATTGTTCTTTCCTCGTCTACCTGAGCGAAGTGGAGTGGTTCTGCCCTCCGCTGGCCTGGAGGAACCACACCAAGCCCCCTACCCAAAAGACCTTCAGCAAGAGACAGGTGAGCATGCCGGCGTGGGGTGGCGGAGTGAGAGGGGGCACTGTGAAAACAAGGACGACAGCTTGTCGTCATGGTAATTTCTCAAGTCCTCCACTTTCGCCGCTTCAGCGAAAGGAAGCCTCCGCGTGAAACTTTTATGGATAGAAACACATCTGTACTCCGTTTGACCTCGTTTAACTTGAGTTAATTGTTTCTCTCTCCGTACATTTCACGGCCAAATCCCACTGCCTGCCCTCCTAACTGCTGGATTCCCCTCTTGGCACTGACAGCTCCCTGCACAAGGCGCCGATGCTTTTTAATTCCAATTCTACTTCTAGTGCCTAATTCGTTGTGCGGCTGAATCCCTGATTCTATTTACAGGGGGAAAAAAGTATTCAGTGTGCCGTTAACCATGTGACTTCCTCCAGGTGCACTCCGCTTATAATGGTATTCATCACATCAGCTCAGTTATTTTCCAATCCAACGCCTGACTTGTAAAAGGAGGACACTGCCAATTAACGCGTCTGTATGTGTGTGTGTGCACCAGTGAATGTGTTTGTGCACGTCCCCGCCGCAGTTCTGTAACACAGTTGATTAATGCCTGGCGTGCTTCCCAATGTTATAGTGTGATCCACATATTTAAGTGGCTGGAATGTCGTTTTTTTCCCCTTGTTTTAAAAATAAAGAAATCAGCCAACTGTGTAGTAACAAAGAAGTAATGACTGAAAGAAAAACCATGGGTTGTCTGGCAGAGCATTGAGCTATTTATTTAAGTCTCTGTGCAAAATGTTTATGCCCTGTGGGGCCTGTGGTGGCAAGGCAGGTGATATGCAATCTTCTGCATGTTCCTACAGTCAAAGTCAACGCATGTGAGAGACCCTTGGGATGCCTCTGCACATAGTCTCCTCTGAGCTTTTTCCTCAGTGTACCGTACTCTACGTCAGTGTTTCTCAATCCATTCCTACACGGCACACTGCCCTGGAAATTTTCATTTCAACCTCCGCTCCAAACCTATCATCTGCATCGGTCGTCCGTTAATGATCACTTGAGCATGATGAAGTGGCGGTTGGAATGGTTGGGCAGTGTGCCCCGTAGGAACGGATCGGGAAACACTGCTCTACGTGTCTCTTTCGCCCTTGTCGGAGAAGCCCCGTGAGGGAAACCGTGCAGGTTGGCGGTAACGTGGGCCCTTCCTGTCCTTCCTGTCTCCCGCCTCAGGCGGCCTTCCGCACGGACATCGGCTCCCTGCTGGAGCAGATTGGCACGGGCAAGGAGTCCCTGAGCTTCATGAAGCGGCGGATCCGCAGGCTGGCATCGCAGTGGGGCACGGCCGCCCACCGGCTGGACGGCAAACTGCGGCGACGCTGGAGGGAGCAGAAAAAGGTGAGCGCCGGAAGAAAGAAAGAAAACCGAAATGCGGAGGGAGGGAATCCGTTCTCAGCTCTCACATCTGCCGCTGCCGATTTCCCCAGACTGAGCGAGAGAGCCTTAAATAGCCACCGTCTGGCGTTGAAACTGTCTGCCACCTTAAAAAAGAGTTGCAATGGCCTTTTTCTCGCTCCCTCTTTCTCTCGCGCTCTCTCTCTCCCTATCACCGAACCAGATGTACATTCTTATTTTTTCTTTGCATCTGCTCGCAGCTTTTCTTTGTAACCCTTAATTAGGGAAAGACACAAGCCAGGTAACATTTGTTGAAAAGAATTTGAGCGTGTGGAAACGGGGGCCGGTGTAATTACATGGTGGCTCCAGTTGAGAGTGGGCTGTGTAATTCCTGGCTGCCACTCGGAAATATGTGATCTGAGTGACATTTTTCCAGATTAGCTGTTAAGGCTCTTTGTTCGAGCAGCACTGTTGTAAACAGCAGAAGTGAGTGGGCTTGCAGAGGGATGAGCCACCACCAGGGACAGCAGGCATAGTCAGCCAGAGATTTATGGATTTCCATAGTTTTTATTGCGTTGACATTTACAGGGAGCACACAGATGTACCTGCGTTGCATGCACCAATTTCCATTAACTCTTATAAGCCAAAATGCCTTTCATTAAGCATACGCCCAGTAAAGGGTGGGTATGGGTTGCAAACAATTATTAATAATAGCGGATTTTTTTTCTTTTTTCTTTGTACTCTCTCCTGAAACTAACTCCAGACCCAACTGTTCAGCAAAGGCGGATTCTCGCTAACGGCCATTTCTCTCACACATGTGGAGAATGGGTTTCTAGGGCCCCACAAAGCTATCTGTCCTCATTAGGCTCCCACAGACTAGCCAGAATCTGGCCCACCCCGCACACCCCTCCATCTGTGACACCGCTCTATCACCAGGTCTACCAGGACAGAACAGTGTTATGCTCCTGGCAGATCATTAGTCTCCATCACCAGCCACACAATCTCACTGCTTTATTAACATGCAGGGGCAACAACACGGACAGACAGACAGACAGACAGACACGGGCGGCGGGCCCACCGAGTGGCAGTCCCAGCAATGGCGCAAAGGGACGAATAAACTCTGCTTCCGGCTCCTCTTCAGCGCTTTGCTCGGCGCGAACTCTAACCCATCCTCCCCAAGCCCGCGTTGCCGTGTCTCTCGTAACCCTGCAGGGTTCCCTGGAGGCTTCCAACAAACAAACAAAAAACCCACAGTGGCCCCATCTCGCACACATCCAGGCAGAATAGGAGAAAAAAAACGCTGCTACCAACAAAGTGTGCCCCTCAGATCCCCGCTAGAGGCTGTGATGCAAGAGCAACTTGATATTCCAAACACCAGTTTTGAATTTCAACTGCCTGAGACATCTGAAATGTGCTATTTGTTGTTTTTGCGCGCGCGTGTGTGTGTGTGTGTGTGTGTGTGTGTGTGCGTGAGTGTGCGAGTACAGAGGAACGTCTGTGCCGGCTGGAGGTGGCCGTGCCCCATTCTTTACCTGTCAGCGGCAGCTTCCGCACCCGGAAGTGTTTCCCATGAGAGCGAGGGAGAGAGATGTGTCTCGGTGTTCATATAACAGAGAAATGAATTATTCCAGCTTCTCCCCACCAACACAGCGCCATTGTGCACCTTTCATTGCGCTCTCTCCAAGGAGGACATTAAAGTCCCTGTCTGATTTATTTTTTCCCGCGGTTTGTGGAGCTGGATGTGGAGTGCGTCTCGTTGCTGGAGTCCTTGTGGGGTCTGTGTGTGAAAGCCATGGCAGGCAGACCTCTTTGTCACTTGCCTGACCCTGGGCGGGTGGCAGAGCTGTGGGCTTGTTGACATTTTACATTTAACATTTTAGGAATTTAGCAGACGCTCTTATCCAGGGCGACTTACAAAATGTGCATTAATACATGGTAAGATTATTCATAGTCCGCGCCAGAGATCAGTGTCGTGATACAGTAATAGACATAATCGTTGGCAGCTGCAAACCGTACCTGTAACACAAGGAGGGAAAAGTTAGGTGGTGGTTTTTTGGGGACAGACATAAACATAGACACATATTACAAAATGCAGTATTGAACATGAAAGCAGTGGTGATGAGCAGTTAGTGGTAATGGAGTCTGAAGAGGTGGGCTTTGAGTCTCTCGCGGAAGATGGCCAGTGAGTTGGCGTCCTGACCAAGTGGGGGAGATCGTTCCACCACTGTGGAGTCAGGACAGAGAAGGGACGAGACTGCGAGGAGCGGCTGCCGGGTGCCCGCAGGGAAGGGACAGTCAGTTGATACACTCATAGCCAGTATCTGGATGAGACATACTGCAATTTTCCTTCCTGTATTTAAATGTACTTTATTTTATTAATAGATTTTTTAAAATATAAAAGCAAGTTTATGAATCTTGAAACGTTTACATTTTCAAAAAACTTTTTCCGTCACCTTCCTCAAAATGAGAACGCTACTTTGCCCTGTAGCGACACTTCAAAGCTGGTGTGGGTGTCAAATTTTTGAGGTTATCATCAGAAGGTGAATTTTCTTTGTGAAAAATGTGTGCAAAGCAGAGAGAACACCTCACATATAAAGCTTCATCTGACTCTGTCTGTGTCTAATGGAAGTTTTTTTTCAATAACAGGACGTTGTCAAGCTATTTCTCCCTCTTGAGGTTAGCTGTCAGCTGCGCTGATTGCTGATTACTATGTGCTATCGTTAATTCATACCTGCATCAATTTTAATGACATCCTTCACGTTACACAATTGGCACCTTGAGA
The DNA here is from genome assembly GCA_029706075.1 of Aldrovandia affinis. NCBI lineage: Eukaryota > Metazoa > Chordata > Actinopteri > Notacanthiformes > Halosauridae > Aldrovandia > Aldrovandia affinis. The sequence continues at coordinate 1,467,277 of JAINUG010000081.1, forward strand.
CATCAGAATTATATGGTTCTATCTGTCTTTTTTGTCAAAATTGAGTTAGTCACATATACCATATATTCAGATGGTTCTTTACATGTGAGTGGCATCGGATTATAAGATAATTAATTTTACATTAAAAAATCTAAGATTGAAAGAGATATAGAAAGAAAAGAAAAGTTCTATCTGCAAAATATATATAAATTATATATATATATATATATATATAATACATATATATAGACATTCTTTTAAAATTAATCCAACAAAAACAAATCTTCATAAATAAATATAAAAACTTATTTGAAGTTTATTGGAAGGTTATGGAACTATACAGTGGCCTACAATGGTATCCTGTTTCCCTAGGGTATAAAAAGGAGGGAGCTCACCTTTGAAATACTGTGGTAAGCCATCATCATGGTGAAAGGCAAATAACTCTGACAGCATCAGACAAAAGGTTATTGACCTATTGACAGATCAGGAGATGACTACAACAAACTAAAAAGTTAAAAGATACCGCTTTCCACTGTTGTGTCAATTATTAGGAAGTTTAAGGCCACTGGAACAGTGGCTAACCTGCCAGGTAGAGGACGCAAGCCTATCTTGCCCCCACGTGTAGTGACACAGATGGTTCGAGAGGCAAAAAGAAGTCCAAGGTTCAAAATCTCCAAATCAACTTGGCCTCTTGGGGTTACAAGGTGTCTAAAGCTACCATTCGACGACGCCTACATGACAATGGATTTATGGCAGAGTTGCAAGAAGGAAGCCTCTTTTGAAGACAATTCACTGAAAAAGGTGTCTTGAATTTGTCAAACTACATCTGATCTGCAATTGGAACCGTGTCTTGTGGCCGAATCGAGCTTTTTGGACATGCACATCAGTGTTATGTTTGGTGTCCAAAGACTGCAAGTAATGTTGAAAAGCACCTCATGCTTACGGTGAAACATGATGCTGGATCTTTAATGCTTTGAGGTTGTTTTGTATCCACAGGCCTTGGGGCCCTTATTAAAATAGATAGAACCATGAACTCCAGCATGTACCAAGACATTTTGTCCAAAAACCTTGTTTCCTCTGCCAGGAAGCTACACCTTGGCCACAGATGGACCTTCCAACAAAACAACGATCCCAAACATACATCCAAAGAAACTAAGAAATGGTTGACACAGCAGAAGATCAATGTCCTGATGTGGCCATCTCAGTCTTTAGACCTGAATCCAATTGAACATTTGTGGTTCGCACTGACCAGGCAGGTACACCTCTACAGAGCACCCACAGGATCAGGGCATCTCCCAACCCCTGGTCATATTAATGATGATAATATCTTTTACAAGTCACATATAATGTGATTTGACTTTATTTAGGTAAAAGAGGTTATACTATTGCTTTGTTACCAAAATAGCTACAGATTTTCATCCAATTTGGAATTTTCTCATCACTCATTGCAGATAGAACCTTATAAAACTCAACCGACAGTAACATTTCAGAATTATAAGGTTGTATCTGTGATTGCACCCCCTTGAAAAAGTATATTCCTCAACCTGGCTAATCACTCGCAGTTGGCACTTGCCACAGCTACCTTTGTTGCCCATGGAAAATGAGCGAGTGGGGTAGGTAGCAAGGATATATTTAAAAGCATAAGTAACACAGCTAGGCAAAGTTAATGGATGCTGTCACTTGCTCCCTGGGGGAATGTAAAGTAGAAAAGCTGCACAGAGTACAGGGAAACTTTGGGATATCTTGACTGATTACAGATGCTTCAAATTCAAACTGCCCTGTGGAAGTCTCCTACTGTGTCGTCCTTCAGGCTCCCAGGGGGGACCCAGACAGGCCCCGTCCCCTGTCAAGGCTGGACTTGAGTTCAGGACAGGACAGGCTGGAGGGGGAAGGCGGGTGCGTGGGGGTGGTGGAGGGCACTGGCAGGTTACGCTGCTCTCTCAGACATCTGTGACCAGCAGCCGGGGGGGGGGAGTGGAGGCCAGACAGTTTCCCCCCGGCACGGGCACACACGCCATTGGGAGATAACAGATGCTGCCACCTGCTCTTGTGCCCTCTGATCGTACCCTCCACACCGGCCCGCGGGGCGCATTCTCATTCAGGGATTGTTAGCGATGAGTGGAGCTGGACTGGTGAGCTCCCGTCCGTGACAGCTTGTCACAGATACCTCTCCACAACAAAGCCTCTTGCCTCCTGTCAGAACTGCCAAGGTTGCCCGCTCTCTCCGATACACATCACACAAGATCAAGGCCCGCAAACGCCGGCGGATGAATTATTACTCCTCTATTCCGCGCAATCTTTTTTTTCCAGGGCTGACGTACAGCAGATTCTGGGTTCCCGGAGATATGTATAACCTTACCACCGAGTTTCCTCCTAACAAACTATTGAAAATGCGCTCGTGACATTCAGAAAAAAAGATTTACAATACTGAATTTCCAAATCTGCTTCATCGCAACGACATACACTCAAGATATCAAGAAACTGGCAAGCTACACTTGAAAAGTCCATTATTATACTTTATATTGGGTACTGTACCCTTGAGCTTAATTGATTTTTATGCTCTTCCTGATACCGAGACTGGCACTCTGCTGAGCGTACAGTTTGATCCTTTTACTATCTTCCGCTCAAGTCCCTCCATCCTTTCTCGCTATCATTTTCAGTTGGTGTTCATGTTGGCGTCACCTGTGTTCCCATTGAGCCAGCTTATTTGTGGTCCTTGATCCTCTGGGATACACAGATACAGAGGTGAGGTTGAACTGTGAGAGGTCAGTGAGAAAGAGAGATGGAGGTCAAGTGGGGTACGGGACGTTGGCGTCACTAGGATTATTCGGGGCCTAGCACACGGACAAATTGTTGGGAGGGTGGGGAATGCGGGTGAATTGTTTCTTGTGAATCACGCAGGGTGCTGTGTTCATTTGCGTCGCTGCACTCTTGGAGAGCGGGCTTGGTTAAATGTGTTGGGAAGTCAAGCGCTCTTTTCACACATTCAGCCGAAAATCAGCCGTCTTGCAACAACACATCCATGCCAGGAAGCATTGTTGCCGTGTAGAGAAATACAGGCATGTGTAAATGTGATGAGTGAAATTCTTTTGTTGGAAGGATTTTAGCGCTGTGTGAACAAGACTCCTTGTAGTTGAAAATACCGTACCCTCTCACTTCGTAATGACTGTCCGCTGCCTGGCTCTTCTCTAACCACAGGGCTGGATTGTGCAGTGGTCCTGAATTTTTCCCCGGCGCCATCTGCCACCCATTGTAATTAAATTAAATTTATCATTTTTATATTAGCAGGAAGTTAATAGGGCAAGTTTATTACAAGAGAGGGATGTTAATTCCAGTCCCGTTCACAGGTGCTTTGACTCAGAGCCATGCGCACGATCACGGTGGCTGCAACGAAGGCTTGTTCAGCCGGCTCTAACCGGTCACAGAGTCAGGTTTGATAAATGTGTTGGGAAGCCACCAATGCGAAAGAAGTGCTGCCAAAGAGCTACCTTTTAATGAAAGAAATGCCATCCACCATGGTCAAAACCAGGCACCTCAGAAGAATATGTATTATATGTATTCCTTCCTTGCCTTTCTCTCTGTATCCGCCTGTCTCTGGATGTTTCATTTTACTGCCTTTCCACTCGCACTGCAAAATGGGCTTTTCACAATATTGCCATTGAATTTTTGCCAACACCTATTCCGATGCAAAGAGCGATTCAATGGATTGTGCAGAAATTAGACAAGTGTTACTTGCTCGCCATTGGCTGCCAGTGATGTGACTTTTAGCACACAATTACCCAGTGACTCAGGAGCCACATTCACAGAGGACAGCAAAAAAAAAAAAAAAAAAAACCCTCTCCGAACCTAATGAGGCGCTTCCTGCCGAGTGAAGACAGTATTTCATCACTTTAAGGAGAGTTCAATCGTTTGGTGCTTGGAAACAGCTGGCACTCACCTCTGCCATAATCCAGCCGACGCACAATTCATGCAAGAAAAGCTCCAGAAGTCAAAAAGTTTATATTAACTGCTCGATTGCATGACGCTGATTATCTTATGAATTTAGAGACTGCAGATTATTTACGCAGAAATGCGGTCCGCTGGCCCTGCATTGTGATGGTGGCTGTGTCGCACAGCATGGCTGTTAAAAATTGTGATACACTGTGGCATTGTTTACAGAGCGCCATTTAATTATGTATATATATATTTTTTATTCCCCCTGGGCGGCACGGTGGTTCAGTGGATAGCACTGTCGCCGCACAGCAAGAAGGTCCTGTGGTTCTCCCTGTGTCTGTGTGGGTTTCTTCCGGGTACTCCAGTTTCCTCCCACAGTCCAAAGACATGCACGTTAGGCTAATTGGAGAGTCTAAATTGCCCGCAGGTATGAGTGTGTGAGTGAATGGTGTATGTGCCCTGCGATGTGTATGTGCCCAGGACTGGCGACCTGTCCAGGATGTATTCCTGCCTCTCGCCCAATGCATGCTGGGATAGGCTCCAGCCCCCCTGCGACCCTGACCAGGAATAAGCGGGTTAATTCCCCCTGTGGAAGAAATAATTCTGCCAGTCTGAAATGGTGTCGGTGCAATGTCTGAAGTCCCGTCGCTTTTCCTTCTTGCAGATCTTAGTCCACGTGGGCTTCCTGACAGAGGAGTCCGGGGACGTGTTTAGCCCCAAGGTTCTAAAGGGGGGGCCGCTGGGGGAGATGGTGCAGTGGGCCGACATTCTGACAGCTCTTTACGTCCTGGGACACAACCTCAAGATCTCTGTCTCTGTGAAGGAACTGCAAGGGTGAGTTTTTATTTTCAATCTTTCCGTGCTTACACTACTGTGGGTCACAGGGCACGGCTATGGCACGCTCAGCCCTCGAACGCTGTTGTTTTCCTCCGCCTATAATTATTGCACATTAAAAAATTATTTTTTTCTGCCACTTAACATTCATTTTTAATGATCAGAGATTGGCCTGATGAGGGATTTAATGTCAACAAAGGCTCTATAAAGAGTGAATGAATTTGGCTGCTGTGTCCTTTAGTTAAAATGTGAACATATTCTCATCTCAATGGCCTGGAGCACTAACACTGACTCTGGAGTTCCTTCAGATGTTGTGATGTTAGCGAGGCAAAGGGAGAGAACGCAATCAAGAGCGTCAGTGAGTAAGCATCTATTTTAAGAGTGGACCAACTGACACTACCTTCAAACACCATCCTTCGCCGAGTATTTGAAAGCAGACTTCATTCTATTCCAAACACATTAGAATACAGTATTTTTGCTGCTATCCTTCTGTGGAAGGATACTTAAAACGGTCATTTTAAATATAGAATATATTGCATCGAAAGGTTTCTTTTAGTTTGCATTCAGCTGAGATTTGATGTCTTTCTCTGATATAATACCAATGCTTGTTTTTTTATGGATTTTCATATTTTTATTTACCTAACATGGGGGAAGAAATGCATTCTTACCATAAATGATCAAACCAAATATTCAGGTTTTTTTATGTTTGTTGTGGGCAGTTCTGGTAGGTCACTGTTCAGCTCACTTCTTCAGAAGTGGGGACATTCCTGCATGCATTGATGAAGCTGCTAGGTGCAATGGGACCTGTTATTTTTCAGATTTAGTATTGATTGAAAGTGATTATTGAATCCCTGTAATTGCTTATCTTTATATTTTGTGTCGGTATCTTTAGAACAATCTTGTTTGTTTTTTTACAATGGAGTAACCCCATGTATGCTGGTTTTCGTTCCATCCATAATTGCATTTCCTAAAGTACAACGTACTCCCTTCATGCCACATGATGACACATACAGATATTCATGTGACAAAGAATGAATATTCAATATTAACTGAAGGACTTTTAATCAGTCAGAGCAGTTCTCAGGTAATGCTTTAATTTCCTGTAATGTGCTGTGGCAAAGGATTCCTACATTTTTAAGTGATTTATTGATAGACCTGCAACTGAAATCAATGGAGTCCTACGTAAATGCTGAAAGTGTGGACACCTGGGCATTGAAACTAAACCATTTGTGGAAATGTAAGAGTTCAAAGACAAAGCTAATAGTAATGAGCCAGACATGCATTGTGTTAAAATCTGTTTCAGCACAAAATTATGGAACCTAAACACATGGTTTCAACAACTTTTATGAACCAAAAGATTGGTTGGAACGAAAACTAGCATACACAAGGGTACTCCAAAACCGAGATTGATCAACCGCTGCTGTAGAAGCATATCATAAAAATTGATATTATCGCTCAACCACTAGGTATACATACTTTTTTGATACCACAGACAATAGCACCATATGAATATATCTAGGTCTAAAATGTTGTGCAATGTAATGTATATACGCAGGTGTACAATAATCTGGCTTTCAAATCAACGCTCACATAAACTGGCACAGAAGGGCTTATTTTTTTATTATGCTGTGAAAAGGACAGTGTAAAGTTTTAAATGTCTTTTGAGAAGTTTAATGTAAATGTTTGCCCCCAGAATTACTTTTTATAAGGATATTGTTAAAATAAGGAATGGCCCTGGTGTCTACACAAATATATTAATGTGCATGGATATACTGTATCTGCCAGACAAGTTATAAACTTTCCATTTTCACTGGATATGTTTCACTGAAACATATCCAGCTTAATTTATTGATATTTTGCCTGCACATTTTTTGACAGCATAATAGGTTTAATAAAACATCTTCCACTCATTACATTTTTTGGTCTCCCCACACCATGCTAAACTTTTTCAAAATGGCTCTCTATCAAATACAGTGATATTGTTTGCAATACATTGACATTTTTTTCTCTCCCCACTGCAATAAACACAAAAGTGCTGAGTCAAAAATGCTTTTCATAATTCATTTTTGGGTAAGCACAAGGGCAGTCAATCTCTGGCTGCCACACTGTGAAAATGTGAATGTCACTGTGAAAATGTTATCGTTTCTGTGCTACAAAAAATAAGGTAACTCCCGTCTGCCAGTGCTCTACCGATCCAATCTGCTGTTGCTTTTAATTTTTATGGATTCAGTCAGCGTTTTTATGTTCGCTTGTTCGTTGTGCCTCTCTGCAGTGCTGGGAATAAACCTCGAAATTGTTTTTCAGCTCAGAAGGGGCTACGCTACAGGGTCAGAGGGTGCTGTGAACTGTAGCTTACCGGCCAACACAGTAGCAAGTGTGTGGGTGGTTGCAATAATCTTTACCACCGCTGCCCTATACTGGCACGCGGGCATGGCCTCATCTCCATTTTGCTCTTGGGAGATATTCTAAGTGTGTTTTGGAAGGCTTCTCTTTAATCCATGAATACTAATTGGGTTTTCTTTCTTTGTGTTATCAAACAGTCCAGAGTGTTCAGGGACAAGTCTTCCTCTGTTTGTTCTTCTTTCTGAATAAATGCATATTTTATTTTCTGTAACGTGACTTATTTATTGATTTATTGATCGGTGTGACATTTAGAGGAGGTGGGGTCGTGTTCTCTCGTTTCCGCTCCTTAAACTGCCTCCTTCGTGTTTTGATCGCTGCGCATAAATGTTTTTTTGAGAAGGAAACATCTTTGCATCTTCTCGTAGAACCACAGCACTGCCTAAAATATTAATCAATTAAAAAAAATTATTGGATTGGATTAATTATCACTTAAAATACATTTAGCTGCACACTTCCAACTGAGATATAGGTTTTCCTTATAAAGGGACAAAATAAGAGCTAGAAAGCTTTCCCTTGAAAACTGAAAACCTTTCTGGAGAAGGCAGTGACAGAATGTGCCCAATAGCACGGTGTCAAAGCTGGAAGGAATGCTATATCATAAAGTCAAACACATGGGTCTGCATCCTAGTCATGGAGATGTAACAGGTCCAACCATGCATGTGTTATTAATAGTGTCTTCCATGCTTTTTCAAGTGTCTATTTGGCGGAGTGTGAGATGAATCAGGGCCCGGGCCCCTGTTGGAGCTGCAGTGTGGCCAGCCACCGGTGAGAAAGTGCCGCCATTACTCACTGCTAAGTGGCACAGCCTTCATGGCGTGTTTTATGGATGCAGATGAAAAACTGTGTGGAAACTTGATTGTATTAGCTATTCATACCGCATCGTGGCTGACACTCCATTCTTCTAAGACAAATTGCGCTGACCCCCTGGCTTCAGAGGCGGGGAGTAATGGCAATATATCAGCACCTATTGGGAGGCTCCGGACAGTTGCACATATTGAGTGCAACACCAGGAGTAAGGGTAGAGTCAGCGTGGCATAAAGAACAACTTCTACTGCCTTTCCTTGTCCACTCTCTTCATTTTAACTTGACTTATGGCTCTTTTGTTGTAAATGTAATTTAAATAAGAAATATAGATAAGAAATGGTTTGGCCCAGACCGACCCTGGTCAACAGCCCCGATCGGGGGCGGCATTTGGCCGTCCGCCCCAGGGGGAGGGGAGAGGGTGAGCCGGCTCGGGTTCGCCGTGAAGCACGGAAAAGGAGTCTCCAGTGGGTGGATTAATTCCGTCTCGAAGGAAGCGGAGTTCGCTGCCCACAGAGAATTAGCTTGCCTCGTAGAGACAAGCGTCGGACCCATGTGGGGAGGGTTAAATCGAAATAAATAGAGGGTGTAATTGGCTACTAAAAAATTAAAAAGTTTAAAAAAAAGGTTTGGTTGCTCCTTAGTGTGCAGAGGTGCACAGTTCCGTGTGGAGGTTGGATTATGCCTGAGCAGCTCAGGCCTGCATGTAAACAATGCCTGGTCACGTGTGCGGGCCACTGGTTCCCCTCCAGCCCTGTGCCGAAGGAGACTGGACCAACTGTGCGAGCCTTTTGAAACTGGATTTTCTCTCTTTTTTTCAGATTGCATTAATTCACTGTGTAAATCTATATTCAATGTAAGTTTTATGAGACGTATTGAAAAATAAATCCACAATTGCTTTATCCTCATATCTTTGTCAGCAAATTCAGCGGGAGCTTGCTATAGTTCATCTCAGAATGCATGCAGAGTACAGTCGCAGGAAGAAGGAGGCTAAATCGATCTCTTTGCTCTCAGTAAGAGATGGTTTGTTAAATAAAGAGGAAATCAGCCGTGCAGTTCAGCACATTTACATTTTGTACCCTATATCCACAGAGTGGATATATATAATTTTCCAGTCATGGGGAATCATTGACCTGGCAGACCAACACACTGGCACAGTGTATTGTGTTCCCCACCTTGGTGTGTTTGCATATTTTTGTATGCATGTGTGTGTGTGTGTGTGTGTGTTTGTGTTTGCGCACTTGTACAATAGGCACACGTTTTCACGCTCAAATTCTTCACTCACCCTTTATAGTTGAAGCAGAGTTTCCATTTGTATTTTTAGGACTTCACAAAAAGAGTTTACTGTGGCCTGGTGCTGGGCTTCTTTTTGGTCCAGCCTCTCACTCAAGACATGCAGTTTCTCTCTCATTTTACATTTTACATTTTAAGCATTTAGCAGATGCTGTTATCCAGAGCGATGTACAAGATTGCATTAATACATGGTGGGAACAATCAGTTTGCGCACGAGATCAGTGCAGTAATCTCAGGACCGTGAGCTCTTTATTTTTTTCTTGCTCTAGCAGGAGTGCTGCAGCGGTGGTTTGGTGGACTTCCTGCAAAGCCAGAATCTTCCCTTCTTGTTCTATGGAATGGTTCTTCAGATTAAAAAAATCCTCTTGGACTCATTCCTCACTTCTTCATTCAGCTCCAGTCTGTTGGCCTCCACACGCTTCACCTCATTGCTAAGAGATGTTTTTTCGATCTCCAGCTCCGCAGCCATGTTCCCAATCTTCCTCAGGGAGCTGTGATGCTCATCCAGCAATTTCCCTAGGGCTACCAGGTGGCGCTCCTCCTAGGTCTCCAACTCAACCTTTGTCCTGTTCAGCTCAGTCTGGGCATTCTTCAGCTCTTGAACCTCCTGGAGGGTCACTCGCCACCTGTCCTCAACAATGGCTGCCCACCTCTGGTTCTTCACCAGGGGTTTGTCTCATGAAACAGGATTAGTGGGTTAGTGAGCTAATTTTGGGTTTAACCCTGGGTTTTTGGTCTCACAACTGTGGCTCACTTTTAACTGGGTTGCATCGCCATGGTAACTTATGCCGCGACCCTAACCTTATTTTTTTAATATCAGAGATACAGATTCTCTGTGGAGGGAATATTGTATCTTTGGAAGCTTCTAGAGCTGCATGTCGCAAATGCCACTCGTCAAAGCCATGCGATCACTGTGCAGCAAACTGTATGTATTGCCCTACGTTTTCTAGCCACCGGTACATATACGTATTCCATTGGCCTATAGTTCCCTGGGTCAGTACGGTCCCCCTTCTTATATATTGGAATTATACTACCCTGCTTCCAGTCATCTGGTATTTCTCCAGTGATTATGGATTGAATGAAAATATTTGTCAATGGTTTATATGTATTTTCCCCAAGTTCTTTGAGTACTCTGGGATATACAGTGGGGAAAATAAGTATTTCACCCCCTGCTGATTTTGTGAGTTTGCCCCCTTACAAAGAAAGGAACGGTCTATAATTTTCATGGTAGGTTCATCTTAACAGTGAGAGACAGAATATATATAAAAATCCCAGAAAATTACATTATATGAATTTTAAACATTTATTTGTGTTTTATTGAGGAAAATAAGTATTTCACCCCCTAGCAAAACATGACTCAGTACTTGGTGGAGAAACCCTTGTTGGCAAGCACAGCGGTCAGACGTTTCTTGTAGTTGGTCACCAAGTTTGCGCAGATCCCAGGAGGGATTTTGGCCCACTCCTCTTTGCAGTTCCTCTCCAAATCCTTAGAAATCTATTTTCAGTGTCCTGGCTGAGGGAAGGAGGTTCTCACCCAAGATTTCCCGGTACATGGCCCCATTCATCCTCCCCTCGATCCGGTGAAGTCGTCCTGTGCCCTTAGCAGAGAAACAGCCCCAAAGCATAATGTTTCCACCGCCATGCTTGACGGTGGGGATGGTGTTCTTGGGGTCCAAGGCAGCTTTTTCTTCCTCCAAACACGGCGAGTCGAGTTGATGCCAAAGAGCTCGATTTTAGTCTCATCTGACCACAGCACTTTCTCCCAAGCCTCCTCTGAATCATCCAGGTGCTCATTGGCAAACTTCAGACGGGCCTGTACATGTGCCTTCTTGAGCAGGGGACCTTGCGGGCACTACAGGATTTCAATCCATTACGGCGTAGTGTGTTACCAATGGTCATCTTGGTGACTGTGGTCCCAGCTGCCTTGAGATCATCAACAAGCTCCAGCCGTGTAGTTCTGGGTTGTTCCTCACCTTTCTCATGATCAGGTTCACTCCACGAGGTGAGATCTTGCGTGGAGCCCCAGACCGAGGGAGATTGATGGTCAATTGGTGTTTCTTACATTTTCTAATTATCGCACCAATAGTTGACTCCTTCTCACCAAGCTGCTTGCCAATGGTCTTGTAGCCCATTCCAGTCTTGTGCAGGTCTACAATTTTGTCCCTGATGTCCTTAGACACTTCTTTGGTCTTGCCCATTGTGGAGAGGTTGGAATCTGATTCATTGATTGATTCTGTGGACAGTTGTCTTTTATACAGGTAACGAGTACTTAATTAGGAGTACTAATTAAGTAAGAGGACTAATCTGTGTGCCTCCTGGTCACATAACCGGTCTGTGGGAGCCAGAATTCTTGCTGTTTTGCTAGGGGGTGAAATACTTATTTTCCTCAATAAAACACAAATAAATGTTTAAAATTCATATAATGTGATTTTCTGGGATTTAAAAAAAATATTCTGTCTCTCACTGTTAAGATGAACCTACCATGAAATTTATAGACCGACCGTTCCGTTCCTTTCTTTGTAAGGGGGCAAACTCACAAAATCAGCAGGGGGTGAAATACTTATTTTCCCCACTGTATGCCATCCGGGCCTGCTGCCTTATTTGTCTTTAGTTTTTGTAGTTTTTGTAGTACTTCTACGTCCCTTATCTCAAAGTCCTCCAAAACATTCTGTACCTTGTCTATACATTTAGGCATATTTATAACCTCTTCTCTAGTAAAGCTGTAAAACAAAGTAACTGTTTAGTGTGTTAGCAATATCCTTATTATTATAAACCAAAGTTCCTTCCTTATTCTTAATGCACTTAACCTCATCCTCTACTACAATATTGAAAAAACGTCTTAGGATTACTTTTTGCATCTTGGGAAATTTTAATTTCAAACCGCCTTTTAGCTGATCTTATTTCCTTTTTAGCCTTAGCCCGCATATTACAATAATCTAACTTGTTTCTCTCTGAGTTATCCTTTTTATATACTCTGTACAGTCGTTTCTTTTGCCTCAAAATCTCCCATAAAGATTTAGTCATCCACTGCGGAGACAGTTTTTTCATCCTATTTTTCCTTACTTTGGGGATGAATACAATTCATTCTATAATAACCCTTTTAAATATAGTCAATTTTTCATTCACAGTTCTGCAATCTAGAAGTTTTACCCAATCTATATTATTTAAATTCCCTCTCATTTTATTGAAGTCAGCTTGTCTTAAATTAAAAATTTGAGAGTTAGAGGAGGCTGTCTTAATTTGCCAAAAAATATCAAAAATAACTGCACTGTGGTCACTTGCCCCTATTGGTTCTCCTATCTCTGTGCTGCAAATTCTATCAGGATTGTTACACAAAACCAGATCCAGTATTGACCTCCCTCTCGTAGGCTGAGTAACAGACCAAAAAGCAGTCATTAACCATATCTAAAAACTCCTCTTCACATTTGCCCTGACCTGTCACTATCTCCCAATTAATAGAGGGGTAATTGAAGTTGCCCATTATTATTAATAAGAATGTATTGAAAAATGGAGTCAGTTCCAGGATCAGGGTTCGGTACTCCATTCAGGATTTGGTGCTTGAAGATGGCATGAATGAGAACGGGCCAAGAGTTTATATATATACATATTCAATTAGTGTAGCGCTTTTTACAGAGAACTGTCACAAAGACACTTTACAGAGAACAGAGGATATAAGAACAAGAAAATACCAGGATTGAACCCCCAAAAACCAGACAGTGAGGCAAAAATTCCCCAGTGGGAAGAGAAAAAACACTCCAACAGTGGAAAGAAAAAACTCCCCTTTGGGAAGAAATCTCAGGAGATTCTTGAGGTTCATGAGGCAGTGTTCAGTCAGATTTCATTGCCCGTTTGTGCTAATACTAGATTGCGTTCAAGTTTTTCCGTGCCAGTTCCAAACACAGGTGCCTCTTTCAGAAGGTTCAAAGCATATGCTGGTAGCACAGGATCCTCGACAACACTTGCTGGTACAGACATCGCTGAGAGCAGCCATCTTTTTCCCTCCTCAGAGGTTTCCCATGGCTTTCAGCTGGGCTGAAGGTTCATATGTTGTCATTTACATCAACATTCGCAATATTTGAAGCCCTTTCACTTTAAAGTCACAGTTATTTTTTTCATCAATTCTTTTTTCCCCCATAATCCAATACGCAATGGAAGCCAAATAGATTTTTGTCGGTTTACACATCTATAGACAGGTAAATGACTCTAAATGGTCAGGCTGGACATGCTCCCTGTCCAGATCGATGCTGCTGAGCTGCCGAAAGGAAAAAGACCCCTCTTTGGAAACTAGGCTGCCCTAGTTTCTCCTGGTTAAAATGGGATGACCTTTTAGGACAAATTGACATCACGGCCTGCCAAAGAGTGCCACTGAGATGCGGGCCAATTTAGGGCAGGGATTTTTCATTTTAAAAGTAAAGGTATTGATTTTTGCACAGGCTAAATGTAATACACGACGTGACTGTGAGAATAGAGAGGGAAAAAAATCAATTTGTGGGTAAAGACATAAATGTCCTGGGACTTAATCTTACATTGATCTTTTTTTTTTTTTTTTACACAGTAGGTCTAATCTCTCCTGTATGTTGTATGAATGTGGGTGAGAGATAATTAAATGGATTGGGCCTTAGAGGGAGAACACACTCCTCAAGAGTCAAAGGTTTTGAGGAGTTTCTGGAGAATGTAGTGATCATTGCTTTTCCATCACTCACCAACCGTGCTGGGGAAAAAAAGAAAACTGCTAAGCAGTCTGGGTAATCTGCATTATTGAGTGTCCCAGGGAGAGGGACTCTGTAAGGGGGCGTAAACTAATGAAGAAACCCAAAACTGCCAGACCCCCTATCAGAGATTTCACAAATCCCACACTGAATGTAAAGAGGAAAAGCAAGGAAGGTCTCCCCTGTTTGGAAAAAAAAAGCGTACTCGTACAAAAAGCTTGATACCTGAAGAAGCTGTACCAGTCATTCATCATCGGATTGAAGTGTCTGCTGAAGCAGGGCTGTCTGAACCTGCTTATCTGTCTATTTAATAATTCACATCAATGCCCAGCCCCACAGGCGCAATTCCTTTACTGGTGTTTGTGCTCTTTCCTACAGAGAAAAAGCATGAGAAAGACCAGAAGTGTGAGTCCATTCCACTCTTGAGTCCGTGGCTGCGTGGTGCTTTATTGATCCGAGAGTATCATCCGGTCCTTTCTGGAGAGAGACTAAACAGTGGGACTCAGCACCGAGGCTCAGCAATCTCTCCCACACTCAGAAACAGAAAGGCTCCAGTTTACAGGGCGGTGGGGGGGGGAGCGTGGGGGGGTGGATGTGGGGCATGCTAGGGCACCTTATAAACACTGCAAATAGATCATTAAAAAAAGCAAGACACAATTGACCCTTTTACGGTATCTGAAGAAATAAAAGCATGCATTACCCTCCGACCAGCTTTGAAGGATGAAGACAGTGATTGGCTACAGAGGCTGGCAGTGGTGCTCTGTAATTGGTCACTGAGGGGGTGATTATCTGAGGCTCAATAAGGCTCACCTCGCAACACACAGCCAGACGGTGACCTCTCTGATGACCTTGTTCTCATGGCTGACCACTTCTCGACAGGCAGAGCTGCAGTGCATTCTGGGCTACAAAGCAACCCTGGGGCAACTGTTTATCCTACCAAACCCTTGTGTGTGCCAAGCAGCACAGCTACAGTGTCCTAAGGCCTCTCCTTTAATGCTGACAACTGCATGTCTCAGGGGAAGGAATATATATATGTATTTTTTTTTTTCCAAATGCATTTGCTTTTCAGCAGAAATAATGGCAATATGTATATTTCGATTATTCCTGTGTGTAGGCTGGTCCATGTGTTGCTAAGGTAACACCACCAGCTTCAATTTCTCTCATTCCGTGGATTAATGTTTCCCTGAAAGTCACAATAATGTATTACTTCTCTGAAGGGTTTTCATTAGTTTGCCTGGCTTGGTTTTATGCCATTAACAGTATTAATGGCTAGACGTTGTGGCACTTGTTGGGAAAATGTTAGGGTGAGGTAGGCTAACGCGGGGGTGTTTGAGTGCAGCGGTGTGCCCAGTTGGGAGGCTTGTGAGCACGGCAGGTGAATGCTCTAAGACCACCCTCCCCAGGGGCCCACGGCTCTGAAAAGGTCACTTCCCCTACTGGGCTACGATGACATCACCCTCCAGCCCTGAAGATATCATGTCTCCCTCTCTGCTGGGACCACAGGGAGCTGAGGTGTGCAGATTGCTCGGAGACAGATCTCTATGCATTGCTGTTTCCCTCTATTACTCTGACTTACAGAGGCTATGGGGAGCAACGTTGGGAAGAGGAGAAGCTTTATTAGAAACAGAGTATTACCAACCTGTTGGGCTGTCAGATCTGACTGCTGTGAGACCTGAGCCCCTTCAAGTCTGTTCCTGACTTGAAGTGATAAATACATTTTAATCATTGCTCTAACATCACAGCTCTGCTGTTGTGTTGTTCAGGGGAAAAATAACAAGAATGGATGAATTAGACACCGTTTTTGTTTTGTTTGGCTTCACATTTTATAGTATAGTTTATAAATGGATTCATTATAGTAGAGAAGTACTCTGTAGGGTGTTTTTTTCAGGAAACGTGTCCCTGGAAAAGGAAATGATGTTACGTTCAAGTAACTGCGACCCCATGGTAATACCAGTACCTTCCTCCGATCGACCTCCCTGATGTGTGAGTGTGTGTGTGGGGGGGGGGGGGAGGTTGTAGGTGTCTGTGTCGGTGCTCTTACAAGGTGTGTGTAGAAGCACGTGTTGGCATGGTTTTAATAGTTCTGCTTATACCTGAGATTTGTTAAGGGAAGTACGTTTTTCTTTGACTGTACCGTAACATCTGTGATGAACTTACACAACTTGAAGTCTACTCCCCCATTGACTGAGGCTCCCGGTGGTGGGGGAAGGGATTGTATAGCCATCCTTAGTGGACTCCTGGCACCAGTGTGTATGCGACAAATGCATGATGTCTCATTACAGGAGTGCAGTGCACTCTGGGAGAAGGGTCTCAATGCTCAGCGGGGGCCCTGGGGCAATAGCATCTCCATAGTCACGCCCCAGTTATGAGGAAACTGAATATGCCTTGCGGTTGTTGCTGAATCGGCGATATGGTGTTTGAAAGATAATACAATTACATAATGAAAATGAGGTGCAATTTGGAGCCAATTAGATTTTTCATACCCAAGAAATAGTTTCTCTGCTAACGGAGGAAAATAAGGAAACAATCCATCATTTATATTTACAATCCTGTCTGTTTAAATAGGCCAGTAAGAGAGGCGCCGGATACTCATAAATTCCTCTCCGGAACCAATAATGAACAGAGAGAAAGCGTTTCTCTCAATCTTCCCCCTCTATTCATCGCTAACTGACAGATTGTTATGTAGACTGCTTTTTCCGCAGAATCCCCTTGGGTTGTATCTATTCAAATTGCATTCCCCCTATAAAGTGGCTGGAGTTCATTCATAGGAGGAATAAAGCTGGGGAACTCTTCACGATTGTTCTCTTCAGATGCTCTCTATAAAGGCTCTCCCAGCGCTCATGATGTGAAGATGGTTCATTTTTCTTGCTGTTCGTACATTAGGATGCAACAGCAGATTAGGGGGCACGCGGCAGAAGTCGTTGAGCGGTTGCTTTGTGTTGCATAATTGTGCCTAATGTGTCACTTCCTTTCTCTCTTTGTGCACTGTTAAATTGCCTCCTGTATACTTGCTGATTTGATTTTTTTGATTTTATTATTTTTGCCTGAAGAGGATGTTTCTCTGACTAAAGAATGGGAATCATTTTCCACAGTCAGCTGCAAATGTATACTGCTGACCAATGTTTAGCAAGCTCCCTTAAATCTCTTCAATCTATTATTGTTTTTATTTTTTTATTAGAAAACGATACAGAAAGGCCCTCTGGGGAAATTTCATATCTTTCATAGCTTTAATGGCAATTTAAAATATCGAATGCATTAAATTTGTGAAAGTGTAAAAAAAAAAAAATACACACGATGCACACATATGGGTGATTTTTGTACACTGCAGTGAGAATGATTTTATGTAGTTCAGAAAACACAGTATTTTTTATATATTTAAAGCCCAAGCATTTACAATTTGCATGTTTGTGATCATTTGGATGTTTGAGCTGCAATTTTTATTCAGATATTTACATTTATATTTATAATAAATGTAACATTTAATTTAAAAAGCATATACTGGTAACTGTCAAAATAAAGGAAAAATAAGCTATAGGCCCAAGTGCTTGAACCACAGGTTTCTGTTGTGGGGTTCTCAACAGACTATTCTTGATGCAACTTCCTGTTCATGCCCTAGATTGATATTTGCAGTGAACTGATTACATTTATGTAATATATTCCTCTGACTATATTCCTATTGCAGGGGCCTCTGTTGAGCATTTTCAGAGACGCTGGCACTGCTTTTCATGCAATCTCTGTACCACAGATGAAGAACAAAATACTGATCATTATTATAAATATGAAATAATATTTTTGTGAAAATCATGGCCCCGTTCCAAAATCACCAATTTCATAACTCTGGGAAAGTTTGTTTGTTCAGTAAAACAGCGCAATACTTTTCCACAAGGGCAGTGTATCTAAAGACCCCGAAAATTTCCGGAATGCTCCGGTGGTAATTTGCTTAAGGGAGGGAGCAGCTGCCTAATCGAGTTGCTGGGGAGCACTGTTTTTGTGCAAACTGAAGTTGTTGCAATTCTTTTGCAGAATATAAATGCTAGATCTGCCTTTTGCCCTTGCCTCTGGATACATCTCTGGTTTAGCAACTCTACAATGCCGAAAGTAAAGCAGACAGAGGAGAAAATTCCGACTCGCTGTGGAGGTAGGGAGGTTAATTGAGGGGGAGATTTAGTGCTTCTGACATAATATTTGGCAGGAACATCACATGTCTTGCGCTGGAAGAGCCTTGAGCGGTGCGGTGCCGAGTTCAAGTCAAGCAGCGCGGAAGGCTGTCACTTCGCATAGGTGATCTCCCTGTTCCCTGGGAGAGACAGGTAATTAGCCATCGCTCGCGAACGGCAAATCAAGCCTCGTGGATGGGAAAGCAGAGACACTCCGGGTTGCTAGGCAATGCCTGTTAGCCTCCGACGGCGCCCGGCGGTTGCTTAACCTGCCCGGCGATGCCGTCTGTCACTTTTTGCCAAATCTCGAGGAGGAGCTCATCCCTGACTGCTCTGCCCCGAGTGCAGAGCAGACAGCGAGCAGCGCACGGTGGTGACAGCCGAGGCAGTGCACCCCACCTACGTAGCGCCGCCGCTTCCGCGCGGGGCCTGAGGAGGACGGTTGTGACTAGTCGAAGCAGAGCACTGGGATGTATAATTCCGCGGTTAATCTGACACGTACGGCACCCTCACATTACTCAAAAACAACATCGTCACTGCGCTCACGCTGTCCGCAACGCCTCGGCGTAATCCATTTAAATTGTTGTCTTTCACGGACCCGGATTCCAGCCGCAGTCGAGCAATTCTACTTCATTAATCTCATTTCACCCTTTGAATTGGAACTGCCTTTCTGTTGTTGTTGGTTTTTTTTACTCTGCGACCAGTCTAGCACGGGAAAGGGTGAATGAGTGTGAAAAACTGTTAACGCCGCCACCCACACCGGCGTGTCTTCCCTATGCACAGCAGGGCGGTCACAGATCTCTCACTCACGTCCTCTGTAAGGGAAACAGAGCCTGCAATCTCACCTCTCTCTGTCAAAGATCTTATCAAAGGGGCGGTGGGGGGCGGGGGAATAACTCTTTTTCTGAATAAAAAACCCCCCACACATTTGAGGGAAAGGCTTTCGTTTGGGTGAAACACTGCCATTAATATTTAAGCTCCTTCTCGGAGGAGGAGAGGTTTAAGGGGTGCCTGCTCTGGAGCTGCCCAAGGCGCCACTGGCAATGTCGCCCTGCATTAAACCCAAAACATAGGCCGGGCCACTGTAACCTTCCCAGAGCAGCCAGTGCCCCATTTATTAACACAGGAGTCCAGAGTGCACGGTGACACAGCCACCCATTAAAATGACATAATTGTCTGTACGCCGGTAACAGCAGAGAGATCTAAGCACTGTGCCTCAATGCTCCCTCTTCCTGCTCTCTCTCTCATCAAAGCGAGCACGATGTGGAGAAGCAGCCCCACCAAACTGCATTTTGGTCCTGCTTTTCCTCCATCGCATCCAGTTTGAGAGCCTTATTGGGCCTTCAGAACAAGGTTAATGTTGTTTTTTAACGCTCTCTCGGCCCTCTGCCGTCACTGCAGAGTTATTGCTTTTCCGCTTCGCGCCGTGACTACGGCTCGTGCTGCCGCTGTGGAAGAAAAGAAAAAGGGCTGATATTGCTCTACAATCCAGGCGCTAAGAAACCTATCTCGCTGTTACAAAGAGCCAATTTTCAGCAGAGGTCTTCAAAGTAACTGGAGATTAATTATTTACTCTGCCGTCGCGGTGTTTGGGGAACGATATGCAGAAACACCTGTCAGCGCATTGCATCTGATACAATCGCCGAAGGACAGCAGATCTGCGATTGCGAATTTTTAAGCAGCAAGCTGATGTTTGAGTTTTACGTTCGCCTTTTACAAAGTGCCTGCGCAAAACATTTTGTCTGCACTTTTGTCGGAGAAATAGAAATGGGACAACAGTGGAGGCGTGGTTTTCAGATTAAACTGCGGCAGTAGATTTATGTTTTTCTTGCAAAAGGAAAGACACACATAGCACAAAGACGCACATAATTCCATCGTTCATAACCCATTTGAAGTGCCTATGGTAGCACAAAGCACTCCCCTGGATGTTCGTTCCCTTTACGCTAAGCTGCAGACGTTGCAGCTTTTCATCAAAAGCCTTTTGCCATGACTGTTTTGACACGTATAAAATAAAGGAAACACCAACATAAGGTGTCCCAATAGGGCGTTGGGCCACCAGGAGACACGGGAACAGCAATGCACCCTGGCATAGATTCTGCAAGTGTCTGGAACTCTATTGGAAGTGGGGTTCACTCCCATCAGGAGAGAAATGCTTCACCATAGGATGAAGGTGAACACTCAGAATGGCTTTGTATTCATTGCCATTTACCCAGCCCTCTAAGGGGTTGAGTGGACCTAAACCATGGCAGGAAAATGCACCCTACACTATAACAGTCCCGTCAGAACCCTTCATTTACTCAAGTGTTTCCTTTATTTTGGCGGTGACCTGTACCTCCACATGTTTTGCGGCACCCTGCAATGAAAGTGCACTCAGTGTGCCATTTCGCTGCAGTCCATTTGGACGTGTTAGGAGGCCACTCAACCGGACGGCCTCAGATGTCTGTGAGCGCCTGAGCGCCAGTGCCTTGCTCCCCGGTATCCCCTGCCTCTGAAGCACCTCAGGCTTCCTGGGAGTGATTGAGAGGCAGGAGGAGCTGATGCTAAAATGTAAAGAGCAAGCACAGCCACTGTGCAGACTGGACCCAGTACAATGGAGGAAGCTTAGCAGAGTGCATTTCACCATACCCATCAAAGAGGGCATTTTATCACAACCATCAAAGAGTGCATTTTATTAGTCCTATAAAAAGAGTGCATTTTATCACAACTATAAAAGTTTGCATGCTTCAGAATGAAATGTTTGAAGGTAAAAGTAATGGCACGAATCCCTCCCCCAACAGTGGGGTATGTGGGTGTCTTTTTAAGTGCCTCTGCGTGAGCCAATGCCCCCCACGGTAATGAACACGGCTGAGACTGGAGAGCCACAGATGGAGAGATGGACACATTCCCATTATAAACCAGTTCCATACAGGCATACTGCGAAGCTGTGCCACTTCTGTGTTGGACCGGTTTCAGCAACCGTGGTGTTAACCGGAACGCTACTCGAAGCACAGACGGGAAGGGGTTCCTCTGTTGTTGTGTTGGATGAGGTGAGCTGGGCTCCAGATCCTGACGACAACAGCATAGCGTCGATCTCTCTGCTTAGATGCCCCCCCCACCACTCCTCCACTTTCCCCACAGGGGTGCTAACACGGGATGTCGGTGCTCGCGACTCAGTGACCGATCGCACACAGAACATCGCCCGCCTTGACATCACCCAGCGTTGTGGCTCACAAGTTGACCCGGGAGGTCAACCCCTGTGCACCTCTCGCTGAACCAGAGAGTCGTGCTGAGCGCGCTCGCTCCCCCCTCCCTCCCTCGTAGCGAGCGCCGAGTGGCGAGCATCGCACCGCAGACCGTTAAACGGGCCCAGGGGAATGCTCCTCAGACTCTTGTCAGGACTGATTTGCTTTTTGTGTTTGACAGCATTCCAGGTGATTAAAGCGATTCAAGAATAGCCCCCTTTAATTTATTGCCCAGGTTAATGCGATGTGCACTTGGGTTTTCTCTCCGTGTCTTTTTCTCTCTCTATTAGGTCTCTCCAGCAGCACTTCCACCGCTTCCCTCCCCGAGGGCTCTCAGGCGACGCCGACAGACAGTCCCAGCAGACCTATTCTCCCCGGTATACTGTGGCACAGTCTTTTTTTCGCTGCTGCTTGTTTTCAGCTGCGCACCACAGTAAAATACATTTAGATTTTAGGCTCTTAGCAGATGCTCTTATCCAGAGCGACTCTCAACGAGTGCATTTAAACACGGTACGAACAATCACAGCTCGCGCAAGAGCTCATTAAAGTAGCAATAGAACAGACATCACTGTAGACAGCGGCACACTAACCGTAACACAGGGGATGAAAAGTCAGTCTCTTCAAAAATATACTGTATATATATATATTATACATGTAAACAATGAGTTTTGTAAATGTAAAATTAATGAGTTTAATTATGTAGAGAGTCAGTGGTAGTGGAGTCTGAAAAGGTGGATTTTTAGTCTCTTGCAGAAAATGCGGATCTATCGCCGGGGCAACCCGTGTTCTGAGTCATTTACATATCCAATTAAGGTTCTGAGAAAGGAAAAATGTGTAGAAGTTTTGTGAGCCTTGTAGTGTACAATTATGAGCGTCTGGGTCTTTATTTGTTCTTTGGTTCATTTTTTTGTTCCATAGCAAATCCAGTTAATGTTTCACGTTCAAATTTGAACTCGCAAGCTTCAGCTTATAAGTGCAGCGCTCTGCCATGAATTCAAACCGCCATAAAGTAGTATAAATAATATACTGTCGCTCCAAGGAGACTGCAATAATTCACTATTATGTTTCTTGGAAAATCATGTTGTCTTTCCTGTATTTAATGTTGATAGGATGTGCTCTTTGCCTGATGTTTTTCAGGGAAGTCTTTGATTGACACTGCCCACCTTCTTATCCATTTCCTTCAAATAAATTAACCCTCAAAAATGGGGTCAAACTAATGTCAATTTGAGAAGAAATGTCTACAACTCCATAAGAACAAATTGACCCATTTTGGAGCAGCCAGGCTTGAAATTAAGTTGAGTGGGAGATCTGTTTGTTGCAATAAGTAATACATCTTACTCTTGCACATGCAGCAAACTGGGGATGTAATTGCATTATGTGAGATGCAGACAACCAGAAAGTAATGACAATTGTTTGCGCTATTTGTGTAGACGTTCTGTAATGAGACTCATTTCTGCACTTGATGTGTTGACGGAGAGAGTGGTTTGCTTGTTTTCAGTGTCTGGCTGCACGATGTCTGTCTTTGTACCAGTGTGTGAGGGTTACATTCAAGCAATACGGACGAAAGTGACGTATTCTTTAAGTTTTTTTTTTTTTTTTTTGCGCTCACAAACATCCAAGATCCTACCTTTTTAAAATGTGTGATAAGACTGTGCGCTTGATGTCTAATGCACTGCTAGCAGGCTTTCCGATTATCATCTGCGGTGCTCCATTTGAAATAGTTTCCCACTAAAATTTCAGTTTCCCATTTCAGAGAAAATCAATGGGAGTGTGGGTGGATTTGGGTGTGTGTGCATGTGTCTGTGAATGTGGGCACGTGCGCGTGTCTGCGTGTGGACTTTGTAAGTGGAGTCTTTGTGTTCTATTTTGCCTCGCTACCCACGGATAATCTGATGGCCTGCGTGTTCAGGAGGATGTCTGTCATCGTTGCTTTAACAGGCGAAAGAACTCGAGCAGATAGCGGCAGCACAGACACGTGTCAATAAATCTGACGCAAGTGTCAGTGACCCAAACCGAATCAGACGTTGCCAGTTTTTCACACTCGGCCTCAAAAAAAAGTTGTCAACCCTAATCTGTAAACATGACATCTCTGGCTTTGACAAGACAAGTCTTGAGTCCGGAGGATGTGCCATCTAGTCATCAACATGCTTTCCAGACACTGCCCCAGGTGCATAACCGAGGACGCGCACACACAAGCGCGCGCACGCACTCACCAGATGACAGCAATTGTGTGTGTGTGTGTGTGTGTGTGTGTGTGTTTGGTTAGTCATAGCAACACTGTAACACATTCTTCTCAAATCACAAAAAAGATTCACAAATGTTTACCCTTATTCATCATGATTTAGTTAGATTTGACTGGAGTTACAGCTCACTGTTTGCTGACAGTGGAAAAGTGTTTTGCCCAAGGGGGATAAAAGTTCGCGAGATCATTATGGATATATGCAGATGCGGGGAAAAACAAGGATCCAAATCCAAAGCATTTCTCTTTACCAATGTGTCAGTTATTTTATTAATGGCCTGGCATAACTTGTGGAGGAAAAACACTGCTCTTTCACATCATGCTGCGTTGGCAAAGATTTGACACAAAAGCCCACCCTGGTGCGCTCCCTCCCATGATGCCGCGGGGCAGACTCTGGCCCCGCAGCTGTGGTGCAAGAGAAAGACTGTATTTTTATCACTTTGTGCGGCTGTTCTACATATTTTGTTTTTCTATTGCGTGACGTGGGGAGGCAACCGAGGCTCCTTGGCTTTTCACAGGCTCCTGCAGTTGCTATTAATCACAAAGTGAGAGGCGGGCAGTCGCAGGAGAAACACGCACAGCGAGAAAGACTTGTCTTGTATTTTGAGTCCATCTACTAACAATCCACCCTCGCAGAAACCAGATGCCGGGGCTGCAACGTCTGTTTATCTGGCCAATTTAAATATGTGACTGATGATCACAAATGTGTCTAGCAGCAGTGCCAACGCTCCTTGGGCTGTGCCTTTTAGAGAATCGCATGGGTGGGAGCCACTGCATCATGTACACTGTGAAGGCGAAAGGAAGATTGACCTCTAAGGTAAAAGTATGATTTGCAAATACGTTTCTACATAGTGTATATGTGTATATAACACATTTAAAGTAGTGTATCTCCTTACATAAACCGTGCATGTGGGTGTAATTCCATTTTAGTGTGCCGGGGTATCAAAGGCAGCGTGTCATATTGTATATGACAAGGGCAATGAAGCGTGTGCAGTCACTTATCTCAGGGGCTCTGTCTCCAGTTGAGAGGCCTCGTTGAGTCTCTCGGGGAGCGGGCGGCGAAACTCCCGCCCTGCCGGAGCTGTCGCTCTGCCACCATCCTCTATTTCTCACACACACACACACACACACACACACACACACACACACACACACACACGCACACGCACACACGGAGCCCCGGCTCGGTCACGGCCCATTGGCCCAGCGCCATCGCTTGTCTGCGCCGACCCCCCCAACCACTCGGCACAGGCACTGAGATATGACAGCCCCTGGGAGCACTGATGGGGGCAGTTGAGTACCACCGTCGCCGGGCTGGTCTTCTCACCTGGCACAGGGGGTTTTCTCTGCTTCACCACAGCCACCTAAACGTACCTCAGCGGGCGGGGGGGGGCTGAGGGAGGAGGAATCTGACTTCTCTGCTCTCAACTTGCTATTTATTGCTCTCCCCCATATATGATCCTTATTTTTATTCCCTGTCCAGTGTGCTGTTTAGTGACATTTGTCCAGGTGCTGAAAAGGTTTCAATTAAGGAGATAGAAATTGCTTTAAAAAAAGCTGTAAATTACCTAAGCCACCTGGACTAAACTAAAGCTGTAGGAATTATTACCTTTGGATAATTCTCTGCCTTCTGACAAACTGATGATTGAAAAACTCTGAGCTGAGATGTAAATCTACATTGGCGGTGTCTGTGGACTCAGATATAACACAGATATCCATGCAGTGTTGACATCACCTATTGAATAGAAAGTAGAAGGATTGATAGGTTGTGGGCCATATGGACATATCCATTTTTACATTTACATTTGCATTTTAAGCATTTAGCGGACGCTGTTACCCAGAGCAACTTACAAGATGTGCATTAATACATGGTAGGAACAATCATAGTTTGCGCACGAGATCAGTGCAGTAATACAGCGATAGACATCGTTGTAGGCAGCTGCATACTATACCTGTAACACTGGGAAGGAATATCCATGGATTGTCATGGTCACCTACTTTTAAATGTACTTCTTTGTAAGGGTGAAAGACATGAGATATGTGTGAGATATCGGTTTGTTTGGGCGAACAATCACATGTATTCATGTATGCGATGCGATGTAACGGAGACGGCTGGGTAATTGTAAAGCTACCTTCTTTGTGGCCCGGCGTCAGTGTCAAGAGCATTGACTCTCGGCTGTGTAAATCATTTCTCCTTTCCTCAAAGAGAATAGTGTCACCCATCACAGGAAGGTAAAAAGAAAGTGGAAAGAGAAAAAGAAAAAGAACCATCCCCAACAATATTTTCCTGCATGCTACTGTCACAGCAGAAGGTGTATAATAGGATTAAGGAGGACGCACAGTTGGGTTAAAAGCCATTTAATGATATAGAACAATGGGACTCTGTGAGAGAACAAATTGAACGCCGGGCTCTGGGCTGTGTTACATTTCTGTGCCAGAAAACAGACTCAATTAGGCGTCAACTAATGCAATTTCATATCTGAAGAATTCTTTTGCTGTAATAATGAGGAGATGTTCTGAGAAAATCCATTTGAGTAAATTAATCAGGCCCCTTATTTCCTTTTGATTCCATAGATTCTGGATGTTAGTCACACTGCAGTGGTGTTTGTTGCAAGGCTGCCAAAAATGAGCAAATACGAGCCTCTTTAATTAAAACCACTATTTGGAGCATTCCCTCTTGTTTTGTTTTAGCCAGAGATATATTTCTTTGTGAGTGATTGCCCGCACTGGAGAAAACTCCAGCATTAGGATGAGTGGTTGTTTAACTGTGTTCGCTCTCTATCTGACTGATACGTACACAGCAGAAGATGGGTAGGGATTTGTGACAGATAACAGTATTTTGCAACCAGCACTGTGATTGAACTCCTTACTTTAGAGGAAAGGATCATTCCGTAGCCTTTGTTTATGTTATCTTGTCCCTGTAAATCAGGTCGATTTTTTAATGTCCAAAATCAAACACCGGTTTTCAAGAGATAATCTCCTATTCACTGGCTGTCATGTTGAGCAATAAGCAATGTGTCATATTTATGTATTTCCTTCAGGAGCTGCACAGTTCGATTAAGTGCATTCCGGTGCTAAGAGATTTGCATATGTTCCCTTGAACTGGCCAGTGCTGAATTCACACAGGACATGTACTCTTTGATACCCTACAGCCCTGCCCATTTAATATGGTGAGTCCAGTTTCAATTAATCTAATAGACCTTCATTGTCCCCCAGACTGGGTCATTAATTGCCTCATACAGTTTCATACAGTTTCATACAGTGATGGGACGGAAGGTGACATTCCGGCTCAAGAGTCTGGAGGCTTAATCACACTGAGCTACCAGGACGCAGCAGAGGCCCGGGAAAACACCCCTCCCCTTAGGAAAACGTGAGAAGAAGGGGCTCTAATAACAAGGTCTCAAAGACAGCGGATCAAATGGAGCCGTTAGGCCCTGGGGTCTGAGGGCGAGTAAATCCAATAACAGCAAAAATGGTCAAAAGACTTAAAGAGTCCAAGGGCTGTGGCTTTGGCTGTGGCGGGCAGTGTAAATTCAGCTGGGTCACATATTATGGGATATAATGAGAGGTGGCTGCATAGTGAAGCAATACTGTTGAGATATGCCCTCTGCTTCTAGTTAAAGCTAAGCACCCCGCATACAGCTTTTGGTGCCCAGATTATAATAACACCTTATAATAATACATTAAACAGAAACATTTAATGCATTAAAAGGACTGAACGAGGAGGGTATGATCATAACTCACATAAATATTTTGGTCACAACATACATTTACTTGTGCAGTTTAGAACTGCTGCAAAAATAAAGGAAATATCAACATAAAGTGTATTAATAGGGCATTGGGACACCACAAGCCACCAGAACAGCTTCAATGCACCAGCTTCAATGCAGCTTTTTTGTTGATTTTTGTAAGTATCTGGAACTATATTGGAGGGATGCAACACTTTTCTTCCATGAGAAATTCTATCATTTGGTGTTTTGGTGATAGTGGTGGAAAAGGCTGTATCATGCACAGCTCCAGAATCTCCCATAGGTGTTAAATTGGGTTGAGATCTGGTGACTGGGATGGCCATGGCATATGGTTTACATTGTTTCCATGCTCATCAAACCATTCAGTGACCACTCGTGCCCAGTGGATGGGGAATTGTCATCCTGGAGGGGACCACTCCCATCAGGATAGAAATACTTCACCATAGGATGAAGGTGATCACTCAGAATGGCTTAGTATTTTAATGTTTACCTTGCCCTCTGAGGGGTTGAGTGGACCTAAGGAAAGTCCAGGAAAATGCACCCCTCACCATAACAGTCACTAGAACCCTTCATTTATTCAAGTATTTCCTTTATTTTGGCAGTATGTCTGCCATGTTGGCGATGTTTTGAATATGATAATGCAGTTTGGTGAGTGTGACAGATATTGACTGGTGTCCAAGGGAGATAGACTTGTTTGTCTTGAGAATCGCATTCAATCATACTGCCTTCTCTAATCATTATTTTCCGTTTCATAAGACACTTCTGTTTCATAAGGCACACTTAAGTAGTAAATGGAGTTTTCTATCCTCTTCTCAAAGCTGAAAAGGAAAAAAAACGGTGCCCAAGCTGGCATTTCTCGTTGCTTGCATTATCAGGCCCTGCAGGGGAGTGTGGGCAGCGGGGAACAGGGGGCCATGGGGGCCTGTGATCAGGGAACCGGCTGATGGATCTCTGCGGTGTAGCAGGTGTGATTGGGCACCAGCAGAGAGAGAGAGACGGTTTGAAATGGTAATGCCTGTGAACGCTGGTGTGGGCCGGAATCGCTGTCACTCGCCCGCTGAATCAGAGCCGCCCCCCCCCTCGTCACTCACCTGCAGCTCCTCTCACTTGAGTGCCAGTCGAAATGCGTCTCAGACACAGACAAACAACGTCTTCTGGTGACAAACAAGGGCCCGGGAGCTTCTTTCAGTTTTTTTTTAGGGGGCCGTTTACTGATCGCCACAGAGCTGTCAACCTCTCTCGCGAAGGAGGGACACTGGGACATTGTGTATTCCGGAATCTTCCGTGAAGCTGTCATACAGTACAGCCGGCATTTTAGACCTGATGGGGAACTTTAATGTGACGTGTCATGCAATACGAGACTTGCTTAAAAGAAGGTTGAAATGTCAGGTTACATTATTTGTTTGCATAGCACAACTACTATCACGCTGGGTGCCTTCATTCAAACCACTTGCTGTATTTCGTTTTGCACTTGCTGAGATTTTCTTTTTGCTGGTTAATAATAACCTAGAATGATATTTGTTCCAAACTGTTGTTTCCGACACATAAGAGACGATGGACCTTGTCTATGTTTCCCAAGATTTGAAGTGTCATCTTCTTGTATATAAGACTGTATTTTCCCTAGTGTGGAAGAGAATTACAACCGAACCCCGGTAGTGATTAGTCTGTGGTGACTCAAGATGAATTTTGGCTGAAGCTTTTCACAAAAGCAAGGTAGCAGTACTATATTTGTACTTTCATCACCGGAGAAAGCTAAAAGCCTGAGAAAACTATTGTGCAGCATATCATCCATTGGCCTTTTAGACTCAAAACAGAAACGTTGAAGTCTAAATCAATTGGAATGGAATGTAAAAAAAGTCTTGCCCTACCAAAATGAAAGAGGACACGACCAAACCTTCCCTGGAGTGTGAAGCGTGCACTATGTGCCCCTCCAATGCAGGGGAAAAGGCCTGTAAATGTAACGTGACAATAGGAAACAGAACTGAACCCTTTCAGCGGGGATTGCTACACTCTGGGACTGAAAGAAATCAATGCAGTGCAGCAGTTTTGGGTTTCTTGTGTTCTATTTTTACATTTATTTCTGAATGGTCATAAAGAAAATGCCAATGCCTTGCATTGGGAAGAAGACTTGTACTTCAAGAACCAGAACCACGCACGTTGGTTGCTAAGGAATAGCTAGGGCTGACACGCCACTGTAGTTTTAAAATAGTAGTATGTTTCACCACCTCAGGATGTGAATGAAATAACTACCATACCAGGTTTGCTATATTCTAGCTAGCATGCTTTGAGTTTTTATAGTACGGAACATACAAATGCACTTGCCTTTATCAAGCCGCCTGGTTATTTCCTTCCACTTGTTGTGCTGCTATTGTTTGTTGTGGTACATCTGGTAGGTCTCCTCAGATGGTTCAGATAATCTTTTGTGTTCTCCCCAAAGCTCAGTGAGCTCGTCTTATATTTCCAACCAGCACATGTACTTGTCTTCTTGCCATTTTTACTTTCTCATTCCATGACTCTCTCACTCTGCTTCTTGCTAGTTGTTGAATGGTAACCTTTCATTGGTGGTTAGCAGTCCTCCTCATAGGCTCAGCTTATGAAAGTCAGCACAAAATGACATTCTGAGGAACATTTCAGTAATGCACTTGCAGTATCATGGGCTCTTCGCAGGAGTAGATATTGTCAAGCACCTGGCACACAGCAGTATATGGCCTAAAGGCCCATCCAAACCTGGAAATATAAGGATAAAGATAAATAACTATAAATCTTTGCTAGCATCTATGCCAACAAAGTTTTATTGTTGTATACCCTAACCGTTCAGCACACATTTGCATCACATATTCACCTCAGAAGCCACTAGCAATTGGCTGAGACATATCATTGGAGATGTGTTCTAAAAATTGATTTTAGAGGGATCCGAACAATATTTAATGTTATCATTGTAGCTCGTTCTTATAGTTATCGTTGTAGCCGACACGCTTTCATTGTTTTGAATTGGGGTGATTTCTTTAACTTTATCTTTATCGTTATGATTCTCAGTGGCGATGGGCCTTAACGCGGATTAACATTGCCGGGTTCAATGATCCGGGTAAGGTAGTGTTTTTCATCGTTCCCATATAGGTCTCCTATACAGAAAAATTCTAATGGATGTTGATGCTGAGGACACTGAACCATATATTTAACACATTTTATGACCTTTCAAGAGTCAACTGACAAAGGTTACACATTTCTTAACTATGCACATAGAATACAAAACTACTGGCAATGTTAAATACTACCCAGCTATCAATTGGCTAGCTAGCTAATGTTCACTATTTGGCAATTATTTGGCAATGTGGTTAGTTAATACAATGTTCCTATGCCACACATCTATCCATATCCAGATTTGTCTATTGCAGTTCATTGCTATCAGATGGATGGATGTGAAATGTTAGGAAAATAGCTTCCATAAACTAGCGTCAGTAGCTAGCTGGATGTGAAATGGTAGTTCACTAACTCACGATTTACATTGTTAAAATAATATAACTTATAATAATATAAGGTTTGATCATATAACTAGCTAGCTAGCTAGTGCATTAACATAACTTATTATATTATATTACATTATGTATATTGCTGTCTTGAGGGCAGTGGCATATAGCATAAGCCATAACTACAATTTCAGGAGGCTGCTGTGCTGCAGATATCGGCCAGTAGTAATTTCATATGGTAATTTCTGAGTAATCTCTTTTGGTTTTTATTCTATAACAGCATGGCAGGGGTTATTCAGTAATGATTCATTGGTGTGTGAAATATAGTTATCATTTTCCAAAGTTAATAACATAAATATAAAGAATTTAGAACATTTTTAACAGAAAACTGAACCAGATCACATTAAAATGAAGTAGACTGGGAGGTACACATAGAGCTCATTTTGCATTTTGGCAACTGTTGCAGCTTGGAGCAAATTACAGAGCCCCAATCCTTCAACAAAACAACTTGCTGTTTTTCCCTGGACTGATAAGCATGTAGCAAGACAGGCTAAGTGGCCTTCTTTCATTTGTGACTTGCTTTAATGTCCTTTTGTCTCTCTCTTATCCAACATACATTTCTATTAACAACTGACAAATGGGCCATTTTGTGACTTGAGGGGTAATTAGCCTGCATTTGGCCAGCAAGCTCTAAGGGGTCTGGATGGACATCTGGGATCGTCCCTCAAAGACACAGCTTCTGCTACCTTATCTTTTCAATCAACTTAAGGGCCCAACTGATGCGCCGTTTCACCACCTGTAGCATTCGATTTCTTTCTTTGTCGTGCCTGATTTTAATCAACGCGGCCAAGGCAATCGGCCTGTCGCAAAGAGCTTAGTCGCCAAGCCCCGCAATGGTGAAGAGTGCAAGCTATTCATCTTTAGATGAACCCACCCAGATCTCCGAGCGCTGCTTCGTTAATGCAGGCTCCAAAAAAGGAGAACGCCAGCAGGGCTTTTGAAAATCGAATTCTCTCCGGCGGTGAATGTCCTCATATCCCCAGCGCGGGCGGCTTCTTCTCGCAGAGTGCGTTCCCACCTTTCATGCAAGGGCAGCGCATGTGTCTGAGCTCCCTTCACATTATCTCTGCTATTTATTGGTCTGCCGGGGGTGTTTAAATCTGGGAGTCTTTGGGCACACTGGTGTCATCAGCGACTGTGTTTTGCCCAGGAGTGTGCCGTTTGTACTTGTGTTTTTCATTTCTGGGCAGGGCCAGTCTCTGTCTGCTGGATTCTGATCCACAACAGTTTGCCTTTAAAAAAATACAATAAAAAACAACAACAAAGGGGCCTCCCGCGTGATCCAGTGGTTACAACGACCGACGCTGGCCACGGAGAACGGGAGAGTCGGCTCTGGCCGGGAGTGCCGCCAGGGGCGGTGATTGGCTGTCCGCCCCAGGGAGGGGGGAGGGAAGCAGACATGACGTTCGCTGCGCATAAGAGTGGCCCTGTAGTACTGGGTTACGGTTGACGGTTTGGCGAGTGCCGTCTCAGAGGAGGCGTTACTTCGCCTTCGTCACTACTGGTCGCAGGACTACGGCAGCGAACTCACATTACTAGGGGGGAATTGACATAAAAATAGCGGGTCTAATGGGCTACCAAATTGGGAGAAAATGGGATAAAATCTGGAAAAAAAAATTAAAAAACACAAACAACAACAAAAATTCAGCTTACACCTACAATTTCACGTTGCAGGTTTCTTGGCGTGCCCCCAGGAAGAGGGAGCTGCCCCCTGACAGGACCCTTGCCCTTTGACCTCATCTACACGGACTACCACGGACTGCAACAGATGAAGCAGCACATGGGCCTGTCCCTGAAGAAACACAAGTCAGTAAGCCTCTCCCCTGTGCGATGCCCCATGTCTCTGAGCTGGTAGTGATGATGCATGAGTGTGCGAGCCATCTAATTTCAGCCCTTGTTTATGACCCGGGTTTATGGGGCCATTATGTGTTGATTATTGGCTGAATGGGATTTGATGTCCTCTCTGGCTGTAACTCAGCCAGGTTGTTAATCCCCTACACATCTGTAAAACATCCCCTCTCTCTTTATTGGGCTGTCCTGTGAGGGCCTGAGGGGGAGGGGGAAGATAAACACTCACAGGGTTGTGCGTTAGCAGCAGAAAATACAATCATGTGTCCACTCATTGAAGTCATAGGCGCTCTGCGTTGGAGAGTTGTGGTAGATATCCCCCGCCAAGTACAATAACAAGTGGTGCGTTAGACACCTGGAGATTGTGGATTTATGTGTTGTGACTTGCAACTTACTGCAACACCCCTGTCAACAGATTAATATTGTAATTCCTATATCTGCTCTGCAGCCAGAATACCAGTATCGATCCACGTGCGGCAGAGAGAGGAGAGTTCGCTCTCAGAGCGGCAGATCGCTTGCCTCGTATTGACTTCAGCAAACAGAACTTGCCCAACCCACACCATGCATTTCTAAAACATGACTCTGCTGCACCAAGAGTGGCTGAGTGGGCCAGAGTTTCAGTGAAGTTTAATGCCGGCTTTACATCTTTTCTAAGAATTTATGAATATTTCACATATTCCTGATTATACAGTGAAGAGATGTGCTCATCCATTTTATTACTGTTAGCCGTTTTCATTTCCGCCGAATTCTCCGGAAAATGACTGCTAGTTATTTGATACAAAGACGATGCATCCATATGTGTGTATTGACAGGCCCTGTGGGGATTAATAGTTATTAATAGTTTGCATTATGTTGTTCATTTCCTGGCTGATGCCCTTATCAAGGGTGAGGTGCACAGTGTGGAGTCCTACCCTGAATTTGGACCAGCAACCTTACAGTTACAACCAGTGTCTGCTAACCACTGTTCTACACAGCTGTCAAATTTTATTCTGCAAAAGCTTCATGATTAACTTAAAATATTAAACTTTTGCTGATTCAGGTAATGAAATCAGAGATGAACATCATACCTTGCCCTCCAGTGTACATAAAGTCCCATCGTATAATACAATTACAGTCACTATTGTACCTATAATGCTCAATACAGCAGTGCAGCATGTACCTTGGATATGACTTGCAACATGGATATTGGAGATCCTATTGAAAATTACAACCCAGTATATCACGCACAACAAGCACAGTGCTGACAGCGCTGGTGGCTTTTTTTTCAGGTGCTTTGCTTTGCTAATGATCACGTTTAATATATATTATTTGTAGGTTGTGTCAGCATGTCTGAATTACATCTGAATTACATCTTATCTAATTCATATGGGTCTCCTGGGCACCTTTGATTAGGAGAGGAAAGCCAGTGGGAACCCAACACACACACACACACACACACACACACTGCTCCACACTCTGTCCCTGGCGCTGAAAGACATCATTAATCAACATCAAAGTGTGCCGGACCTTCGGAGGTTGTTTAATTACTTTTGTTTTATGTGTGTGCCCAGCGCTGCTTCATTAATAATGCTTTAGTGTGGTGCTCGTCCAATACTTTTAATTTCCGCACGAGGCGCGCAGCCTGTTAAAGATGCTGAATAGCGATAGAGCGCGGCCCTAAATCAAACCTATCTGATAGCGGCCCGCCACTATTGATTCCTCCACACTGAATTTACGGCCCAGATAGGGCTAGTAGAAGCGATGCTCTGCCCCGCTATCTGCCTCCCAGCAGCCTCTCCGCACTTTCGGGGACAGGAGCGATGTGCCGACGCCCGGGCCAGGCCCCAGGGACCCTCCCAGCTGTGTCCCGCAGACATAATTAATAATGTGTCTATTTGTCGCAGAAGACAGCTCGTTTGGGAGACGGCCCAGCTGTGCCTGGTAGGGACTCTCTCGGCGCTAAGGACCGGGGCCCACGACTGAATAACAATTTAACCCTGGCCCAGTCTTCACTTTGATCCTAATAAGATATTCCAACAGTGGCTTAAAGCGCCGCTCAGTTTAAAGCTGATTTTTCTTCCACCCAGGGGACGGCTTATCTGTTTGCAGCAAATCCAGCGTGCTGAGACAGGGCAAAGTTAAAGTAACATCTATCATCGATGTTTTATGCCCCCCCCCCCTTCGCTGACTTCGTGCCCGTCCTTAGTTTGCCACATCACACCGCCCCGGATAAAAGCGCCATGTTTTGAGGCGCCGCATGGCCACGGAGATGTTTCGATCTTTTCGTTCATTCAGCCCGGCAGCTGTACATGCGGAGAAGCATCAAAAGGTGCTTGTGTCACCTTGACTCACACGCCGTGCGCAGGGAGGAGAAAATCAAATGTTTAAATCGAACTCTCTTTTGAACATTTATTCCTTTTTGGGGGTTTAGGGACTTATAGAACCTCAGGCTGTTACTGGCAATGTACATAAACATTTAATTTCTCTGAGAGATAATTGATTTTGCTACGCAGAGTAACAATTTCATACATATTTCAGTGCCATGTTAACTGAACATGGTAAAGAGAAGAGGGTTGGTCCCAGGGGTGAATCGTTGCTTATTATTCACGGTCTCATTGAAATGCACACAATGCACTGGAAATACGAAGCCTAAAGAAAAGTAAATAGAGAGAATTAAGTGGTCTTTGAGAATATTTTGTACTATAAAGGCCTCTACAGATCAATCTGACGGCCCCCGATGAGGCACGGCTGGTGCTTCTTTGGGACTAATTACCTATGACTGTACGAAATGCATCAGGCAGAACTGAATCGGCTGTGAGCTTGAGAAAAATAAACACACAAGAACCATAGGTGGCAATAAGGCAGCTTTCTAGCTCTCGTCTTCACAATCAATGGAAAATAGCCAAGAGACAGATGTAACAGCGGTGGTAGAGAAGAAAAGTGGTGGGTTTTTAATAGTGAATGCTGAACACACTCTCAGCACTGCTTGGGCCACAAGGTTCACTTCAGCAGCCATGTGATATCGTCCACCAGGCCTGCCCTTCTGCTCTTTCTTTGGCTCGGCAATCGGATGGTCTTCGCGCGCTGCCAAACACGGTTTTATACATAGAATTGGGGGAGAAAAGTCAACACACGTTACACAACAGGTGAATTTTCTGGGTGACCTGTTTGGTTTCCATAATTGTCGGCCCTGTCTGAGCTGGCCTTTATTCTGTTTTGAGAAAGCATTAAATAGGCATGGAGCTGAAGGAAAAAATGTGCAGTCTCATACAGGGGTGAGGAGAGGAGAGGAGAGGAGAGGAGATGACAGATGGGGAGGAGAGGAGAGTTGGAGAGGAGAGTAGGGGAGGAGAGGAACGGTGTAGAGTGGAGAGGAGCATAGTGGACAGGCCTGGAGAGGAGGGGAGGAGTGGAGTGGAGAGGAGAGGAAGAGAGAAAAGGAACAGAGGAGGAGAGGAGAATAGGGGAGGGGAGGAGAGGTATAGAGTGGAGAGGAGTGGAGTGGAGTGGAGAGGAGGGGAGGAGAGGAACGGTGTAGAGTGGAGAGGAGCATAGTGGACAGGCCTGGAGAGGAGGGGAGGAGTGGAGTGGAGAGGAGAGGAGATGACAGATGGGGAGGAGAGGAGAGTAGGGGAGGAGAGGAACGGTGTAGAGTGGAGAGGAGCATAGTGGACAGGCCTGGAGAGGAGGGGAGGAGTGGAGTGGAGAGGAGAGGAGGAGAGGAACGGTGTAGAGTGGAGAGGAGCATAGTGGACAGGCCTGGAGAGGAGGGGAGGAGGGAGGAGAGGAGAGGTAAGAGAGAAAAGGAAATAGAGGAGGAGAGGAGAATAGGGAGGGAGAGAGAGGCATAGAGTGAGAGGAGTGGAGAGGAGAGGAGAGGAGATGACAGATGGGGAGGAGAGGAGAGGAGATGACAGATGGGGAGGAGAGGAGAGGAGAGGAGAGGAGAGGAGAGGAGATGACAGATGGGGAGGAGAGGAGAGGAGATGACAGATGGGGAGGAGAGGAGAGTAGGGGAGGAGAGGAACGGTGTAGAGTGGAGAGGAGATGACAGATGGGGAGGAGAGGAGAGTTGGGGAGGAGAGGAGAGGGAGGAGAGGAACGGTGTAGAGTGGAGAGGAGCATAGTGGACAGGCCTGGAGAGGAGGGGAGGAGTGGAGTGGAGAGGGGAGAGGAGGAGAGAAAAGGAACAGAGGAGGAGAAGAGGGAGAATATAGAGTGGAGGAGGGGAGGATTGTTCCAGAGCAGGGAAAGAGGAGTGGAGGGGAGAGGAGCACAGAAGGCAATGGAAGGAGGGCTACTGGAGGGTGCAGGCAGGGTTAGAGGGTTGGATTCCAGCAGAGCCTTTCCAGAGATTTCTCTGCTTAGCACCAGATCATCCCTTCCTTTATGAAAGGGGATCAAGCTCGAAAAGCATTGAGGGCAGCCTCTTTGGCCTCTTTAGCAGTGTTAATTCCACAGCTCTGACAGGGTGGCTGGTTCTATGGTGAATTCTGTTGGAGGGCAAAGCATTTGATCTGCACTGTTGTTCTCTTTTTAATTGATTGTGCTTTTCTTTAGCACTCAAATGTATTTATTCAAAGACCAACCATTCTAAAAAGTGATTTGTTTGAACAGTCCGTTGTGACTGTTCTGTCTGTCCTCATTTCCCTGACTCTTGGCTACAGTAATTTAGTTGGGAGGCCTGTTAATATTTGATCTGCAGTTCTCTTTTTTAAATAGCACAAAGTATTTATTCATGCATTAGTCCGTAGTTGTCTGTCCACCCCCCCACAGTAATTTTTGTACAGAAATAGTCATGCATTATGAGCTTTTCAGCAGCCAGCCTAAATAAAAAACACTAATGAGATCTTTTCTAACAGAGATGTTCCTTCAGTTCTGCTCAGAGCTAAGATAACAAACGCCACCTTCTTCAGGATATAGTCGTCCCTGTTTGAACGGTGTGTGCGGCTCATGCTTCTTTTCCAGTTAAACACCCTGGCTGACTGCAGAGTTAATCTGGTGGCTTACCATTTGCAAGCATAACTATGCATGAATGCATGGACCACCATTACTTTGATGTCAAACGTGGAGAAGAAATACGTTAATAACATAGGATAGAATGAATAAGACACAGAAATGAGCAGAGAACTTACAAATTAAGTTCAACCAAATGCTACAACCAACGAAGTTCTACATTCTGGCATCATAATTTTGCAGTAATATTTAATATGGGCATATACAGCAAAATAAATATTGCACTTCAATTTAAAACCATTTGTCCATCACACAGAATGACAACTTTGTTGACCCCACCCCCCCTCCAGCTATAACCTAAATATACTGTAGCCCTCTTCCTTACCATACCATGTCATGTACTTTTTGAAAGCTCACAATCAAAGTTATACAATGGTATAAATGACTTAATATGATCTTCAATAACCTAAAATGCATTAAAACAAAAGTGGTTCCCAATCACCACACTAACCCACAGAAAAGATTTATTTAGCATTTTCACTTTTCTCTTGCTGAATTAATAAATTAAATGTTCAAATTATGCTCTGAAGGAAATCTAAGTCTTTCCATTGCAAATAATTATTCTATAGTTAAAAGAAAACTGTTGTATGGCATTATTAACCCTAATTAAAAAAAGAAACAAGCGTAACAGTCATTTCATGTCAGTGAAACCAATTGGTAACATTATCCATCACACTACAATGTACAGTTTAAAGACATAGATGTTTGTTTAATGCACTTGGATTTAATTGCTACAAGTTGTGTAGCTTTTTAGTTATTTATTTAATAATGAATTATTCATTTTCACAAGCACCTTAATGTAGATTAATCTACACACAGGGGTTCCTGTTTGAATCCATGTTAACTTGGCACCAAAACCAAGCCTTTTGACAGTGTCCTACCATTGCCATATTATTATGAATCTCAAGTTAAATTGTATATCGGTATTATAGTATTTGTTAATCCAAGGTCACCACATTGTGTGCCTGCTTTGCTTTAATGCCATACGCAAACGAGGCGAGCAACCCATATTAGCTCAGTGAATGAACTAGATAGTTAATGCGTAATGGTACAGTAGTTACTTAGCTGAAAACTCATAAGTAGTTAATAACTACCAAACTATTTAAAACCTTAATTTTAAATGTGGGATTTCTTGATTATTTTTGTGCATGTCCATGAATTTGACTGTTACTGTTGTAATAGTTACTCAAATAAGCTTTTAACTCAATTATTTTATTTTGGAGTCCTGGATGGCAATGGGCCCCTGTAGAGAGTTAAATGTCTGGGTTTTTATGCACAACATGATTGCCAATTCTCGTGTATAGAAAAAAAACTAAAGCGGTGCTGATTTGGATCAGCAGAAAATATTATGTAAATATACATTCTGGGGTCTGTAATTAATATATAATATAAGGTATATAATAATATAAGGTATATTCTGTTATTAGTTTAGTTTTATTTGACAGTTAAAAACACACACACACACACACACATATATATATATACTGTATATAGTATATAGCCCCCATGTTGAAATGTAACCACAGCACATACATTAAGTAACAATTGGAGATAAAAACACAGAAAAGTCAATATCTTATTTCCACTGTGGTCCTCTATAAAGCGAAACTTTGAGCAATACAAAATGATGTCTGTATATGCGCATAATTAATATGGCACGTTGTAGCTGTCAATGTTTTTGTATTTCATTTTGATAGATTTGTGTATTTTTTATTTTTTTATTTCAAACCTTACAACTAACGGTAC
The DNA here is from genome assembly GCA_029706075.1 of Aldrovandia affinis. Classification (NCBI taxonomy): domain Eukaryota; kingdom Metazoa; phylum Chordata; class Actinopteri; order Notacanthiformes; family Halosauridae; genus Aldrovandia; species Aldrovandia affinis. Next base: position 1,506,711 of record JAINUG010000081.1, read on the forward strand.
AACACCCCACTCATTGTCTGTAATTGTTTTGTGTTGCATTGTGTGAGCAATATGAAATTGTTCACACACAAAAAAACTGTTCAAATCTTGCTTGGTTGGCAAGGTGACAGATTGCTTAGCAACAGTGGCTTGGCATGACTCTGACCCATACAATTTCTCCCAGTGTGTATAAATGGAACAAAATTTGTTTTTAAATGCCTGAAACAGATTTTTTTTTAAAGTTAATCAGGACATACTAACCCAGCTAGCAAAATAAATAATTTAAACCTTTTACAATGTTGCAGTAAGGTTGGGTTAAACCAGGGGTGTCAAACTCATTCCATCGTGGGCCGAGTGTATGCAGGTTTTTGTTGCAACCAGTGCACTACACCAGGTGATTTCACTAATTAGCTTCCTTCTTCAACCAAGAGGGGAACTAATTGAAATCACCTGGTGTTGTGCAATCGTTGCAACAAAAACCTGCACACACTCGGCCCACGATGGAATGAGTTTGACACCCCTGGGTTAAACTGTGATTTGGTTGGAGGTGTTTAACCAGGCTGGCTAATGCACAGACTCGAAGTCCCTGACTTCTTCGTCTGGAGAGGCTCTTTGACATATTAGCTAAGTGAGAATTAGCACCTGTGTTCAATATTAAGCTTATTTCACTATGGAAATTCACACAAAGTGGACATTCCTGGTTGCGTTGTCTTTACCTGCGGTGTTGAAGGAAGTGGCGTGAACAATGGACGTTCTGTGTCGATGCTTGTTATGGGATGTTATTTCTCAGTAGAATGTTGGCAAAAGTACAAGATGCATCGGAGAGTTTACATTCATATCCGATATTGATGGGATCCGACACAGACTACCTCCAGATGTGGGTCATATCGGATTTGGAAACTTCCAATACATTTCGGATTTGTTGTGTTTAGACTAGAATCTTTTGATTGCGACACATATCGGATATGAAATAAATCATATATATGTCGCTTAAAAACTGTAAACAGGGCTGTTGGAATTCACATGAGAGTTTACACTCCATCTGGCCCCCCTTTTTGGTGTGTCTTCACCCCCTGATGTGTCTAAAGATAATGGTGCCATTTATGGCCTCCCCCACTCCAGTTCCCCTCCTTCCCCAGTGTGATCTCCTGTCATTGAGGCCTCATCTTGTTTGAGTGTGATATGATTGGCATCAGAAGGAGGGGCGGGAAATCCATTACAAAGTATAAAGCATCGTCATTCTGTTTACATCTTTGGTTATTTGTCAATCTGTACTTGAAGGGACAAACCCAGTATGTTCTCTACTCTATTAAAAATATACATTTTGAAACACGGAAACAAAGACTTCAGCCTGCATTAATTGTTCTACTAACAAAGGTACGAAGAAACAACTTTAACTCTTTTTAAAGGAAATTCCACATCATTTGGCGAGCCAGCCCACGACCGTCGTTCTCGTTGCGTTTTTTAACAAAAACCGGGAGGTTGAAACCGGAGTACGCTGCAAATTGCAATACCGAAGGCTGGGAAACTCAACTTTTGAACTCTGAGCATTGATGCGCGTTTGAGAAGGACAGAATCCAGGAGCCTGCGGCCGATCCAGTTATCAACCCGAAGTAAAGAAACGGACTTGAAGGCACGGAAAACGGACCACGTACATTTGTGAGTATAGCATATTAATGTGCGTAATATTGTAGAGAAGTACTTACGAAAATTGTGTAGTGTTTTAAAATACAAGTGACTAGAATTGATTGTACAAGTGTACAGTGTTCTCAGTAGGGGCTTGTATAAAATTACACAGACCTTGGGCAAAATTTCAAGTACCAAAAGTGTGTTTGTCCATTGTATCAGGGGTTTAAGAATGGCAGTGAATTGTTGGAAACTGTGGGCCGCTTAGCTGGTTGGCTAAACATTGCAAGGAGGGTCCATTTAATGTACCAGAAAAAGCGGATGTTTTTCAATACCTCCTAACTGCTTGTGAAGCTCGTAATGAAACGGAGAAAAAATAAGAAAAGGAGACAGGCTAATTGTGTGATGGCCATGGCCCAAACAATAAAGTTATTAAAAGATAAAGTTGTGGAAGTTCCCAAATTAAAATGTAACATTGAAAGTTTGGAGAATAAACTTAGGTCAATTCAAAGGAGTTGGAAGCATCTGTAGCAGAGCGGATGGTACATGCTACAACTCACTTAGAATTTAGAAAGGAGATCAGTCATTTGAGGGAGAAATTGGGTTCCACGGTTACGGAATTGCGTCAAACACAGAAAACAACTGCGCGATGCGCAGATAGCATATAAAGGGTTATGGGATGTGTCTGGTGAAATGAGGATAGGGCCATTGTACAGAAGTTGAGACAGGTCAAAGAAAAATGGCAAAGCAGAAAATTACAAATACAGTAATGAAACGGCGCGTAGCAGCGCTAGGTTTAGGACAGTTAAAGGACCAGAGCGAGTCAGAATACAGTTCAAATGATGATGATGAATGGGAAGTCAGACAAGCAAATTCTGCGGCTCCTTGGTTAGGTGGTGTTGAGGATTGGAGTGGTGACGGAAGTTCAGATGAGGAGCAGGAATTGCATGCTACTAGGCGGAATGTACTAAATCTGTAGCCGATTCACTTCGATCTAATGTCCGAAGGGCGTCTAGAAGTAGTAGATCGCAGACAGATAAACATGCCAAAATAGCACCGGTAGTTACACGCAGGGTTCGCACAAGCGGAACACATAATCCTGTTAATGGGGCCATCACGTATGCATATGAGGATCAGCAGGCTGAACGCGACCTCACTCTGTCAGAACTGGCCACACTACAACAGCAGCTACCGAAATGGGACGGGGTTGAGGACCCGACTGCAGTTGTTGATAAGGTGGAGGCGCTACAGCGAATGCACTCATTAACGGACAGGGATTGTTGTAAACTATTACAGTCTGTGCTTCCTACATCAGTAACAATTCCTTTAGAATTCGTGCAGGGCCATGGAAATCCCGTTGTTTTCCCAACCATGACACCAGGTTAAGGCTAATGAGTGAGGCGGTAGGGTATCGCGTTATGGCAGATATGAATAAGATTCTTGAATCCATGCCTAATGAAGGGCAGCACCCTACCGATTTCCTCAGAACGTTTATAGGAGTGTATAATAGAAACAGAGGTGGAGGGACCAGGGTGCTATTGACAGGTGACGATCCTATGTTCTGGAGTTTGGTCGTTAGTAAATACAAAGATCGCGTCTCTCCAACCTGCCAACATTTACTGCTACAACTGAATAGGGAATTGAGCGCACAGCCCATCAGACAACACATAGGAGAGAGATTCAGGAATGTTTAACAGCATGGAATGAGTCTGAACTAAATTCTTCCCCAAGCAGAGCTCTAAGAAAAGGATTGCTCTGTTAGCATCTAACAAGGGACAGGTTGCATTTGAGTGTTTTAATTGTGAAAGCCAGGACACATTCAGAGTGAGTGTAGGAACCCCGTGTGTGTGCCAATTGCAAGCGTGTTGGACACTCTGGCGCACGATGCTGGTCAAAAGGAGGGGGATGGAAGGGAAAGGACCAAAACAGTCAGTTGCACAGCAACTTCAGACAGTACAGGCACAGACTGAAAGCACTCAGAATGTACCTACATATACAGAGTTAATGTCTATGCTTAGGGCCTCACATGATGAGTTTCTTACCCAAGTGCAGCAGGCACTTCAGAGTAAGCTTCTAGATGCTGCTAACACAATGGGAACAGCACATCATCACCCAGCAAGGGCCTATGCCCCCACACAGAGTGGATTTCCAAATTGGGGATCAAGTAATGCTTAAAAACTTTTTAAAAGGGGGGCTGGGAAGCAAACTGGGAAGGTCCATATGATATTATGGACAACTGGAGAAACCAATGTGAAATTGGCAATACAAAAGCGAGGTAGACCAATACAGTATTTCTGGTATCATGGTGATCAGTGCAAATTGTACAACAAAGCTGAGCTTAATACCAATATCAATGTGAATCATGACTAACTGCATAAGAATATACACTCACACTTGGTCTTTTCTCTCCTACAGAAATAAATGAGGACGATGCTCCTGTTATTTTTGAGCAGATTCTGGTTGGGAACCACTATTAAATGGGATGCTCCTGTCATCTTCATAAACAAGACACAATGTGTCAAACAAGGACAATACGCCCAGTTGCAGTTTGATTCCCGCTGGACTTCAGACCTGGTGGAAAGATGGTAAAGCATATGGAACAGGTTTGGGTGTGTCAAATTAGATTGATGCACAACAATTGAAAACAAATGAACTGAAACTGAAGGAGATGATCGCTACCCAGATTCTCAAGATGGATGCTTTCTTACAGGAAGGAGTGTATTTGTATGTTTAATTCTTGTCTTGGTTCAGTGTGTTCTTATTTATTGTATGTGTTCCATTCTGAAACGGAAAAACATCTCATTTACAAACGACCTTGTCAAACTGGTACCTTGGTTTAGGGGTCCTCACTCTCTCGGTCCCAATCCCTAGTGGGTAGATTGATTGAACAAAAGAGCACCCCATTGTAATTGTGATAAGATCAGTCAGAGCCGGACAGTATCCAGCATGATGCCAGTGTAAAGATGTTGATCCAAAGACGGGTAAGATCCTTCGCTAGGAGGAGGACAACCTAAGGCAGGATAACATCGCCTCGGATGCACGGAATATTCATGCCAGTGGAAGAGGTGTTGCTCCCATGACGGGTAAGACTCTTCAGGATGTGAAAGAGCAACCTAAGACAGGACAACATCGCCACTGATATGTGATGCTTTTAAGACAAGCATGAAAGGGGGGACTGTAAGATATTGAACTGTAGGCAGACGGGTAAGTCATATCACAATTACAAAGGATCTGTGCGGGAGACAGTCATTGACATATGAATAGGTGATTGAGAGGAAGAGACAGAGGAACTCCTGAAACCGGAATGACCAGTGGAATACATGGATAGGTGATCAACTGGCTTCCTAAATCAATCACATTATTTCCAAATACTCATTTCTGTTTTGCCCCAGCCTACACTGTTCAAATGGGGAACATTCATTTTCAACTTAAGTTTACCTTTTCTTTTCAACTTAAGTTTACCTTTTATTAATTTTGTGTGTGTTTGCTTGATATGGTTTTGTTTTCTTAAACACATATATTTATATATATATATATATATATTGTGTATATACATATTTTCATTATAATTTGTTTTGCTTTACAACTAAAAAAAAGTGGGGAATGTTGGAATTCACATGAGAGTTTACACTCCATCTGGCCCCCCTTTTTGGTGTGTCTTCACCCCTGATGTGTCTAAAGATAATGGTGCCATTTGGTGGCCTCCCCCCCACTCCAGTTCCCCTCCTTCCCCAGGTGTGATCTCCTGTCATTGAGGCCTCATCTTGTTTGAGTGTGATATGTGATTGGCATCAGAAGGAGGGGCGTGGGAAATCCATTACAAAGTATAAAGCATCATCATTCTGTTTACATCTTTGGTTATTTGTCAATCTGTACTTGAAGGGACAAACCCAGTATGTTCTCTACTCTATTAAAAATATACATTTTGAAACACGGAAACAAAGACTTCAGCCTGCATTAATTGTTCTACTAACAAAGGTACGAAGAAACAACTTTAACTCTTTTTAAAGGAAATTCCACATCAAGGGCCTTTGATGTTGTCGAGACGATGCGCTGACAATGAAGGGGCTCCTTACGCTGGTTGGCTTACTCCCTCTTGGGTTTGAACGAATCGTGTTGTGCATGTCTTATGGACTTCCCAATCATGTTTTGCTCAGCTGCTTTCTGCGTAGGCTACAATCAAGGTATACAGTACCAGTCAAAGTTTGAGTACACCTTATATCTGGATTACGGCTAACCGGGCACTCCTTCATTCTTCAGCAATATAATGATCCGAAACACACCTTGAAGTTGTACAAGAACTATCTGGCGAAGGAGGAACGTGAAGGACAACTCAAACGAATGACCTGGCCTGCCCAGTGTCCAGACCTCAATCCCATAGAAATTGTATGGGACGAACTGGACAGAAGAGTCAAAGCAAAGCAAAGCAATTTTCAATTCAATTTTCTTGAACATTGCTTTGATGTTCCTTTCGTTTCTTGTTACATGCATTTTTTTTAAATTTTCAAGTATTTACAGAAACATATACGGTGTAAAACATTGTAAATTATGAGATAAACCTAGTTTCCAGCAGGTGTGCTCAAACTTTTGACTGGTACTGTACTTGCCAACACATCCTCACCAAGCAGGAAAAGCCCTGTAGAATTTGAATAGTTTTAGATATCTGCACCAAATGTGCGAGGATGAACTGTGTACATTGATTTACTCTCTAGCCAATGTGAATTACACAAAATGACCAAAAAAAAAGTACAGTAAGTACATTATGGAGCAATTTATGTTTTTTTTATAGTATTATGTACATTATGTGTACACCATGAATGTTTGCTCAAATATTTCATAGGTTTGAAGCTGGAGCTGGAGCCCTGATGGCTCTCTCTTCACGTCCAGCTATCAGCCATGCCTCTGCAGCGTATTACTGCAAAGTTATAAGGCTTCTTTTAGGAGTAGTGCAAAACAGGAGGAAATTGCCTTTTTATGTGATTGGGGGCATAACAACCAGCATAATAATGGCCAGCACTCTTTGTATCCCATGAACAAAACAATTAGTGTTTTTTCTTTCTCAAAAGTATAATGGCAGTAATAGCAGAATTCCCTCAGTTGTGAAGCCAAAGAAATGTAACTAGCCAGTAGCCTAGATTCAAATGATTTAATTGTGTGGCAAACTGAATTTGATGATGGTTTAAAACCAAGGCGTTGCAGAGCTATTTTTGAGCCCGTCCCCAGTAAAAAGAGGCTGAGGATGGATTTTTACTGATGTGTTTAATTTTTTTTATGAGCGATTAATGAGGCAAACTGCAGAAGCTATTTTCAAGCTCAAGTTCTGTTTCCGTGAACAGAATCAGGGCACAGGTTTTAAGTAAATTTAAGTAAAGTTCACACTGACTGAGGTTCTTGTTTTTTTGACGCGGAGAGATATACAATAGCTAGCAGATATTTGAATTGGGGTGAGACTTGGGACCCTTCCAGTGATAGATTTACCTTAGGTTATGGGAGAATTATGAGTGAGGTGAAGTATGTACAGTTTCAAAATAGATTAATCACTCCATTCATGCGTGTACATTTTTAATAAAATAATGCCTCCAGATTCTGAACATTGCCTCAATGTTGTGGTGTCAGTTTGATTAAGTGAGCATCCACAACAGGCCATGATACATACCACAGTGTTGCATAAGTACTACATTGCCTCATTATTCAGAGAGAGGGGGTTTGGCACAGGTGATAAAGTGACTCAACTTGTTTAATCTAAAGCTTTGTGGAAATGAATAAAGGAACCAATATGCCCTGCTTATCAAGAGAACAATGTGCACTCATGTTATTTGTATGTTAGAGGTCAGACGAAGTCAGTGCACTGTCATTCTAAATCTAGGGTGTTCGCAGCCTAAAATTTCACTAACACCTGTAACCAATTTACAACATTTTTATGAGGAAAGGCGCTTTTATAACAGGTGTACCAACAATTAATTGAATGGACGTGCCATGGCAATAACTTCATTATTTAGAGTACTATTTTTCATAGACTGGGCTGATCCAAAACAAATTGGATCGAAAAACAAATTAGATTAATACCACTTACAAAAAACATGCATAAAATACTGTTTCCATTTATGCAATGAAATATTCAGTGGGAGGAATGTTATTTGAGCCAGCAGCAGAGCAATTAGGTTCTAAATGTTCTTGGCTATTACTATTACTGTCATTATTACTATTCTGTTACTATTTTGTTTTCTCAGTTGTACTCCTCTGAAGCAAGTACAAAATCACTGTTATACTGTCAGTAAATGATATGTACAACAAACTCCAAATCAAAACTTTTAGATCCTCTTCTGTTTTTGTTAGGAATTAAGACAGTACTGCATGTAGGATCAGGACCTGGGATTGTGTGGATTTCCAGATAAATGTTTAGCTGATTTTAGGGGAAAACATTGGCCCTTTTAAACCCTACTGGTTATACTTGAGCAATAGGTTAATTTCTCAGGGAATCACGAAGGTCTGCTCAGAATTCTCTCTAATTAAAAAGAGGAAAAGGATTCCTTAGAGTGCTCTTCCTATGACTATCGACCATTAAACCTTTTAAACTGTGATATTAATGGGCCGAGCACTGCTGTTTGTCCACCCTTCCTCACTTTGCAGTCAGGTGTGAAGACACTCTGGCCAATCAATTGCATCAATTGGTCAATTAACTACCTGAGAGAAAGGAAAACCAGGACCGAATTTGGATTTGTTGGCCAGATTTGAGGAACCCTGATTTACAATGTATTAACATAATGTGTTCTTATATGCTGCCGATGTGCTTTTATCCAGCAGGGTTACACTATTCATTGCAGTTGTTTCAATATTTTCCATTCCTTTTTACAGCTAAAAAATTAGGTTATCTGATGAGAACCCAAGGGTTGAGACTTTAACCAACTTGCATGGTTAAATAAACCATTATATTTTATTTTTGGAGCATCAAATATGTGTGCGAGGCGTATTCTTTAAATTATAATTATATACCACTTTGACTCTGCACTTTTCCATTAGTGAGTGAGTATGTTTATCATGTTAGTGATCAGTATTGATAGTGATCGGTTCTGAGCCCTAGATTCCGCTTGTTTCCTCATCAGGTTTCAGTTCATCCCACAAATGTTCATTGGGGCTCAAGTCCAGCAAGCAGAGCTGCCTCGACATAACTGTGACCGCCTCATCTCACAGGAGCAGTTACAGCAGCAGCATGAGAACATGCTCTCTATTGAAATTATATTATTTTGCTGCAGAAACTTAGTGCCACAAAAAAGCTTCTCCATTTGATAGTCGAATATTGCAATATTGCTGCTCTCTATTTTTGATTAACCTCATATTACATTATACAGTAGATTATATATATATATATATATATACAGTACCAGTCAAAAGTTTGAGTACACCTTCCATCTGGACTACGGCTAATCGGGCACTCCTTCATTCTTCAGCAAGATAACGACCCGAAACACACCTTGAAGTTGTGAAAGAACTAGGCTACCTGGTGAAGGGGAACGTGAAGGACAACTCAAACTGATGACCTGGCCTGCCCAGTGTCCAGACCTCAGTCCCATAGGAATTGTATGGGACGAACTGGACAGAAGAGTCAAAGCAAAGCAACCCACAAGTGCCTCTGGGAATTGCTGCAGTAGAGCTGGGAAGACATGCCGGGTGATTTCCTGCTGAAACGTATTAGCCGAATGGCCCGTGTTTGTGAGGCTGTTATCACGCTATTTTGAGGAATCCAAGATTCAATTTTCAATGTAATTTTCTTGAACATTTCTTTGATGTTCATTTTTTTCATTGTTACATGTGTTTTTTGTCATTTTAAAGTATTTACAGAAACATATACGGTGTAAAACATTGTCAGTTATGAGATAAACCTAGTTTCCAGCAGGTGTACTCAAACTTTTGACTGGTACTGTATATATCATTACATTTGATATACAAAGGCATCCTACAGATGCTTCACATATCAGTTTGTTCTTTCAACCTTTGTGGTATCATTGAATTTATGAGGTTATTAAGAATATGGTGCAGTTGTAAATGTTCAATACATTATTAATAACTACATTGCACAACACTGGAACATACACTGTTTGATTAGTCAACATTAACAAATATTACAGAATGTGTGTGCACTGTTGATATGGGAGTATATGCAAAATAAAAACACTGAACTCAAGTCTAGCAAGCAGAGCTGCCCTGGCACAACTGTGACCGCCTCATCTCACATGAACAGTTACAGCAGCAGCATGACAACATGCTCTCTATTGAAATTATATTATTTTGGGGTGATCTTCAATAATATCAACAAAGGAGGGACCGGGATGTCACCTCAGTGTAGTCCTGTGTCAATAGGATGCCACCAGTTACAGACTGCCAAACTTGGGCCTACCATAATTGATTGGTCTGTTGTACACAACAATCAACATATTGTTCTGCTTGTCTGTGCCACACTCGTTGACATCAACCAAGAGGGTCCATACAACATTTTATTTACTTACAATCATACATATAGCTAGCGTTGCAAGCTGTATCAATGTCGATGGAATCAAAATTGGTACAGTACAGTCAATGCTGGCACAGTATCTGAAACCGTTGGACATCATAATGTGTTTCACCCTGCCAATCCTTGACCGACATACAGCAGTCAGAATCACTTGAACATTTCACTCTCAGTCATGAGCAATCAATCAAGCTGACAAAAGTATGTATTCAATATCCGAAATATGTATCTGTACACTTTATTTGAGTAAAAACGCACATGCATAAGGTCATATTGATTCTCAGTGTACTTTGTTATGTTCATGTGTTCTAGAGACAGATTTAGAAAAGATAGGTAAGCAAAGGAGAATTCGTATGAACTAATCAAACAAATACTTTGTAAAGCATCACACACAGAGTGCCTGATTAACAAATAGATTTTTTGTGCATTGCTCAGTTTAAAAAGGTGATATGGGTTTGAAAAAATATGCCAGTTATAATGGGCAACACTAGACATTAACAACAGGTTTTCTGAGGACAGTGCCACGGTGTTGCCCTGGGTATTTATGCAATTAATGTTAGGCATTCATCTTCCTGGGATGAAATTGCAAAAACTGTAAGGGAGGTATGTAAATGGGGTCCATTAAGTATCCTGTTCAATTTTCTAAAGTCAGTTTCAAAGCAAGTCTTACATTTGCATGGACATTGAAAGGCCTCTGAAAAGCAGCCAATGTTTGTGATTTCTGCACAATACTATATATTGCTGCAGAAATAGTGCCACAAAAAAGCTTCTCCATTTGATAGTCGAATATTGCTGCTCTCTATTTTTTGTCAACCTCATATTACATTACAGATTATATATATATATAAGATATATATAGTATATAATTACATTTTGATATATAAAGGCATCCTACATATGCTTCACATCAGTTCATTCTTTCAACCTTTGTAGTATCATTTAAATTATTAGGTTAATAAGAATACGGTGCAGTTGTAAATGTTCAATACATTATTAATAACTACATTGCACAACATTGGAACATACATTGTTGATGATTGGTCATCATTAACAAATATTACAGATTGTGTGTTTAAGAATACAGTGTGCACTGATGATATGGGAGTATATACAAAATAAAAACACTGCTGAGTGTAAACCCAGGCCCCTTCCTTAAAGTTAGTTAGTTAGTTTTAAAAAGGAATAGATGCGAACACACATACCCTTGATACATTTGCTGAGGATAACACACAAAAAGTTGTCAAAAAGCCAACTTATTTCCATTGTGGTCCTCTAAAGTGTGTTATAATACAGCCATGTGGCAATGGGTGCGAATAGCAAAAACAGTACATATGTGGCCAAACAATCGCTGTTGTGTTGCAAAACAACAGCCATAGAATTACCATAGAATTACATAACACTTATTACCTGTGAATGCCAATGTTTAAAGACTGGTAGGACTAGCCTGATCAGTCTACTTGCATGAGAATTGAAATAGCAGTGCACCTTTGATGAGATTATGCTAGGGGGTCCAGGTAAAATATTTTACTCTGATAATGTTTTGCTGTTGAGTTGCTGTTGAGTTTTTATGCATCATATATGCACTGAAATTAACTTTATCAATTTTGTTACCTGCTCTGTTTGATATAGGTCCCCAGTTCTGGAAATTAATTAAAGTGGTAATTTAGCTTGTATGCAAGTATGGTTACAGTATAACCATAAAACTCATTCAGACAGTGACATGTGGCTGTAGTTCTCATGAAAACTGGCTCAGAAATTCAATTGCTTTGAGGTGTTTACATTATTTCTGCTTTTTACCACAACAATCTATTTTTAATAGCCCTTTAAATCAAATTTAAAAAGTCCAAAATACAGCCCTTAAAATTTGAGGAACACAAGGCTGTGAATTCTTCTTCTTTAAAAAAAAAAGTGTGACAGTAAACAGGAGTAAAAATGCCCACACATTTGTAAAATAATTGTTGGACAAAAGTTGAATAGGCATATCTGCCATGACCGAAGTGCATCCTCACAGTTATAAATACAACCGCTATGTGACTGCATAAACAAATAATTTAACAACTTTGCAAATTACAAATGATCATTGCCAGACACGATCTGATCGCTGCTTGACTTATCATGTCCATTTAGCTACATTTACATTTTTAAAATGTTTCTTCCTGCACCATTAATATTGCATTTTATAATATTACTAGATGATTTATAATTATTAACATTTGACTAAAATCAAGAATGTATTCCTCAAGTACTTATTGCTTTATTGAGCTTTAACAACTATACAATATCCTATGTGACCTGTTATTGTAACAGGCCTGGCAGACTTACAGGTTACGGGAATGGTACATCATAGGATACTACTGTAAGTCGCATTTACTGGATAAAAGCGTCAGCTAAATGGCATATATTATATTATATTACTAATCTACATTAATAAGAACTGAAGAACAGGCCAAACTGCAATGAAATGTGTCGGCCGTAGGAACATTTTATGAAGCTGTAATTAAGGCTTCGGGGCAAGACAATCAATGCCAGATCAATACAATGTCAAGGGGTTAAAAGCTTTGAAGACATTCCAAATCTCCACAGTACATAAGTGCTGTACAAATATGAATATAACCTCTTAAGTATTTAGATCATCTTTCTTGCCATTTGACCTGAATACCTGTATAGGCATTCAGCCAATTGACAATGCCTGACCTGTCACCAAAGTAATGTTTTGCGATTAAGGCCTAGCAGTTCAAGAAAGAGCAGATAAAATCCTCTCTGTGCTGGAAGTAGCCCCGCTGTGGCTTACTAGAGATGGATGAATCTTATAAAAATGGATTATGGCTACAAATAGTAATTTATGTCTACTTCTGCTCTCTTATTGGACAAGTGGGCAAAGTTTGGAGTACAATTTATCATGTTTAACACTTGATGAAATAAACTTCACCTAACTGCAGGATGGGTATACAACAGGAGCCAATTTTCTCATCCTCACAAAATATAGTCACAATAAAATCTTGTTGGCATGAATTTTGCTGGCATCTGTTTTGCACCATAGTAAATTGAGCACAGATGAGTAACATTGTCATGACAGCAACCCAAAGAATAATAAATATTGTATTTGTTCGGCAATATTTCTAATATGTTTAATATTTGTTTATTCTCTAATGCAATTACTCCAGTGAGGAGTGTATATACATTCAATTACATTCTAATATGAATGTCAGCTAATTTCAATCTTGTCTGAGGATGTCACTTGTTTGAATTCTAAAAGTATAGCTGTAATGAAGTTACTTTCACTATGCTGTTGTCGGTTTTCTAAACAAACGATGTCAAGCCTATTCTCTGATTCACTCTACATTGCCAGCAAGTACATGACAATTATTTTGTGAAGAAAACTTCTTACCATTATTTAAAATTGATGTGTCAAAGCAGGCAGTTGCCAGCTGTCTTGCCATGTGGCTCTATCAAATAAAGGATGGTTCTTGTCACTGGCTGGATGGGAGATGTATCAAGGAATGTAGCTTGGTGATAAAGGGACTATTTGTGGCCAAAATGAGCAGTGTAATAACCTGTCTTTCAAATAAAAGATTCAGATGAAATCTTGATGAATCATATCCCTTTGGAGAACTTGAAAAGTCAAGGTTATTTGCTCAAATTGGTTGATAGTTTGGCACTTTTTTGCCACTACTAAAAACAATATTGCCACAATATTGTGTGCATACATTTCTTTCTCATCATGTGACCTCATTCCATTGTGTGTTGATTTGGATTTTGGAACACAGAACATTTTCTATTCAATGAGTATACTGATTTCTATGCAAATGAGTTGAAGTAATAAAGAACCTCAAACTGCTCCAAAGCATAAGCTATATTATATTTTTCTTAATTTTGTTTCCTCTTTAGTTTCTGAATTCTCATTGTAATGCAGTTGGGTAAGATGTACAGGATCAAAGAAAAATGTTCTGCTTTTCATATTGCGCTTTGTGCTAAATAAAAAAAGAATGGGTTGCATAACAAGATTAAAAAGTTATCCTAGCAGAAAACCATTGTAAAGTAGCACTGTACCTCCTTACATTACTCTGTATCTTGCAGCCACTTGAATCGAGGTTGACTTACAGTTCAAGGTTACATCATGTGGTTACATCACAACAGGGATCTTGTGCAAAGTAAAATAAAATAGATATATAGGCATTAACAGATGGCTAAGACTGAAGTACAAAATATTCAAGGGGTGCTGGAAGTGAAAGCATTAACAAAATGTGACAGAAATACAAGACCAGTGTGAATTCTGTTATTACAACCCCAATGGGCTTACACACTACATTAACACCATTTTGAGACATCAGTATAAATTGTAAAGGGAAAATGGTGGCCAATCTACTTGCTATTGTGAGGAAGCAGAAGGAAAGGTGATGGGCAATGAAAATCAGTGGAAAACCGTATTACGATTGGTCCCATTCAGGCGTGCCCTGATGCTCCTTAGCGCTTTTGCCAACCCAAATGAGTGATTTTTGGCATCCAACTACTATTCAATGCAGCACAGTATAATGCAGCAAGTTTATGGTTGCCTGTTTTCATGAAAAATTAATTATTGAATTTGCAGTTGACTATTTTCTGATTGAACGTCGAGAACGGTTGTCTCTCACCATTACAGATTCCTCATCACCCTGATTGCATTTTTAAGAATTTAAAATGAAACACACTGGCATGCTGTGCCATCTTCAGAAATCTAGTGCATTCCACTTTGTTGAAAAATGCACACCCTTTTGTCAATAGGGCTGTCAAAGTGGCGTACCGTGAGAGAGGCACATTATTGTCACATTTTCTTGTGTTGTTGTTAGCTAGGAATACGATCCTAATATATCAAGAAAGTACGACACTCCGTTACCATATTGATTTTTGTTTTTACATGTACACACTCAAAATGGAACGGAATTGTTTATTTTCAAAAATGTCAAAGAAAAAATATCTGATAGATTGAAAATAGCTTTAAATTAGGGCCCACATCCAAAATTGCCAATGAAAGGGTCAGATTCCATAAAAACACCAGTAGCCCTTCTAAACCAGTTAGTGGCAAATCTAGTTTTAAGCAAAAAGCAGTGATTCAGCCATTCTGCCAGCAGCATCCATCTCCCTCCTGCACTCTGGAGCCAGTGATGAGAACTACCGGCTTTCCTGAGGGGTCGGGGGAGGGTTAATGATCGGTGCTGTGCCTTTGAGGGAGTGATAGGTCTGAACCAGGGGCTTGAACAGGAACAGAGCTGCCTTTGGTAGCCAATGCAATTCTGTCCAAGCAGAGCTGCTATTGGAGAGATGTAAAAACAGAGATCCCCCTGCTTACATTGCCTGAATGCAACTCTCTTAAATTATAATATACAATATTGTGTGAATGGGGTCTCTTCACAATATTTAATAACTGAAAACAAACACTACAAGGTATATTTTTGTAGTGTTATTTCCCACCCTGTATGACCAAATGGATTCTGCGTTAATGGAGTGTATTTTTGTTAGTTGTGTTGTTTTACATGTCTGTTTGGGAAGCATATCAGACCATCTAAGAAGTGTAAATGAGCACAGCGGTGGCAGAGGGAGTTTCTTTTCTCCTTGCTGCTGCTGTTTTGTGGGCTCAGAGGCTGAAGGGTATTATCTGAGCCACAAAGAGACTGCAATTGACCTCCAGTCATTTTTCCTGTGTACTACTTCATCGAATCTTTTGACAGGATGGAACAATAGAAGGACAAAAAAACTCTTCTGAAGATATTGCCCAGAAATGTATCTCTCTCTCTCTCTCTTTTCAAACAGCAGTGTTAAGATTTTAAAGAGTAAAATGGAAGAAGCTTGTCCTGAATAGTCATTTATCAACTTTTCATATGCACAAAATGTGCGGGAAACTGAGCATATGCTCACTCTCAGGAAAAAAAGAAGTGATTTAGCAAGGAAGAAAGTTTCACAAAGATATGCTGATTCTCAAGGGTACTATTGACTGTATATACAAACATTTACTTATGGGTGGTAACAAGTACTGCTGGACAAAATAATAATCCTTATCAAATGTAGATGCTTCCAAGCCTGCAAGTATGATGTTTTTCCTTTAGATAATTAGAAGGAAAAACTAGAAAGATGCACTCCAAACACATAGCACTTTTAATCATCACAATATTATCATCTCGTCACACAATTACAAACAAGAATCACACCACTGCAATAAGGGCCCCCAGAGAAATGAGGGTGTGGAATATGTTAACCATGCATTCACAGGCGCACAGTAGTGGTACGATCTATCTGCCAATCTATCAATGTTGATATTAAACACTTATCTGAGTCATAAGCATGACTGATAAATCTGTTTTTCTAATGTATGCAAAATTCCATATGATCACACAAATTTAGGATGAAATTTATGCACGGATGGATAAATGAGGCCCCTGGAATGCATTTTTTTAGGGATATTACCCTAAGCTGTGCTAAATGTGGATTGAACAGGTTTATCCGTATGAATTTCCATTTTTATCCTGTAAATGAAAAGGTTCTGCGTTAATCTGTTCTAATTTCACGTCTCAGGTGTCACATCCGGGTTATCGATACCTTTGGCACAGAGCCCGCCTATAACCATGAAGAGTACGCCACCTTGCATGGCTACAGGACCAACTGGGGCTACTGGAACCTCAACTCCCGACAGTACATGACAATGTTCCGTAAGTATACACTCCGATGCTGGGAGATTTGATCCTTTCCCAACGTGGCAATGCCATCATGCTTTGCTCATTCATTAATCTTGCTCATGTGGGGTCGGGGAGTTCCACGTCTCACCTGACCTTGTCAGGTCCCTCTGTTGTGCTGCTGCATCGCATACCGAACAGACAAAAACACAGACAGATGATGAACCACTTCATGATCGTCGAACCGTGAAAGGGTAAACTGGCATTGTCCTTGCAGAGAAAATATGTACCCTCTTGCAGGCGGTGGTGTGTCTGGCTGAGCTCAAAGTTAGGAGAGACCCACGGCACCAAATCGGGAGATGAGGAGGGCTTGTGTCACGTGGCTGTCAAGTATCATTTGCACCCTCTGTTTTTTATTATTATTAAATTAACAATACAAGCATATGTAGATTTACCCAGAGGAACACAAATTCAGTCAAATAAACTTACAGACAAAGACAAAACAATCAACTTTTTACATAGTTGAAGTAAACACGTTAGACAAATGGACATTCACACAGATTGATAGTGTGTTTAGCTTTCGTACTTCTAATGTTTTGTAACCTGAAAAGTCAAACCTAAAGGAAAACAAATGGGCCTGCTGACATGGCTGCGGTTTGGGCTCTTGGCGGAGACCAGCAAGCGACAGCAGGCAGCGGGAGTGTCCGTGGAGACGTTCGGGATTGTGTTCGGGATGAGTGGTTGTGTTCGGGATGAGTTTGGGAAGAGTAGGACTCAGAGAGCAGGCCTTCTCCTCTCAGAAACACTGCAGTGAGAGAAAGAGAGCTAGAGAGAGAGAGAGAGAGAGAGAGAGAGAGAGAGAGAGAGAGAGAGAGAGCGTGTGCGTGTACTGACGATCTGTCAGCTCTTGAAGTGGTTTTGCCTCATTTTTGAACTCATTACTGTGAATAGTTTCATCGTACACCCTGTTTACTTGACAAGGTCTTCCCATCATAGTACTTAGTACCGTTTTCATTACAAACTAAAACAAGGCATCCACCGAAGTTAGTGCTAATACAGGATGTGCGGAAAACTCCATTTTAAAAGCCTGCTCGCTGTGCTTGCTGTGCCCTCACAAAGCTCACACGCCAGACAACTCCTTCATGGGCTTTGTGTCAGAGGAGCTGAACGAGACGGAGAAGCTGAGCATCCAGAGGAACAAGGTCAACAACATGGCCGTGGTGTACGGCAAAGAGGCCAGCATGTGGAAGGTAAAGCTTAGTCAGGTCAAAGAGACCACCTGGTCTGCGGTTTAGCTGGCTCTCAGGTACGGGTTTAAGCAAGGCCCAACACATGGCCCTGCAAAGATACCGCATTGGGTACAATCAGCATCACATGGGCTGTGACTGTTGTCTGTTTGTAGACGTGTATGGTTTTATCGACCGAGAAAGAAGTTCACATATGAGCTTCTGAGTATCACTTAAGGTGACTAATTGTAATGTGTATTTCATTGTAGTGTAATAGAGCACTAACTAATTACAGGCAAAGTTAAACATGGGGGAGCCATCTTCTGGAGAGTGACTAGAGTGCCATTTGTTTCCACAAGTGAACACATTTGGAAGGATGGGATTTTTAATGTTTTTTATTTAGTACAAATTTACCCTTCAAGTCCCAGAGAGCCACTTTCACACTGCATGTTTGATGTGTGGAGCTGACTCCACATAGCAGGACTCGCTTGAAATAGTTGCTTTCTTCCACTGCCTTTGTTCTTGGATTCCACTACTTCTCTGAATGGTTTAGAGTATAATCTCAGTCCCAAGTAAAAAAAACAACAACATGTTGGATGACATGCCATCTGTTTTCTCATCCTTGGAAACAGTCACTTTCACAGTCGTGGAAGTTTAGCTAATTTTAAACCTCACATGTGTCTAGGGCCTCAGCATTTGTCACTGAAGTTGACTCATGAAGCGCTGAAGGAGAAAATCATTTTTTCTTACTGTTCCTTTTTCTCTTTTTTTATTTTCCTTGTCTCTTTTATTCCTATGTCCCTCTGTCCTGCTGGATCGACTTCAGCTTCAGGTAAATATCCTTTCAATTTCATTTGGACTACTTCAACAATGTGGGAAACTCTGTTCAATATGATTTTCAAAGCTGGACTTGTTGACTAATTCAGAGCTCCTGTGACGTAGATGACTTATGTGGATGAATAGCCAATGGATCAAGGTTGTCAGAGCGAACTCACCTAGTAGGGACAGAAAGCAACAGGAATTCAGAGGCAAAAGTATTGGAAACCCTCTATATGTGACCTAGTTGGTCCAGTGTTGGATATTAGCAGATAGGGTGGGTGACTTGCCATCAGAGGCCCAGAGGAAACTCTGGCACATTGTGGGTTGTGCTGTGATCAAACAATGGTAATCAGCAGCCATTGTTGGTCCAACAATACCAAACTACATTTCCCCAACAGTATCTCACTAGTCTGCAGCCAATCCTTTGATTGATTCTGAGGATCACATTCAATTTACCACAACAGATTTGTTTTTCATCCAGAGCCAAATGTGACTTACTTATGGCAGGGTCAAATTGTCCCTGTGTCATTTTCCAGCATTGGCACACAATTGAATACACCAAATGAATACTCATATGACCAAAAATGTTAATCTGCCAGTAGCCGATGTTAACCAGAGATAATGGCCAAAAATGTTGCAGGTTGTTGCCAAAGATCAACTAAGGGTCAACTGATTTTTGTTTGGCCATTGCTGGTGGCCAATATTTGAGCACTGTTGTTGGCTTTTTGGGTGTCGATGAGAAAACGTAATATTGGTCCTCTTATAAAAATGTCACGCTATAATATCAACACTGGGCCAGCAGGGTCATGTTTACCTGTAGGTTATGATAGAGAAGCTGGGTTTGCACTGAAAGCTTCTACAAAACCCACATGAACACTTTCCCCTCAAAAAAAAATGTTTTTTAATCAAAAGGTTTTCATAGCCAAGCTTTTAGATCATTTTGAGTTCACCGGGTTTTCCGTGGCTTTCTGTAATTTGAATTTCAGATCAATAGACATGCTTTCACTTGGGTAATTTTGTGCTTTTGAAAAACCCAGTAAAGTGGCATGTTAGCTCTTATGAGGTACTGTGATTGATTTCCTGATTGTCAACCTCAGACCCGTAATTGAAGCTTTCTCTTCTCCTGACCCTGATTTGTGCATACGCGATGAGGATGCAAGTGCATCATCAAAACACTGCCTCAGCAGTTTAACGCCTATCAGGAGAAACTAGACAATTTGGCACCTGTGTCTGGCACAAGGTGGAGTCTCTGTGAATTCCATTATAATTGATGCAGCAACAGATTTCCACTCACTCGGCAGGTTATCTGCAGGGGCCTTTTCTCTCTCAATCTTATCTTGCCAAATTGCAAATACACTTACATTCTCTCTTTGACCCCCCGCTCTCCCCCTCTCTCTCTCTCTCTCTCTGTCTCTCTCTCTCCCCTCTCTCTCTCTCTCTTCATTTTGGTGGCACACTTCCTTCTTCTTAATGTGTTCGCTGTGTAGCACAGATTAACACCAGTCACTGAGAAAGAGAGAGAGAGAGAGAGAGAGAGAGAGAGAAGAGAGAGATGCTGGGTGTTTATTGTTGCTCCCGAGGAGAGGCAGAAAAGTCCCACAGGGACGGTTTATAGAACAATCTCCAGTATTAAGTCAGATGGACTCAATGGCCATGGCCCTGCCTGCCTGCCTGGGTCCCCAGAGCCGTCTGCCTGGCAGATGACAGCCAGCCCCTGCTGAAAGTGTGCCTTGCAAGTGCACAGAGTGTGGAGGGAAAGCCTTCTCAAGTACTGTACGCCACGTTTTGAAAAGGCGTGATGCATCAGAGATGATTTTTTCTCTGCATAAAATTGGCCTTTGTTTGTGTCCACATAAACGCCCATGAATGTCTGAGCGGGTTTGCACGTTGTCATAATATGCTGAAGCTATTAGAATTGATTGGTGGAAATGAGGAGAGGTCAGCTTATTAGCGTGTTAATTTATCCCTGTGATCGAGAGCCAAGTTGCTGCTGCGCCCAAGGTGGAACCTCACACTTGCTGTGCCTCTTCTGGGCAACATTTCTTTTGCTTTAATTCCCTCTGTCTTCTGCACTTAGCACAGGAGATAATCTCCTAATTGGCTCTGAAAATCCTCTCAGCGGAAGCTATCGATCCCACAGCCTCCAATTACAGCCACAGGCCACACAATGGAGTGAGAATAAGCTGCTTAACAGCACATGGGAAGTCAATAGCGAGACCTTGTTCACATCTAGTCCTTTTTATAAAAATCAGGGACCGGGTCTCCCCTTCTGTCCTCTTCCTCTGTTTGGGCAAGTAGGACACCAAGCCGATGACTAGTTGGTAGTTAGACGGAAAACAAATGTAGTTCTTGCCAAGATTCTACATGTAGGAGTCAGGAATCTCCGATCCAATCAGAGTTGCAAATCACACTTGTGGGAAGGAGGGTTTGAGGGGGGAGGGGGGCTAGCATCCCAGCTTCAAAGGGAAATAAATATATAGAGCCAGAATGTATTACAGTATTGTAGTTACAGTGTGTATCAAATCATGAGATTGTTTTGTGAAGAAAGAAAAGCATTTGCATAACACAGAGTAGTTCAAGTTATTTGAATTTGCGAAATACAGTGATTGGCTAGAGGTAATTACAGGTAATCACATTTAGCTTTGCCCACTATTCAAAAAAGAAAGGCTAACCCTGAATTGTCACTAGGGAAGGCACAGGGCCGGGTGATGTGGGGTCACTGGGGACAGCAAAGGGTCACATGATACACAGGAGTTCCCAGTCGCCAAGGTCTGGGATGTGTTATAGATTGTGTTCAGATTACTGCTCATTTCAGACTCAGCCCTCCAGGTACAACAAATCACTGCAGTGCTGTACATCTGTGTTGCTTTGTTACTGGAGCGGGATTTACTCATGAACCTCAGAGTGAAATATTGGAAGGAAAGCATTTGCATCCCCCACATCGAGCAGTGTCAGACTCCCTCGCTCAGCTCTGCTTCTCTCTCGCTCTCACTCGCTCTGCTTTATATTCACAGTTCTGCTTTGCATTTTCTCAGCGGGCAGAAATTTTAATCCATCAGTTTTGCCATGTTACCTTACTGCTCTGCCCGTAAACTGCACAGATGTTTCAAAAATACATTTTAATTGAATCTATTAAAATGCAGTGTGAACTGATAACAAGGAAAGTTGGAATAGTTTTAATTTTTTCCCCCGCACAGGTATTCTGTAGGTATATATATATCTAGGTATTCTCTGCCCCTGCCTTCAAGGCCTTTGACTAGTCTCTCAGCTCTCCCTTGTTACAAGGTCACCTGAAATTCAGGAGCTAGTAACACATAACACTCATTCTCAACCTTAGGAGCTTAGACCACCTCATATTCACATGGCCACTGTAAGACGGAGGTCTTCTGTGCCTCACTTATATATGCAGGCGATGACGTTTACCTTGTTCACACACTGTATTTCCTCTTACCGCACCTCGGAGGGCAAGGAGAGCTTCTTGCAGATCCTGCACCGCTACATGGAGATCCACGGCACGGTGTACTACGAGACGCAGCGCCCCCCGGAGGTGCCTGCCTTCGTCAAGAACCACGGCCTGCTGCCCCAACAGGAACTCCAGCAGCTCCTTCGCAAGGCCAAGGTGCGGCAGCTCCTCACAGAGCCGACGTCCGTCCCCATCTCCTCTGTCCATCCGCCGCGGCGATACGGTCATTTATTCTCTCTTCATTTCATCTCCACTTAGCTCTTCATTGGATTTGGTTTCCCCTATGAAGGCCCGGCACCTTTGGAAGCCATAGCCAATGGGTGCATCTTCCTGCAGCCCAAGTTCCACCCCCACAGCTCGCTCAATCACGAGTTCTTCAGAGGAAAGCCTACATCCAGAGAGGTGGGTTCACGACGATGTCATCTCCCAGCAACGTAATTGATCGATCGACCGTGTTCACTTGTGTGCTAACAGTTTGTTTTTAGTAGAAATATTCTCTGTTCCCAAAATGCAAAGTGACTGCATAAATGTCTTATTAAAATATGAATATACTTTTAAATTCTAAGTGTGATGCAACAGTGGTGTGATATTCTGAAAATATTTGTAACTTGTTTGGAATAATCCTTAGGGGCACAAAGCTAGTTTGATGCACTACAGTCCTCTGTTGGTAAACTCTTGGTATTGCTGCCCCACTCTCAGTAGGTGAGAACTAAAGAGGTTTAAATGCAGCACTATATACAAAACACCTGTCTGCTGGTAAACCATTATTATAAAACATATACGGTATATATATATTGTGCTTAGATGTCTGTTTAGACGAGGGGTGTCCAATCTTATCCGAGAAGGGCCAGTGTGGGCTAGCCCAGCACTAAAACATCTGACTCAACTAATCAATGAACAATGGTCTTCAATCAACACATTCATTCGTGGAATCAGGTGCTTTAGTGCTGGGCTATAACAAAAACCTGCACCCATTTGGAAGCCAATTATACTCTCTATTTATTTTGATTAACCCTCCCCCACGAACTCGCCGCCCGTCTCTACAGGGCAAGCTACTCTCCGAGGTCGGTGATGAGTGATGATCCACCTCCTTCGAGACGGAATTCACTGGCCCCCTAAGAGACACCCTTAAGTGCTTCACAGTGATTTTGTGCTGACCTCCCTCCCTCCTCCCTCAGGAGTGGACAGCCAAATGCCGCCCCCGATCGTGGCTAACGGCCAGGGCTGGTCTGGCATAGATGGGTTTTGAACCACGTCCCTGATAGGCAGCTCACACTCACACAGGACCAGCCAAATATGGGTGCTGCAGACCACTATGCTATCTGACCAGCCCTTCTTGAACAAGATTGGACACCCCTGGTTTAGACGGTAGAATAAATAAATGCTGTGTCCTTTCGCCGGCAGGTGTCCTCTCAACACCCCTATGCAGAGCAGTACATTGGGAGGCCCCACGTCATGACTGTGGACTTCAACAACTCCCAGGAGTTTGACTCTGCAGTTCGAGAGATTATGAGGACCAAGGTACATTCCACTGCCCCCACTCAATGCCGTGACCTCCAAATGGCGTTCACGGGAAAAAAAACATTTTCTCAATCCGCTCAAATAATCCTGCGCTGTGGGACTGCAGACCAGCGATATGTTAATGAGGAGAGCAGGTCCTGCCATCCTCCACCCACACACGTCCTCGCTTATCCAGCGGTGACGAATACCAGAGAACGCCTCCTCGTCTGAGCCGCTGCCTGTGCTAAAATGGCATCCGTCCAGAAGACCGCTGATTGCTCGACGTGATCCAGCATTGTCCTGTTTGAGGGAGGGAGGAAGACATTAATTAAGCATGTTGCGCTCAATCTGTTACCCTCCCACTGGGCATTCATGATCAATTGATCCCAGGCGCTGAAGCTGCAGTGTGCTACCTGCCAGGTGAAGTAAATAGACATTGATTGGAGTGCTGTTGCAGCCCAGGCGGAAAAAAAGAAAAGAAAGCCTGGCTGTGATGCCATGGCAGAATTGAAACATTAAGTTTGGAGGGGGTTCGGTTGCTGGTGGAGCACGCTTGTTTCGGAACGAGGGGAGAGAGGGAATTAACCATTGCAGATTTTTCTTAATAGGAAATGACAGCGGAGATGGCGGCAGGCCTGAAAAAAACCCTGCAGAGCTAATGAAAGAGAGGGCTAAGCGGCAGAGGTCGAGCAGGGAGACTAAATGCCTTTTTGTCCGCCTCCTCTCTCACATTTTGATTACCCCCGCATGCCCCACTTTCCTCCAGCTGAATTCACAGCTCATATTCAAACTGTTTGTGTGTTTGTTGACTGGGTGGGGGCCACGTTTTCAAAGGTGAATAAACGGACACTGGCTGTTTCCAAGCCCCGAGCCATTTCCGCCATGCCCCACTGGTGAAAAGCAACGAAGTGGCAGTCTGAGCCAGGGCCACAGCCCCTGTGTGTTTTTGTGAAGTGTGCAGAGCAGTGTGGCGCGATGGCAAATGTTTTTCTGTCTTGGCTTCCCGATTCCGCTCGCCACTGTCCTGTCATACACGCCACAGCTCAGTGCCTGGCGGTTAGTCTCAGCTGTCACACCAGGGAGATAGCTGATGCGCCGTTCCACCGTAACAGCACCCGCGCAGAGGCCTGGCCCTTGGTCCGTAAAGTAGACGCGTGCCCAGCGATGCGGGCCAAACCCAATCTCCACTCCCAGACAGCCGTCATGTTTCCATTCTCAGGCCGCTCTCCCTCGCTCCGTGGTGATCTGAGCCACGCAGCTCCTTCTACTCCGACGCGGCCGCGACGTTCAGAGTATCGCTCGCTTCATCGGATACGGCCCCAGCTGCGTCACGCAAGACGCTTTCCAAACAACGCGGGACACAGTGCCACTCCGTAGTGGAAAGAGCTGAAGGGGTGATGTGCTTCAGATAATACATTTCACAGTGTATTCCATTTGCTTAATGTATGTTTTAATTTGATAAATGATGTTTGGATAATAGTCTGCTGTGGGTGTCTATATTTTAAAGATTATCTCTAGGTAGATAGCTATCCAAACACCATTACTTCATTGTAATGGTAGAAGCTAAATTGATGGCAAAGGTGACTCAGTGCTGCCAGCTAATGCACAATATTACCCTTCTAACTAGTGCCTGAATTGGAGAGAAGGGTAACTAATTCAATAAATGTTCATATAATAATGTAAGAACAAAGTTTATCTCTTGACACTTCTCCCTGCCAACTGGATTTTCTACTACACCGCCGTATACACAGATCTCACACAGTCATCGTCAATGTGAACTCTATTGCAATAATACAATAATATGTAAGAAAATACAATTTATGATATAAATTATACAACAGTACAATACAATTGTATCCATATACAGATACATCTATAGTAACAATATTATATAATAATAATAAAATAATAATTTATCTATCTATCCATCTATGTAATTGTTTTGTTTTGAATTTGATTTCAAAGTTGCAGTAAAAAAAAGTAAAAAATATGTTGGTAAATATATAATTTCAAAGAGAGTGCACAGACAAACAAGGAATGATGAATAATCATTGAATTGAATTGAAATTTTATTTAATTGGGACAATGCACATTAATCAACATATCAGCTTTACACATCAATGTAAATGTGCCGGAATTAGCACAGTTGCTACATTTCATCCGTAGTCCCCAGGCAGGTACTCTTAAAAACACGAAACAGACCTCACAATTACAAAAGACATATTACAAACAGTATTACAATGAAGAGTTACATACAGTAAAAAAGTTAAAATGCACATGAACTGAAAGCCCCTGGGAACAGGTACTCATAAAAACACAAAACAGACCTCACAATTACAAGAGACAAATTACAAACAGTTGCAAAACCATCTGTTATGCCATCAGACAATGAATTCCCAATACCTCACAGATCAATTTGTTCAATCGGGTAAGTGTATTTCTGCAGTAGAAATAGTCAGGCAAGGTCTATATAGGGAGAGCAATAAGCTAATAGCATTGTCACAACCTTGCGTTCGCACTGGGTCATCCAGTTCACGATAAACTCTGCTGTTTTGTATGTACTGTCTACTGTATTGGGACCCAAGAGCAAACAATTGTATTCTTTTACAATCAATTCTATGGAATATGCTGGCCGTAGTGAGCCACAGACATCATTGACGGCATCTGCGGCGATTTGAGATGCAATATTCATGAATTGCGCTGTAGCTTCGTTAAAATACAGAGATTTATGCAGACACTTTTGTGTTTGATCTGCACTAGGGCTTTGTGCCTGCGCTCTATAGCTGCGTATGCATCCTTAAAATATTGCCCCTAGTAAATGTAAATGTTTCATACTTTTATCCAATATTTCATACATTTTGGGTCATTGTATAAATATTTCATACATTATTACATATTTCAGTCTTACAATGGAAATTGCGTCAAAGTTTTGTAAACGTAGCCAACTTTAGCAGTGAAGATATCAAATCTAGCTTGGTCAGTCTGGCATGAATCATAGAGCAGGGCAGGGGAATGGGTGGAGCAATGACTCGGGATATCTTCATGACAGAAGATGCCCTGGGGCGGTAGTGTATGGTTAGTATAATGGTTAGGGAACTGGGCATGTATCTCAAAGGCTGCAGGTTAGATTCCCGGGTGGTGCACTTCAGCAAGGTGCTTAACCAGAATTGCTTCCCTAAACATCCAGCTGTATAAATGCATTATATGTGAAGAAATATAAACTGTGTAAGTCACTCTGCATAAGGGTGCCTGCTAAATGCCTAGAATGTAAGTGTTGTGGTTCCCTGAGGGTTGACTGTGCAGGTGAGGCAGAAAAGCTTAACCCGAGGAGCTTTCTTTGACTTGTAAGCAGCATAGCTAGCAGGTTGCACTGACAGAGTGAAGAGTTGCTCATGTGAAACCCTGTAGGCGCAGGCTAGCTGGCACAGACACAAACAGCAGTATTGGAGCTACGCCCCAGACCCATGAAGAAATCACTGGCAAATGAGGCAAAGCAACTTAAAATTACACCCTTAAGCCCTTCAACAATGGAAAGTCGTTCCTAAAAATAGCCCGCAGCGCACAAACAAATCGAATAGCTTACAGTGTGGCTAAGGATGGAAGAGGGAAAAAAACGAAAGCCGTTCATATCTCTTTCTGTGTGGATTACGAAAGTTTGCTTTTAGCTGAAGGTTCTGATTGGTCCCTACAGCAGGAACAAAGAAGCAGCAAGTTGTATGCGAACTAATGGCACTGTGAATGGGATTAAGGAGAGCAGACACACTATTTACATTGAGATTTTGCGATGACTTTAGCATACAGAATCAAGGGCTCTCTGCACCTATCGCCCATTATCCAACAGTTAATTGCAGTTGAATATTTTTTTCTTACAAAGCACACATTTTGAACATATTCTCAGTGTAAAGCATGAGTAAGTTCCTGTGACTGTGCAGGTAATGTGGGGACCACGTCAAGGCCATGTGGCTTTCATCTCATTCCAAATGTTACCTCTTTAACATATTTCTATTTCTATATTAAAAATTTTAATACACAGTATATTAAAAATGTATTTCAATATCTGCAGCTTTCATGGTAAAAAAAAACAAAAAAACAAAAAACATGGATTGAAATCATTATTAAAGTATCAAAATTCCACTTCCACATAGGCGTACCTTTGAATATAGAATCTGACCAACAGCTTTGAATCCCAAGCCCAGGCCAAGTGAAAGGCGTTTTTTAAATGAGCTTATTTTTAAGGTCAGTTTGTCGAAGTTGCCTTTTCATTTGGGATATATTAAATTCTTCTTAGGTTGTTGCTTTGTGTGCTTCGTGTCTCATTTGGCGATGTGAAATTAATTACTGGAATTAGTCTAGACAAATTCAAGTCTTCATTCGCAATGATGTTGCATTCATGTTGAAAACCAGTGGAAGACAAATGTGTTTACAAATATGGTGCCAGTAAATCTATCTGCGCTTTCCTATGATTCTGTATTAGCATTCAGATGAGGGCACAAGTGGATCTTATCTTTAAGAATTAGACAAAGTTGAAACGAGTTTAAATGTTTTAAAGCATATTCAATTGAGGTTAAAAAATGATTCACAGTTAATTAAATGGTTTAAAATGTGATGTGTTGAATCACTGATTTCAATCTGTGGCAAAGCTAAAGCAATTAATCCAGATGCTCTTCACAGCTACCAGATTTGTCTTTTTTGAGTAATGGCAGAAAGGCCTTTTGATTGCAATTAGGGTGAACAATAAAAGGACAAAATTGTGAATTGTGAAAAACAACAGGGCAATAAGTGCCTTTACACGGTAGCTTCATAGAAATGACTTCATTTTCAATAAACCCCCTTACTCTTTAGCATTGAATAAACCAGGTTATTGCTGTCATCAAGTGATTGTCCGTGCTGGTGTAGTCTGTTTATGCACCTTGATATTTGAACTTCAGCCTTCCGCCTTGCCAAAACAGAAAGATATCCCTAGTCCTATTTGTGTTCATGTACAAATATCAGTATTCAACGGCACAAGGAATAATTTGGGAGATTGATAGTATGACACTTATATGTGATTCTTCAATAAGGAGGCCCAGCCTCGCAGCCCAATTCAGGTGTAAAGTGTCTGTGTGTTTGTGTCTGCAGGTGGAGCCTTACCTGCCCTATGAGTATACCTGTGAGGGCATGCTGGAGCGAGTGCATGCCTACATCCAGCACCAGGTGGGCCCCTTCTCCCCCCAGCCCTCACCCCACTGCCCTGCATACCCTGGACAAGGGAGAAAATCAGCCCTGAGACTAAACTGAATCCCAACAGCCTGAACCAATGAATGGACATACACAAACAAACAAACACACACACACACACACACGCCTCCCTTCCCTGAAAAACACCAGCACGCACGAACAGCATGACCGCACTGTTTGAGCACTCGCCTCATCATTTGTCTCAACCTCAGCGAACACACACTCACACACACACACACACACACACGCACGCACACACCCACACGCGCAAGCAAAATTCTGCTCCACGATTTTCACAACCTTTACCTCCATCCCGTCTTTCATTATTCACTGTAACGCACAGCGTCCTACGTCGCCTATAAAACACCCACACCGCCTTCGATTTCATTATCAATGATGACAGGTGATTGATTTGTTTGCAGTTTCGCTTTATCGACTGAGAAGCCCCCCCCGGCGGATCACAGAAGTGACAGAAGGGGGTGGGGCTTCTGGGCTGCACTGGTGAATGCCCACGTCCAATTTCAGTCAGGGCTTCATCAGACCAAGATTGTGTTTTTTTGGTGTGGCGTGTCAGAAGCTGGCCGGGTGACGAGTACGTGCCTGGCTTCCCAGAGTCCGTCCGGGGCAGACATCAGCGTAGATCCTCCCTGATCTCAGTTCATCTTCTTTCCTCAGCAGATTACTAGAGTTCAGCCCATAAAGAGACTGTTATCTCGCCGCCCTGCCATACTCATGAGTGGCTTGGCAGCAGTGATTCAGTGCCTGTTATCTGCGTTTGGCGAAAAAATAAATGAATTTCTGCTTAAGCCTGTTTAATAAACAGGGCCGGCAGGCACCGTTTGTGGGTCGCAAAAAAAATGACTATTGCAGGAATATGAAAGGCTTTGCTGGGGATTCATTTAATCACGACTTTCATGTTTAAATTTGATTAAACCCGGCTGTTGAGCACTTCTGATTTACACATACTTTAGATTTGGCCAGGGGTATGAGAATTTTGTACTTGATGTACAGCACTTTTCATTGTCATGCCTGTTTGATGCGAACACACACCTTTTGTTTCTTGTCCTGCCTTGTGCCTGTTTCAGTGGGCTCTGAGCGAATCAGGGCCCTTCGCATCCGAGACATTCACTGTGGGGTTTTATTTGCATCGTTCTACACAGGACTTCTGCGTCCCCGATATTCCATTTCCACCGGCCAACGTCTCCAAGATGTGGCCGGGAGGCCCCTCGGGCCCCTTCGCCCTCCTGCCTAACTCCACTGGTCTGGGCTGGGCCCCCAATGCCAGCGCCCCTCCGTCCTGGCCGCCCCTCAGTGCCCTGCAGCTGCAGGTGTCAGAGGAGGGCCAGTCGTGTGTGGAGGCCTGCCAGCACGGAGGCCTGGTCTGTGAGCCCGCCTTCTTCCGGTTCATCAACAACAAGGAGGCCCTCAGCCGGTGAGCCGTCCCCTCCCAATGTCACACCCAGTTTACTGTGTCAGATTGATTGACAACCCCCCCCTAGATGCTGAAAGACAGATCACAGAGAATGAAGCCATGTCACGCTCCAAACCCAGAGTGTGTGTGTGTGTGTGTGTGTGTGTGTGTGTGTTGGTGCGTGCATGCGCTCAAGCGGACTTGAAGGGTTGTATGTCATTGAGATAACAGATAGCCGAGATGTGCGAGCGAGCGCTCCATCGATCTGACCGCGGCGGCGTGTGTCCTGTGTTCCCCAGGCTGGAGGTGCAGTGCGAGGGGGTGGAGGCTGAGGTGAATCACGTCTTCCCAGCCTTCTCCGTGGTGCAGAGGGAGTGCGGCCTGCAAAAGGAGCCCCTGCTCTTCAGCTGCGCCGGCTTCAGCACCAAGTACCGGCGCCTGTGCCCCTGCCGGGACTTCCGCAAGGGCCAGGTGGCACTGTGCCGGGACTGCTTATGATGAGTCCGCCGGCCCCGCCCCCAAACCCCAGACCCCGCCTCCCCATTTAAGCACCATTGACCCACCAGATGCAGAGTTACGCCCAGCCAAAAGGGAAGGGGGTCTGAGTTAGGCGGCCCATCGGGGTGGAGGGCATAAGGAGGGAGCCAGGATCGCACCATCAGAACGCCTCCAGCGGTACTGTATCTTTTCATGTGAGCTGTCTGTTACATCATTTCTGTTAGTGATCAGGTGTGGTGGATAAGGAAACAAAATAACCACGCGCGTAATGGTTAAACCACCTACACAGCAATGAGCCACCTGAGAATTATGTGACTGCATCTACCCCCACCAGCCAGGGGGTGCTGCGGGGCGGAGTGTTGCCTCGAACTGTTCCAGGATCAGAGGGCACACAGGACAACGGGACGAGGTCAAAAGCGTCCAAAAGAGGCGGACAGACAGAGGAAACCATCAAGCCCCCCCAAAATTCACACTCCAGTCCCTTGTCATTCAAGTGTGATTTTACTTTTCATTTATTTATATTTTCCCGGGATTCCTCAAAGCAGCGAATAAAAGGTGCAAAGTGCTGGAGCGGCGTGATGACTGTGTGGCTGTGTCCCGTCTGGACGCAAACATTTAGGGATCAGGGACACAGTGAAGGTGGTGCTGGGAATGTGACCGATGCATGAAATGGACTGGGGATCAGTGCCGAGGGCCTCAGCCTTTAGTACTATTGTGCTTGACTTTGAAACGTGGACCCCCGAACTCCACATCCTGCTCCTGTCCCTTGCTCCTCAAGCCATCCCTTTAGCAGGCTGACCCGGGCGGTGTCCAACTCTGTACTGAAGTGAGAGAAAGGTTATTTTTCACTAAGGGAGCACTTGAGCACTGCTGAACTTTGGACGTTGAAGATTTTTAAAAATCTGGATTTGTAAAGTTAATACAAAATAAAAAGAATATTACAAAGATAAAACATTCATGTATCATTATGTGTTTTCAATGCTATGTTTTTTTATTATAAATATATCAAACATGTCTAATACCCTCTCTTGTGTAGATATTATTTTCACCCAATGAATGTCTTCTACCCATCTTATATGTTGTGATTTGCTTTCAAATGCCCTCTTCAAGTGAATATTGTTTGATCACTGACTCCTAGTTAAGAACAGAAGTACAACCACAAAGGAGAGATTGTAGCTGCCAATGTAGTGTGCAGAGTTCTTTCATTCTTCAAACGGCATTTTTCAGGGTTGCTACATTTAAAAAAGAAAAGAAAATGGGTGAGGGGGGGTTGAAAAAGTCAATTTGCATAATCTGCTCTTCAATATTTCAATATTCTTTTCTAATGTTTCAATAAGCTCACTCTCAACACTTTTCTAATGTATAATGAGTTATTGTAATAGCAGGCTATGAGTCTTTTTGTGACTTTTCATGTGTTGTAATTCCCATACATAAACACATTCATACAGGCACATATACATATATACTGTCGGTTGAGGTGTGTGTAAACATAACCTGAGTGAACTCTCATAGCCTCATATTATTTCCTCTTGTAGCTTGACAAACATGATGCTACTGTGTATTTACACACATACACACACATGCAGGAACAGAATCTGGGACATTTGTACATCACATACACTGTAGTTTGTATGTAATGCAACTACAGTATCAGCCAACAATGTAGTTACCTGCTAACATACAGTATACATTACACAATGCTGCCGATAGGAATCCCAGGGCCTGGGACAAAATTTGCTGTTTGGGCCTCCCGCCCAGCCCAGCTCCACTCTCAAACCACAGGGGGAAAAAAACTTGACACTCAACTCTCTGCTTCGATTTTGCGATAGTAAACAGCCTAACAAAGAACATACCAACTGCACCATTTTGTATGAATGATAATTCACGTATTTATGTGAATATGGACAATTGAAATGTCAGCCATATTTGAGAGTATATATCATATTTAGGCCAATAGCATACATAATTAAATCAATGAGCAATATCATGCCTTTTTACTTTCACTTTTAGGCTTAATTCAGAACAAATGGCAGTAGTTCTTCCTCATTTAACTCAGATTTATAAACCTGTAGGACAGCTAATGGTCACTTATTTTCGCCAATGACTTCGTACAGTTACTAGCTAAACTAAATTTGAGACATAGAGGTCAAGAGAAAGAGGTAACGTTTATTTGAGCCTCATAACCGACACCCGCGCTGTGAAAGGGTGAACACGTGAACACGATTCTGCAGTGCCCCACTAATAAAGGGTGAAGTTGGTCAATATTAGGAGTTGAAAAATAATTCTGTTATCGCTAGAAAGTAGGTAATCTCCCATTTATCACTATCAGGCTGTCAAACCCTTGCAAGTATATGCTAACTCAGATTTCTGTTTCAAAAACGCCTTCCCTTCTCTCCTCATTTGAGTAGAACTGCAAGTCTTTTGAGAGCCAGCAATGGCAAGACGAACGCAAAATAAAAGGACATGGAGAAACCTTTCTTTGGTCAAAAAACATTCAATTTGTGGCAGCCAATGCTTAAAATTGTATTACCTGTCAACTAAAAGTGGTATGGCCATGCCGTTCGGCATACTGACCATATCTATGGCGGTGGCTATGATCCTGTGCCTCGATAAACTCTGCTTTTTTTAAAATTTGCTCATCGACTGACTTGCCATATTGCATTCAATTAATTTCGGTCTCTTTTCTTCGTTTTCAGGCCCCAGACTTTTGGTTTGCCTTCAGCATATTGCCCAGCTAGCTAATTATAACAGGAAATTCAAATAATGTTAGTTAGTGCATGTGTGTGTGTATAACGTAACGTTAGACAGCTATTACATTTGCGTGGATGCTGATTGGCCATGACTTTATCAAGCCATTTCACAATAACAATGGATGACATTCTATCAGATTATCAGGTAAAAGTGCTTAAATGATTATAATAATATAAAATATTGTTGCAACTCTACATGTAAGCTATAAATACATTTCTCAGCAGACTAAATCAATGAAAAACTGTCACACAATTGAGGTTTCCATATGTGCCCTCAATGGGCCCCCCGATGGGCCCAGGGCCCGGGACAACGTTACATTTACATTTTTACATTTTAGGCATTTTAGCAGACGCTCTTATCCAGAGCGACTTAACAGTTTAAATTTCTTTACACACAATCCATTTATACAGCTGGATGTTTTACTGAAGCCATTCAGGTTAAGTACCTTGCTCAAGGGTACAATGGCAGTGCCCCCACCTGGGAATTGAACCTGCAACCTGTGAGTTACAGGCCCAGCTCCCTAACCATTACACTACACTGCCAGCCTGTGTTGCAAATGAAATTAGTGAGCACCCACCACCCACACTGCTTTTTCCAAAAGTAATGGAATCACCATAACATAAGTTGCCAACATAGAGAATATACAGTATCCTGTAGTTTATGAACTACTAACAATAATGCAAGAATATGATATAGAACACAAAAAGATATGGCTTTAGACATTGAATTCACTGGTTAACCTGAATTTGAGCATAATAACAGGAAAAGCAAAACTCCACTGATGGGTGTATAGACTAAATGTTCAAAAATAGGCAGTTAAAATATATTTTTAATGAAAGTTTTGCATTATAAAAACAAATTTGCATTTCAACAAATTTTTCCCCAAAACACTTCTAGTCCCAATCTAGACAGCACCATGCAGTGTGTTCACACAGAAAGTAAACCTGTGGTTATATTTGTGCTAATTAGGCTGTGCAGTAGTTGCAAAGCGAAAGCATAATAACAGATTATCCATTGTTCTGAGTGTTTCTACAGTCTGGAATCAGCAGACAGCAGTTGTTTTGGTGTTTCTGTTTGAATAACTTTGTTTGCTGTTGTCATTCAGCACTAATTTTTCTCTTCCCTGAAATTCACCCTCTCCTGGGTCCTAAATCCTGTCATTCTTAATATAAAGTCTCTCTGCAAGGTGAATGGTAGCTTTATAGAAATAAATGCAGGAGTTGTAGCAATGTAATTGAAGTGACTTCAATGATGCAAACATTCACAGCAAATTGTGTTGTCCTTAAACAGGAGTAGATTAATGATTTAAGTTTATTGCAAACACAAACAGGTAATATGTCTTATGGCAACAAATGGAGGTACAGTGCATTCAGAAAGTATTCTCCCCCCTTGAATAATTGCAATGTTTTGTTACAACCAGAATTTTCAATGCATAGAATTTTTGTTATTTTTATATTGAGTCACACAATATACCAAATACATTTTTAACAAGGGGAAAAAATATTTCCATTGTGAAACAATTTATGAAAATGGAAAAATTGATATCTTCTTAGTATTCAAAGTATTCACCCCCTCGATCAATATTTTGTGGGAGCACCTTTGGAAGCAATTATAGCTTAGAGTCTTCTTGGATATGCTTGCATCAGCTTTGCACATCTAGATTTGGGGATTTTTGCCCATTCTTCCTTGCAGATTTGCTCAAGCTCTGTCAGGTTGGATGGGGAACATCTGTGAATTGCAATCTTCAAATCCCTTCACAGATTTTCAATGGGATTCGAGTCTGGGCTTTGGTTGGGCCATTCAAGGACATTTAACCTCTTGTTCTGAAGCCATTCCAGCATTGCTTTAGATGTGTGCTTGGGGCCATTGTCCTGTTGCAATGTTAATCTTCTCCCCAGTCGAAGGTCTCTTGTTGACTGAAGCAGGTTGTCCTCAAGGATTTGCCTGCATTCATTGTTCCATCAATCCTGACAAGTGTCCCAGTTCCTACAGCTGATAAGTATCCCCATAACATTATGCTGCCACCACCAAGATTTATGGGCTGGTTTGATATGGGTGATGAGCTGTGTTTGTTTTGCACTAGGCATAGCGCTTAGCATTCAAGCCAAACAGTTCAATTTGTGCTTCATCAGACCACAGAATCTTTCGCCACATGGTCTCAGAGTTTGCCACATGCCTTCTTGCAAACTCCAGGCTTGTTGCCATGTGGCCCTCGGCAGGAGACTTCTTTCTGGCCACTCTCCCATAGAGGCCACTGTCTGTAGTTCTGTCAGGGTGCTGGTTGGGTTCTTGGTCACCTCCCTGACTAAGGTCCTTCTTGCCCTTTTGCTCAGTTTTGAAGGGTAGTCTGCTTGAGGTAGTGTCTGAGCAGTTCCATATTCCTTCCATTTCTTAATGATGGACTTCACTGTGCTGCTGAGAATTTTCAACATGCCAGAAGAAATGTTATAGCCCTCCCCACATCTCTTCACAATTCTCTCACCGAGTTCAGACAGACAGCTCCTTGGTCTTCGTGGTTGACTTTGTGCTCTGACATACAGTCAACTGTGAAACCTTACATAGTGGATTTCCTCTGAAATCTTGTCAACCAATTGAACTGACTGGTCCCAGACGCTGGACTGCGTTCAAGTGTTAGTGATCTCATTGGGAAATTGGAAATACTTGCGCTCAGTATGGAGTGCCACACCAAAGGGGGTGAATACTTATCAAATAAAGATATTGCAGTATTTTACGTGTAAAACTGTTCCAGATTTCTCATTCCACTATGATATAGTGTAATAGATGTTTTGTTTGTCATTAATCTACACATTCATTGTGTAGATGAGTGACAAAAACTCTCATATTAATGCATTTCAGTTTGGGTTTGCAGCATATCAAAATATGAAAACATCTGAATGGGGTGAATACTTTCTGAAGGCACTGTAGGTACCAAGTGGTTACTCTCGGGTGTTTTTTTTATTTACCCACAAACTAAGCTCGCTAACTTTAAGGCTTTGGATTATATCAAGATACCATCGGTGCAACACAAAAACCTCAAATCAAAAAAAAAAAAAAAAAAATGTCAGGAACAGAAATAACCTCCCTAATCACATAGGGACTGTAACAAACTTTATCGCTTGTTGATTTATGCGATATGTATAGTGCGTACATCTAGATCAAACATCTAGACAAGAAAATGATCAAAACTGTACATAGAAACTGTCATTTTTTTAATCACACTGACAATATATTGATAATGGTTTATAATATACTGGATCATGATAATGTTATCCCAATGCATTATGATTACAATATATAATGCATTGTATTACAATAATATATAATGGAGCAACTGAAGTTAAGAGATGAGAACTAACAATAGAAAGTGGACAATAAACAACCTCTAGGCCTACCGCTTTTCAGATGCCAAATAGCACAACACAGTAACTTGTTGTTCAGCAAACTGCACATTCCTTTCTTTTTAGAATTTTTAGACACAATGTACATTTACATTACATTTACATTTACATTGTAAGCTAGAAAGCAGACATAAGACATTAGACATAAGGATAAAAAGCTGTAGCTATAGTCTACTTCTCCTATGTGCCTGTTGATCTTTCTCAACCTGGCAAGTGTGGGCTGTCGCTTTAGCTTGCGGGTCTGTTTATACGTTTCGTTTTGGATGATTCCATATTTAGCATAAACATGTTTCTTGAAACAGCTGGGTACAAACTAGACAGAGCATAACATTGAATTGCTCATTGGAGCAAAGTACCTTAGGCCAATGTTGTGTGCGCTCTGTTGCAGTATATGGGGTTTGTACCTTAAGAGCTGATTAAAATTGACAGTGTTGGTTCTATTAGAATATATAAAGGCTTCACTGTGTGGTATTGTAACAGGTTATTTGTAAAAAAAAAAAAAAAAGCTCACAGTGAAGGTAAATGTTTTAACATGAAATCATAGTCGTGACACACAATTTCAAGCAGCCAAATAGCTTGAAAAGGTTTTGTATTCCAATTCATACTAAATAAACTGGACAGGCATCGGGTACATTATCGCACACAGACAGGTAGTTTTATTTGTGATGTGCTGATTGGAATAATATTTAAATGGTAGAATTAATGAACTTGATAAATGTATTTTTCACACACATGAGTGGTGATTGATTTGTGCAAAAAAATGTTTTATTGGTAACGCATGCTCATTGTTGTCTTTTCTTTTTAAGGGAAGGAACATCCAAATCCAATTTTATTTAAAATTGTAAAATCAGTCCTTTAATTGGTAAACGGTAGTGAATTACTCATATATTTAGTTTGTACCTGCTTGTGCCTTTGCCCAGGTGGCCTGTGCTACTCGGCGGCCCGTGAGACGTCAAGGATTTTCTTGAGGTCACAGCTTGCATTTTTCAGCAGTCTTTGCACGTGGTTGCAATGAATGTTCCTGCTATTTTTCCTGTTATATTGGGGTGGCGGGATATCGTGAGATCTATGAGGGTAACGGGAATACATGCAAATCCAAGTAGATTCACAGTTTAGATTTGTATGGAAATGTGGGTTTATGTGCAGATGCCATCTCTGTAATTGATTGCCGGGTTGGGCGACTATGGGAAGAAAACTGCTTGGATGGGAAAGCCAAGGCAAGGAAAACCAGATGACTGTCAGGACTTATTTCCTCTTGGGTGCTGTATGTGACATATTGCATATTTATTGAATTGGCGTCGATTAAAATAATTTTTCTGTATCAGCCATGATTGACAGAGCATTAGTGAACATTTGTGCAAACACTGCAATAACAAACCTGTAATCTGCATTGCCTGTAATCTGTAACAGGAAAGAAGAGGCTGCAGATTCAGGCCAGAATTAAATTAGGCATTTGTTCTTCGCAAACAGTTTGACAAGTTCATTTTGGTGTTTTCTTAACTCACCAAGCTGTGTTTTGTGAAGGAAAAGAACACTTGCATTTTAATTGCGAGTCACAATCCAGATCTCCAGAGGCTCTGTTTAATGTAGTATATACTCAGTGGCCACTTTATTAGGTACACCTTTCTAGTACTGGGTAGGACCCCCCTTTGCCCCTAGAACAGCCTGAATTCTTCATGCCATGGATTCAACAAGGTGCTGGAAACATTCCTCAGAGATTCTGGTCCATGTTGATATGATAGCATCATGCTATTGCTGCAGATTTGTCAGCTGCACATTCATGTTGTAAATCTCCCGTTCCACCACATCCCAAAGGTGCTCTATTGGACTGAGATCTGGTGACTGTGGAGGCCATTGGAGTACACTGAACTCATTGTCATGTTTGTGGAACCAGCTTGAGATGACGTGTGCTTTGTGACATGGCGCATTATCCTGCTGGAAGTAGCCATTAGAAGATGGGTAGACTGTCCATTAAGGGATGCACATGGTCAGCAACAAGACTCAGGTATGCTGTGGCATTTCAACAATGCTCAATTGGTATTAAGGGGCCTAATGTGTGCCAAGAAAACACTCCCCACACCATTACACCACTACCACCAGCCTGAACCGTTGACACAAGGCAGGATGGATGCATGGATTCATGTTGTTTACGTCAAATTCTGACCCTACCATCTGCATGTCGCAGCAAAAATTGAGATTCATCAGACCAGGCAATGTTTTTCCAGTCTTCAACTGTCCAGTTTTGGTGAGCCTGTGCCCACTGTAGCTTCACTTTCCTGTTCTTAGCTGACAGGAGTGGAACCCGGTGTGGTCTTCTGCTGCTGTAGCCCATCCACAAGGTTTGACGTGTTGTTCATTCAGAGATGCTCTTCTGCATACCACTGTTGTAATGCATGGTTATTTGAGTTACTGTCAGCTTGAACCAGTCTGGCCATTCTCCTCTGACCTCTCTCATTAACAAAACGTTTTCGCCTACACAGAACTGCCGCTCACTGAAAGTTTTTAGTTTTTCGCACCATTCTCTGTAAACTCTAGAGACTGTTGCGTGTGAAAATTCCATGAGGTCAGCAGTTTCTGAGATACTCACACCACCCCATCTGGCACCAACAATCACTCCACGGTCAAAGTCACTTAGATCACAGTTCTTCCCCATTATGATTTTTTGTCTGAACAACAACTGAACCACTTGACCATGTCTGCATGCTTTTAGGCATTTTATTGCTGCCACATGATTGGCTGATTCGATAATTGCATTAACCAGCAGGTGTACAGGTGTAGCTAATAAAGTGGCCACTGAGTGCAGATTAGGGAATGATTCCCGGGACCCCGTATATTAACACTGGCTGCTATATAGTCACACTTTTTTCTTCTTTACCTTCAATCTGGGGCAGCATGGGTTGAGCAGTTGTAGAAATGTCATAAAAAAAAACATTTTCCCTAGAATGATGCAGTGTTCTTTTGAAAGGAAAAAAATGTGCATTATTATCAGTAGTCATTTATTTTTGAAGATGGTTTTATTCAAGGTGAATAAGACTTTTCTTTATTTTACAGAGGCCATGAAAAAAACAATCCGGTTGAACAACCTTGTCCAAGGTTAGAGCAGCAATGTCCCTAGTGGGATATGAATAGACAACCTTGTGGTTCAGAACATGATCCAGGTGTATGCATACACAGGCCCATATGTTCATCTGAGCTATGAAATCACGCAACGGCAATGTTTGATTTGTAAATTAAGCTTCAAGGGAGAGATTTACCCGTATTCACTTTTGTAGTATGTTGTCCTTTGTCCTTATTGTAGTGCAAATGCAACAATATACACATGTTTCTTTGCAGACATAAGGATTGTTCAAGCTAAAATGAACAAAAATACATTTTTCTCTGCAACTTACAGCATTGCATTGCAGTCTGGGAAAACAAAGCAGTGGGGAACAGAACGTAACGTGCCACTCTTTGTTTTGTGTAAATAAGTGGCAAATTAATGATGCCACTTAATGCGTCCAGGGCAACTGCACGCAGGTGCTATGAGACCCAGACAGTGCCCTCGGTCCTCCGAACTTGCTGAAGAGAAAGTATAAGTAGAACATCCTTTCAAATCCGTATATGTTTACAGTCACGAATGGTGACGATTATGTACAACGGGTATAATAACTCTTCACCCCGTTTGGCATTTTTCTTACTTCATGGAATCAAAATAGATCTAATTGGGATTTCTTGCCACTGATAAACACAAAACATTCTATAATGTCAAATGAAATAAAAACTCTGAAGCTTTTTGTTAATTAAGTACATTATTATAGAGTATTTTGTGCTGATCAGTGTCAAGAAATCCCAATTAAATCCATTTTGAGTAAGAAAATATGAAAAATGTCAAAGGGATGAATACTTTTGATACCCACTGTATTAAAAGATGTGCTTTTAATGTCTACATATTAACTGTCTCATTAGTACCTTAAATGTGACCTTCAAAGTACAGGGCAAAGCCCCTTATTGGTCAGGCTGAATGCCCACCTGCGTGAGATGTGGAAATAATTTTGGCTGAGAAGTGTATCAATTTGACAAAAATATTGATCCCAGAACAGAACTCTGCTGGACACCACCTAAAATAGGAACTAGACGAAGCACCCATAAAAAATATTTTCTCTTTGTGAAATGCGGTGCTCAAATTTAACAACTTGGCCGAGAAGGGCTGTACACAGTGAACTATGTCAACCTTTGTTTTGTGTGTACTTTATGAAAGATACAACCAAAAACCTGCATTTTTCCTTTCAGGCAGTTTTTTTGTTTGTCATCGCTGAAGACGTTGCTAAAGTTTTAATTAACATTCCCAGAGCTGTCCCTGCTTGTCTGCCTGTCAGCATATTGTGGTAGGAACCGGGGCCCATGGATTTCTGGAATGAGAATTTCATGCTATTGATTTCTGTCCATCAGGTTTGAAGCTGCTCAGCACCTGGCTGCGAGAAAAAGACTAATCCTCCCAGTGCCCCACCTCCCCCACGCCCCCAGAGAAGCGTTCTGAACCATTCTCCTTTCACACCTTTCCCATTTTAACCTTCCATCTGCAATATAACAACACACACACACACACACACACACACACACACACACACACACACACACACACACAACACACGCTCCTCTCCACAGCTCTTCCTAATGACTTGTTTTGTCTTTTTGTTTTTTTAGGTACTTTGCATTTTTTTCTTCTTCCTGTTGTTCCCTGGAGTCTAATTTTCAGTCTTCCCAACTGCCCTTGTTTACATTAGAACCAGAACATTGCCTCTTGTTTGTTTTTGTAGCTAGCTAGCTAGCTATTTATGGATTTCATTACTGCTACTGTAAGATTACACTAATCAAATTCCCTTTTATCCTTGAATAACACATAGATGATGACCTCTTTAAAATAATGTTTACTTCTTTTGATGTTCTCCAATGACTCTTTTATATTTACAGAATCAATGCTGGAGGTCATGTGATGTGTTCTTTATAGATTTACCCCTTGTTGTCCCTGCGGTTTTGACACAGGCTCAGTAGTAGCCATGGTGCAGTACTACCTAACAGTATTAATCAGGGAACCTCTTGCCAGTTTTAGCACTGTGAGGTACAAAGGCAATCTAGTCATCGCAATATGCCCCAACTGCACTATGTATTACAATAATGTATGACACGAGGATGGGCAGCAGTGTGGTGTAGCTCAGAGTTTGCGAGTTCAAATCCTAGGTGAGGCATTACCGTTGTACCCTTGAGCAAGGTAACTATGCAAAATTGCTGCAGTAAATATCCAGCTTTATAAACGGATAGTTTAAAAAAAGGGAAAGCTGTGTAAGTTGCTCTGCAGAGGCAGATTCTGCGAAGCAAATACATTTTTAGAGAAATGTAACTAGCTGCCAAGTACATGTTTATGAAGAAAAGGGCATGATGTTAATTGTTATAATACATATGGCATTCTCTGTGCTCACGCAACACTTGAACATACTGTACAAGGTAGGAACAGCACAAATGCAATCTTTATTCCAATAAGCATATGGACAAGATCATAGGGGCCAGAAGGCCCATTTATTAGAAAATGAGAGAGCCATGACTGTTTCCTGGCCAAACAGGAGTGCAGGTGTATAACCTGAATTTTAACCTAGTTGATTGATTGACAGCACAAAATGTGAAACTAGTGGAGTGACTTCATTTATCACCACTGTTGAAGAACTGTAAATATACAGGTCTTCTCCTCTCACCAAGATCTGTATACTTACTGTAAAGTATAAACATTTGTAATTTAGTACAATAATACATATGTAAGATATAAACCACAACATTCTGTGCATATACACCCCTGAAGTGACATATATTCTTGTATATTCAAATACATGCATTTGATGCCAGGAAGAGTGGAGGGAGGAGTAGAGAGGGCTAGATAGAGTAACCAAATGAATTCAGCAGAAGGATAAATCATATAACCCATTAAAAAAACATTCATTTTAAAGCTCTATTGTCCTTAGTTGGTGAATTTTTACAACATAAATGTAGATAGCATTTTATAAAAGCGATATGACACTCAAACCCATGGTATATCATGAACTTGTGGTATAGCTCTGCTTCACATCATGTCTAACAACACCCCCTAGCTGTGCCAATGTTCATGATACATCACAGGTTCTCGTTCCATATCCCATAGAGTTTTAATATACTATATATATATTGTAGCAGAACCCGGGGTGTTGAGTTGATACTCCGCCAATGATCAATAATAAATTCAACGTGCA
Organism: Aldrovandia affinis; assembly: GCA_029706075.1. NCBI lineage: Eukaryota > Metazoa > Chordata > Actinopteri > Notacanthiformes > Halosauridae > Aldrovandia > Aldrovandia affinis. The sequence continues at coordinate 1,550,003 of JAINUG010000081.1, forward strand.
CAGGCAAATGCAAACAAAACAGAGTGTTGGGTTATCCATAAAAAAGGAGGGAGAAAAAGGGGAAACAGATTTTAGGTCATAATCTGTGCTCGTTGTCCTAGTCCGTAATCCAAATCCTTTGTCCAAATCGGTTCTTCCTGCCAAAAATGGGTCACACACAAAAGGGGTTCTCAAAAACAGTCCAAGTTGTTATACTTAATCAAAACACAGTTAATTTGCTCACTCTCTCTCAATCACGCATTTCTGAGTACTTGACACTCACTGACACGGCTTGTGCCTCTTTTTCCATGTGTCGGCAGCTTGAATGGGCTCCCGTCAATCACTAGCCCTCGGGTTGCCCCCAGGCAGCTGCCACAATATATATAAAATATAGATTTTTTTGTATCTTGTATTTCATTTTTTTCATCCTTGGATCTCCATTTTTAACATTTTTGAGTTTGATACTATAGTTTGAAATAGAAGTTCTCTTTTTGGAGATACAAGGCTTTTTACGATGCCAACGATGTACATATACAGTCATTTATAACAAACTACTGCAAGGCTATTATAATTGTCTCAATTACAATATTTCACCAAGCCATATACAGTAGATCTCTATTCACATGTATAACCAGAAAGCTACCTTTGTCTTTCTTTCTTCTCCCCATCTGTCCATCCATCCATTCCTTCCTTCATCCCTCCATCTAAACCATGAGAGCCGTAATGCTACATGGCTATTATAATACTCCAAAATACATTACCTTTACCAAAACAAATACTGTAAATCTCTCTACACATGTAAAAAGCTACCTCGGTCCTTCCTTTCTCTCTGTCCATCCATCGATTTATTCTTTCATAAAGCTTTACTACTGCATTGCTATTACAATTCTCTAAATCATAATACTTTTCCAAACTAAATATTCTATATCTCTATACACAAGTATAACTACTAGGCTACCCTACTACAACCTGAAAATCCATCGGAGGCAAGCCGACTAAACTTTTTGCTCAAACTTTCTAATCTAGCTGCATCTGATATTGTTTTACTCCCAGCAAGGAACGATCATAACCTACTCCCGTCAAAGTCATTCACTCATGGCAATAATTAGTGCCAAAGACAATTGCACTTGCCTTGCATCGCTATAACTGTTTTGTGATGTATCTCATGTTAATCTTTGGTAAAGATTGGTGGCACACAGACCAATGCTTCACTTTTGTAGAAGTGTTTTTCCCTCCCTATTCATTTATCCTCATGTCCTCATAAGTCTTTGTGACAGAGCGCTCAGGCCCACAGCCGTATATGTATCGTGTGAGTTCTAATCTCATCGAGCCAGACCAACAAAAAAATAAATAAAACGTGCCCCTTCATGACAGCTTTCTGGTACTATGAAAGGGAAAATAAGTGAAGTAAAAGTGAGGTGTGGGGGAAGAAAGGGTTTGCAGTGGCTCTGACTGTGACAAAACACTGTGTTATATTCTGTTGCTGCCCTCAATTCAGGATAGGCCTCCTGAATGCAGTCATAGCCTGAAGCTCCCATCAAAATATTGTCAAGCTTTCTCTTCGTTTCTTATCAAATCACTTCCTGATGTTTACCACATAGTTGCTGTTTGGATCAGACCATTAAATGTGTTTATTTATTTAGAAGTTTAGAAGTTTATTTCAAAGCAGCTGTGTATATTTGTGTGCGTGCGTCTGTGTATGTATGTGTGTGTTTGTGTTTTTACATTTACATTTACATTTTAAGCATTTAGCAGATGCTCTTATCCAGAGCGACGTACAAGATGTGCATAAATACATGGTAGGAACAATCATAGTATGCGCAAGAGATCAGTGCAGTAATACAGTGATAGATATAATTGCAGACAGCTGCGTATGATACCTGTAACACTGGGAAGGAAAAGGTTATTTTTTATTTTTTATTTTTTTAATTTTTATATTAAGTGGAGTAAGCAGGGGTATACAGTGTTGAGCAAGTAGGCAGTGGTGATGACAATTAGCTAGATGTACAGAGTTCAGAGGTAGTGGAGTCTGAAAAGGTGTGTTTTGAGTCTCTTGCAGAATGTCGTTGACTGAGTGTGGAAGGTCGTTCCACCAGCGAGGGGTCAGGACAGAGAAGAGATGAGACCGTGAGGAGTTGCTGCCAGGCGTCCGGAGGGATGGGGCAGTCAGTTTGCCATATGAGGCGGAGCGGAGGGGTCTGGCTGGGGTGTAGGGAGTGATGAGTGACTGGAGGTACGTATGTGGGAGCAGTAGCCTACCTCTAGCCGCTTGAAAAGCAAGCACCAGTGATTTGAATCTAATGCGTGCTGCGATGGGGAGCCAGTGCAGAGAGGAGAGTAGAGGGGTGACATGGATGAACTTTGGCTAGTTGAGTGTGTGTATGTCCTGCAGATTCCTGATTTAGTGAATTAATTATGTGTTATTCTCATAAAATAAGTGTCCAATTATGAAAGAAGAATTCCCGTATTTTTCGAATTCAAATGAAGAAATCCACTCCCATTTATTGAAATCAAGGGGACATGCTGGGACATTGCTTCGGTTATTGTATAAAGGTAGTTTGTAATATAATAGTATGATTCAAACAGCAGGAAACATCACCACATGGTGAAATGGTGAAAAGCCAGAATGAAAAGGTTCCATACCAATGCGTATTGCATAAAGGAATGTTTTACTGGAACTTCTAACTACAGAAAAATGAATCAGAGGCAAATCTTTCACTTCCAGCGCATTGCCTGTAAATAAAGAGGCGTGCTGTGTACTGCCCTATTCAGCAGGTAACAAAGGACTCTAGAATCTCTGCAGGAAGAATCTTGAGGTGCCAGACAAATAGGCTGTCTGCAGGCTACTAACGCAGCCCCACGTTCAGACTTCTCAAAGCTGAAAACAGAATGAAATTAGAAATAAACTCGCTTTTCGCCTATTTCAGCTCTCGCCGGGAGTGCCACTAGGGGGCGGCAATTGACTGTCCGCCCCGGGAGGGGGATAAAAAGCCGAATGAGCTCGCTGCATATATGAGTGGTCCTGTGGGGTACAGTGACAGGCTTCGGCTTAGGTGGATGCTGGCTCGGAGGAGGCGGTGCAGCACTCACTACTGGTCTCGGGACTATGGCAGCGAGTTCTCATACGAGGGATGCGATAATTGACATGAAAAAGTGAGGATATAATTGGATTTTGTCCACTAAAGCTCCAAAGCACTTGCTCACCTGTTATAACAGAATAAAATCGAAGGGCATAAACCATAGTCGCGAGAGTAAATGGGTGTAAAATATGTGTGAGATGTATAAGTGTCTTGCTTTGAAGGTCAAGACAATTGCTCATTTATAGTTTTGTGGGTGTTTCTTTGGGGGGGGAGGGCGCTATGCCAATGGCAGATACATCGGGACTCCACGGGTTAAGGAGATCATGGCTGTACAATGCAAACAAGCTGTCATCTCATCTCACGGGTGCACTATAAACTGACTAGGCACTGGTTCAGCCCCATGAATCACAATGAACCCCTACTCACCGCCGAGCGACGGCAGGGCTTTTAACACCTAGCCGCCATCACGGCAGGGTGAGAAGAGATGAACAAAAGCCGGACAGAGAGTCTAAATATGGATTGGGAGAATGCCATTACCCAGGCGTGAACCGTGGTTGAGGGCCAGCTCAGAGACTGGTGCTGAAGCAGCTTGCCAAAGATGAAGAGGCCTTTTGATAGTGATAGATGTAGCACTGTCTCCTTTGTTCAGTCTTGTGAACTGTTGATGTCTGTATCAACCTTGAACTGCTCTTTATTGTTTTAAATATAAAAGGATGGGAATGAGAGAAAGAGAAAAGAGAGAGAGAGAGACGGGCGGAGAGAGAGATAGTGCACTAAAACATTACCATACCCATAATGCAGAACTAATGAATGTTCCCAACGACTTTGGCCCCAACACCTGGCAGCCCATCACATCGGAAAATAGCCTGCTTGCTCCGGAGCTCTGAGGCAGGATTTAATTCCCCTATATAAATTGTCCCCGCACAGTGGTGGCCGACGCTGAAAAGGATTATTTAAATCCAGGTTGTAGCCGTTTTTACCGAGGCCCCGGGGGACTGTGTGCAGCGGCGCAGTAATAAGCTGCCCGTATTTGTGCAGTCGGCTTCTGCTTTGGGAAAGTTGTTTCGTCGAGGCCCGCCGGAGTTTAACAAGCTCTAAGATGGCCGTTATGATCAGCTGATGAGGAGGTGCATGGCTTAGATGATTCCGGGGAGGGCCTGAAGACCCCCCTATCTGCGGAAATAGCTCTCAGGAGGAAGCGTCTAAGAGCCAGTCCACGGATTCATACCGCCAAACCGCTACTGCGCACTCCCACTTACAGTCTATTACACACTTCCACTTACAGCGCTGGATCTCCAGGGCATCTCTCCCAGCTATGCCTGACCTGAGTTGTACTCAAATGTATTTGTGTGTGTGATGGGCAGCGAGGTCAATGCGCTGTGCCACTGGAGAGGTAAAGCAATTGATAGGGTGGAGGTGTCTGCAGGTTTTGATGGTGGCACCATCGGGCGTAATAAGGGAAGTTTCTTGTTAATGTTGGATTGGTAGCTCTGGGATCGTGCACTCTGTAGACACTGACTTCTTTCTTATAAAATGACATCAAGCTCACCAACAATTTGCCCCTTCTGAGAAATGAAGATTTGCTCCTCTGGTCACCTTTCACACCAGATACTAATCCTGTCTAAATATGATCTATTAGCAGGTGTGGTACCATTCTTGTTGAATTGGGCAAAGATGAATCCCAACCTCCCGTGCATGGTACGGATACAATGTGTATTTAATCCTTTTGATTTTTTATTCTGTTCAAAGAGTCTCTGTCAGCTCTCCTGACTCCTGATTATTTACTATGCTAATGTAAGCCTGTTTTCTGCAGCGCCCTTCAACAGCAACCTCTGAACAATTTAGCTAGTTGGGACTATGAAACAAAATGGATAGATCAACTTGATTAAGCACTAATTATAGCAAGCTGTATAGTTTTTAATTGAATTTTTCAAGAATGTGTGCTTGAAGGGCTAACACGATGCGATGTTTTGTACATGATTATTTACTTTACCATAGCAGCAACAGCTAATTTGACAGCAGGAATTTCAGAGATCATTTGCAGTAGCTATGATTAAGTAGAAGTAGAAGGGTAGTGAAGCTGAGATTGGAGACCATTAACAGCAGCTAAATAGAATATCTGTGTTGTGGTCGCTAAGGGTGATACTGGCTACTCAGTTCAATTCATATTGCGCAGCTCAGAGACAGCAATAATCAAGGCAACTCAGGTTATGTGAAAGGTGACTCGGAAAAATTGTCTAGATGTCAGCTGTGCCTAAATCGTGGTTTAACCCCCTGTTGCACTGAATGGAAAGCAGCTCGGAAGTGTAGCAAGGTGGGAAAAATGTGCCATTTAATGCAGTATGAAATATTTAATGAGTGCGGTTTTAGAGATGTTCGAGGCCGATATTCGAATCAGCGCTCCGGTTTGACCCCTTTATGGCTGCTACACTGGGCCAGAAGCCTGCAAAAAAAAAGTATGGCTGCAGCACCAGAGTCGCGAGATGATTATACAGTGAGTTATTTGCCGCTGCGCGTGTTGCTGTTGATAGTGGAGTTGTTGAATCCCTGCAGGCCTGCACTGTACAGGAGAACAGGCTTTGATCTTTCACATGACTGAGAACACTTCCTCTGAAGACACTGCTGGCTGCCAGCGAGACACTGCCATAACATCAACTACCTTGAGAGCCGAGAGGCTTTGAAGAAGAGACAGAATTGCTTTATGTCGGATAAAGCATGATTGCTAGTAAAGAGGCCCCCGAATGTTCTGAACTCTTAAAGAAACTTTTAAAGAATCAACCACAGAATCAACTTTTAAAGAATCGATAGGATGAAACTTCACACTGTACACAGACGTATCTACCAGCAGAATGCTCTGTCACATGAGAGAGCCATCTCTGTTTTCCTTTACGCCAGAGGAATGTGAGGCACCAATAACAGGATGTGCATGCTGGGATTTTTCTAGATTTAAAAAATGCTTACACTCTTTTTTAATAGACTTTTTTTGTTCTATCTGCTTGAGTTCTGCTAAGACAAGGACAAGAGTCCAACATGACCAAAGTGCTGAACCAAGAAGCTGCATGCAATTATTCCCCAAGGGCTAACGTATATATCAGCCTACAAACCACAGCCCTCACATAAGCACACATGTGTGCTCACACATGTACACACACACACACACACACACACACACACATAAACACATCTACTGGGCAAAAACACATGCGTACCAGTCCCCCATCCACAAATATAATTTGGAGAGAAGAGGGAAGAGCAAAGGAACAAGTCTATCAATCCATTTTACATTGTATCAAACACTACCAAAATATTACGCTCTCAGGCGAGAGCACAGTATTACATAGGTGAGGCCCATGCTATGCTCTGGAGGTGAATCGGCTATCAAGAGTTTATTTTCCATGGAGTCCTCGTCCACAATGATAGCAACACGGATTTTGAAGTGCAGTTGGCATTTGGTGATTTGTGGCTGAGGCAGAGTTAGCAAAGATGTTTATCTGTGACATTTGTAGTGAGATGAAAGTGGTTTCCTTGAGAGATGAACAGGGGTGTAGCTGATTTCTTTTTTTCCCTCTTCTCTCTCTCTCTCTCTCTCCCTCTCTCTCGCTCTCGCTCTCTCGCTCTCTAACAAGCTGCAGTGTCACCACTAAGCCGGAGATAACAGGATAAATCTAAATGTAAATGTTTGCATACCTTTTGACATCCACATGGGCAGGCTTCCATGTGATGGGATTTATTCAACCTTGTACACTTCTATTGTGGACCGGTCATGTTTAAAAGGAAAGCTATCTGAGAATAAAAGGAGAAATTCCGTTATGTTCCAGTTGAGCAGCTGAATTGCAAATTTCCCTGCCTGACCAACGCAGTGCCGTCATTTCTCCACACGTGAAAATCCAATCCCGTCTGACAGCCTTCTCCGAAAGGTCATATTGTGTACTTTTCTGTACTTTTAGTTGTATAATGTTCTATCATTTTTCATCTAAGCTGCAAGCGCCTGTCATGAAACCATACCCCTCTGGAACAGCCATCGGGGCCCGTTACACTGAGAATTACAGCTCCCACGCAGACATATGGAGAAAGATTTCTGGCCCATGTGGGCTAGTCACGTGCTAACTACTGTATGAGTGAATTCAACCACAGGTCCTCCTCCCCATTCGCATGACAAGAGCGCTAGGTGAGTATGGCATGTCACCCTTGTGAACTGTACTGTTCGTCTCTACTGTCCGGGTGAGTGTGGAATTTCGCCCATGTGGACCAGTGGGTACTGTATAGTTCAACTCTGTGGGACATCGACCGTGTGGAAATGTGTACGCTGAACTGTTCAGTCCTACTGTCCAGGTAAGTATGGGATGTCACCTGTGTGAATGTGTGCACCTTACCCTTAAGTATGGTAGGAGAGGGACACTGGTCATCACTGGTCATCATTAGTGGCCTCCTGGACCAAGGAGTAAACTAATTATTCTAAATCATGTACTGTATAGAGCATCCCTGGAGTTTTATAGAGCATCCCTTTAAGAGACGGAACGCAGGGCGTTGGGTAAGATGAATTATTTTCTTTCTTCCACTTAGCAGCATTCTCACCGAACCCGCCTCTCATTGTTCGCTCGTTCCGGAGCCGTTTCATTTGCAATAACACAGAGCTAAACCGCTCTCACACGCTCGCCTCCCAGCGCCTGCCTGTTGATTAATACAGCACAAACCGTATGACACGCCGCCTCGCCCGGGAATTTGAATTTTAGCCCAAGTAATTGGTGGGCCATCTGAAATTAAATTGGTTCATTCCCTGCCTTCTCTGTCTGTGAGCAGGGACAGGCATTGTTTCTTCGGAGAAACTATGCGAGAGGTTTGGGAGTAATTGGCGTGCTTGCTGATGTGTGCGCTGGCTCGGGGCTGCTGTTGCATGTTTTTTTTCTTTTCTAGACAGTCTGAGCAGGACAGATGGTCCCTGTAGGTTTATATCTATGCCGCCCATGTATGTGCCGTAATAATGGTTCACATTAAATATTAAGGCCGCGCACGTTATGGCCACAAGCGTATGATGCAGATGGCAAGAAAATATGGCATGCCATTATAAGTCATGTTACCCTGACAGGTTTAGGAATTTAACTGCTTTTTTCAACGCTCTGCTGCGTTGAGTGTATTCGACGTTGTTGTTGTTGTTGTTGTTGTGTTTGCATTGTTTTTGTCTCTCTGGTGCTGCAGCTGGCGTCAGGGGCAACTGCAGGATGTGGCTGGAGAAACAGAATCAGGGGAGGAAATGGGCGAGATGATCTGGGCGGTTTGGAATAGAGATAGGGATGAGACGCTGTATGCCGCTCCCTTGGCTGGGGATAAAATGAAAATGAAAAGAAAGGAAAATTGAATTGAATTCCCTTTTTTGTCACGCCATGCTTCACACAATGCCCGAAACAGCACGGTTTGAAGATCCTTTTGGATTACAGATCTGAGAGTGCCCGTTCTGGAGATGGAGGGTTTCTCAGCGGGCCTGGCCAGACCAGTGCAGAGAGGGCTTATGGTCTCACAACGGGTATCCGCAGTGTCCCACCGCTCACTTGGCCCCAGCCTACACCTCCTATCCCCCAGCATCCATCTGTGGTCTTGTCTGTGCCCAAATTAATTATCATGTCAACCTGCTTCACTGTTACACACATAGATGGTTGCACTGAATTCCTTTAGGAGCTGTCAATCCAATCAGTGTAAAGCCCTGACCTCACTGGAACATTTGCACCACCCACAGTGCCTGCAGGTCATCCTGTCCAACTGACACAGATCACTCTGGGGTCAGAGCAGGAAAATCCTCCCAACCCACCTGTGTACTTTCATGGCACTCTTTACATCTCACACACACACACACACACACACACACACACACACACACACACACACACACACACACACACACACACACACACACACACACACACATGCATATATGTATACACACACACACACACACACACACACACACACACATGCATACATGTATACACACACACACACACACACACACGCACACATACACACATGCATACATGTATACACACACATACAGATGCAAGTGCACACACACTTGGGGATGGACTACATCCAGGATGCATTGCTAAAGGCTTTCAGTGAGCTGGGATAGCTGCGGGGCTGCCCATAGGCTACAGGGACAGGAGTTCTCCTCAGCTACATCACAAACAAGGGAGCAAGTGAAGCATTTTCTGTAGCAGGCCCGTGCCCCTCAAAACCACACCCTCTACTCACAGTACATACAAAAACTGTCTCAGGCAGTGAGAAAATAGATTTCTGCATGCAATTTGCTTGAGAGTCCACTTGACTTAATATCTAATGTCTTAAGCCGTAAATCAAGTCAAGGCCAGAAAGCAGCAGGTCACCAATTAAGCATCTTGACCGGAGATGCCTAAATGTAAATCTATTTCCATATCCCCATGCTGGCATTATGTTGTACATGCTTCTAGATTTATCTTGCTCAATATACAGCCAATGCACGTAAAAAACAACAACAATTAGCATACCGCATACACTGTATGGCACACAGCGAAATGATTAAAGCGCTCACTTATAGCGCATTATGGTTCTGTTGGACTCCGAGTATAAACTCCGTCAGAGTTGATTTAAGGGTGAATATTTTTTTCTGACGCGTTGCTTCACAAGGCACATTGTGGGACAAAGTAATTTGTCTTCCAGCTGACGCTCATTGCCTTCCTCTCACGCACCGGTTGCTCTTCAGACCTAATATATAGTAATAATATATACCATTTAGCAGACACTTCTATCCAAAGTGATTTACAGTAGTGAATGCATCCATTTTTCATTATATGTGGTCCCAGTGGGAATTGAACTCACAACCTAAGCGTTGCCAACGCCGTGCTCTACCCACTGAGCCACACAGAAGATACCTGCGCTCCCCGACCCTCCCGTCTCTATTCCGAAGCTCGACAACGCACTTAGCCAAGACGGGGAGTGTCACTGCCAATAACGGGGGTGAGGCTCGCGCGAATGCGGTGGCAGTGATGGCTCGCTCATGGCGCACGTGGCTCGCCCCCCCTCTCCTCGCCAGGCTTCCGAGGGCCGAGGCGGGTGCGAGGGCGCTGTCCTGGAGCCCGTCGTGCTGGAGCCCGTCGCTCCCCGCTCCACACGTACACTCTGTCTGTTAGCCCTAATAAATCTCTGTTATTCATCTTGCCGAAATTGCCCCAGTTTAGGTGACACATGGACAGAGGATTATAAATGATTCCGCTGAATTTTTAGAGAGTTTGCAACGGCGGGATGGAGTTATAATAGTATTGGGAGGGCTTTGTAGAAAGAACAGAGAGAGAGAAAAAGATCTAAGCTTCTACATTATCCGAGACTATAATAGGACCTCTTGGGCTTTCACTCTGCTCCATTCATGGCCGTTGATGGGTACATAGATATTGGTGTTTGTCAGTGTATATGCCTCTGGGAAAATATGGAACAACATAGTTAGCTTGGCGGTGTCTGGGCGCTTGTATCCACCCCCATATTTCTGCATTTCCCTTTTTTTTGTAGAATCTCCTCGGCCATTGAGGATATTCATCTTCCCTGCTTATCTTGGAGGAGCGTCTTGTTCCATGAAGCAGCAACTGGCTCGCTAAATTCTGGCCATCTAATCATCAGCCAGTAGAAATGGATAAACAAGTGCCTCCTTCTTCACCTCAACAGGTGCTCGGTGAGATTTCTGGAGCAAAATGGCTCCCATCCATCACCTCCCCTCATCAACTTGACTCACCTCCACCAATATCCACCAATGGGGGCCACACATACTGTAGGTGGAGATTGAGGTGAGTGAACTGCTCTGAGATCATGGAGGGCACATAAATGCAATTCATTATTGTTGGAATTATGGCCAATGAAAAACAACAATTTATTAAACCATTACTATAACATAGAGAGAGCATTGCCGGGAGATGTACGCATTCAATAGACTGTCATAATGGGTCAAGTAAATTCTAGAATCTCGAGCATTATTTTGTGATATGTGTCATCGTTATATGAAAATAAATTAAACTTCTTCACTCGAGGGGTTGTGTGTTATTCTTAACAGTAAGAAATTGGCTCGTGTTGTTTCCAGTGAAGGTAGAGGCGAGGCGGGTCAGTTGAGAAGGGCAGCGCGGAGCTGCGTGGGCGGACCAGGAGTTTCGGCGGTGCCAGGCGTACAGTGTGTGTCTCTTTCTCGTTTTTTTTTCTTTGCTTGGTAATTTTTCAATTGCTGTCGAAAGCAAGATGACTTGTGGAGGAATGTGAACTCTGAAATTGCTTCTTTTGTGATTTCCAGTAGGTTGTATTTAAAATGGCTTGAGGAATAGCTTATACTTGTACTTCAGTCATGTACCATGTCAAGGGACGGTGGAACTCAGAGGAAAGGGAGTCGAAACTTTGTGTGTCTTTGGAAATTTGAATGTTCTGCTCTCTCTCTCACACACACACACACACACACACACACACACACACACACACACACACACACACACACACACACACACACACACACACACACACAAACTGGTACATTTTCACTACATGAATTTTTATTATTAATAAGAAGATTGTTTGTGTTCCTCCAGGCTTTGGGGGCGGGGGCGTCTGACTGGCATGCTGATTGTGTTAACATCGCAGTGCGAATGTTGTGCTGCCGTATTAATTCTCTCGCTTCCCTCTGATGGAAGTGGGTTTAATTAGAACACTGACAGTTGCACAGCAGCCAAGGTGATACCGGGAGGGCTGTGCCGATGCAGAGTACGCATAGCTCCGCCACTGAGGCTCAGCGTGTTAGACGCATGGGGCTTCACTAGGCTGCACTCCACAAGGCAAAGATAGCTATAGTGTGAAGAGGGTAAATGCAATTCGTTTTTAAAAAAAAATAAGTTTGGCAATTGCAGTACAATCTGTGGTATATCGTCTGTGTATCACTAATAAGGCAGTGGGAGTTTTCCTCAATGAATTGTCACCCAAAGAGGAGCGATACAACACACAAGTGGAACTAAAATACCGGGTTTGTCTAAAGACACGGTTTCACTTGCATTAATAAGGGAACCATTCTGTGAGCACCGTGAGCACAACCTGTTGGATCCCAGCCTTCCTGTTGATGTGACAGGGGCCCATCCAACAGAAAGTGTGCTGCCTATTGAAAACCAGAGTGTGGCAGAGAGTGAGAGAGAGAGAGAGAGAGAGAGAGAGAGAGAGAGAGAGAGAGAGAGAGAGAGAGAGCATGGCACAATCAACATCCACATAACGGAGAGAAACAAGGCACGCTTCCCGAATACTAAAACCTAACGCTATCGCACAAGTAGAATACATTTACAAGATTAGATTTTCCTGCTGGGAAATTAAACGGAGAGGAGTGCTTTATAAATGACTCATCGCGGCTCGTCTTCTCCGCGGGTCTGGGCATTACTCATTAACCCGGCGGAAGGTGTGCGGCGTGGGACGAGTGCGGACGGAGCCACGGCCCGGCTCCCCATGTCACCGCTCCATTAAAAATCTGTCCATTACACGGACAATTAGCTGACCCCGGAGGACGACCGGAGAATGTGATTTTTTTAAATTGTAAAGTAATAATCATGATCACCATAATTCTGCACCCCTCACTTACACATTACACTCCCCTGGGATCACGTCTAATGCATTTGATGCTCATAACGAGGACTGATGAATGATGAATGGCACGATAAGCATGCTCGGGCAGGGCTGAAGTTGACTGCTTGTGATTTTGAGCAGCATGCGCCGTCAAACACGGATTTCGGTTTCACCGCGCGCTGTCGCTGTAAACCGCTGTGAACATTGCATTAAAAATAATTCATTGTTCAGATGACTGCAAACCATAATGGCGTAATGGGTGGGGGGGGACATGTCCCCCAATATTCAAAACAGTCATATCTCCCCCCCCCCCCACCAATCATTTGTAGATATAAAACATTTCCTTTCATTATGCTCCCCCCCAATGTTTAATATGTGGTTACGCCCTTGCTGCAAACTCTATTATAGAAAAACATTACATAGGTTATAAAAGATAATGAAAATCTTGTAGACCAAGAATTGATATGCTCTTAAGGTAATATACACACATCACGGCATAACAGTCAATTCTCATTTACGTGCCCAAATCAGAATAGAGAGCTCCTGAATTGCAAACCCACACAAATGTATCGATTCAAATCAATGCACATACCGTAAATAGATGGCACAAGAAAGCATAGGATGGACGTGGATGTAGTACGCATGCAATGTAGCGTGCATGTAGTAAATACATACAGTATGTGGTGTGGTGAAAAGACTGAAGTGGGGCCCCTGCCGCTCGCCAAGGCAGTCGCAGGAGTTTCATTCTCAAGGCACGGGACAGGAACCGGGGATCACGTTTGTCTTCATCAGAGTGTTTGTTCGTACGGAGTGGACTGTGTCAGAATCCCGAACTCACGTCTCAATGATCTTCCTGTCGGAGTCGTTTCCACGGCGCCCAGACAAAGTGCCTGCTCCCATGCGACAGGGCTATTCCAGGGCCCAATAAGGCGTCTCCCACTTTCGCCGGCGGTGGCTAATCTGTCACATACACGGGAAGTTGGCAGCATCGCCATGCGCTTGGGCCTGACGCGAGCACCAGCTCTCTGGCACCTGGTCGATTTACCTGTGCAGAGGCAGCGTGCCCCTTTTTCCTCCGGTAGTGATCTGACCTTCAAATATGGTCCAGTGCGTTTGGGCATTGGTCTTTCCCATGGTACTTGAAAATATAGAGAAGGAAAAGTGGATCAAGAGAGCAGATGGTGTTCACCTTGATCATTACTGAAATAGACTGGGGGGCTTATCGTGATTTTTATTTTAAGGCAAAGATTAAGTTATACTTTCTTCCTTGATGGGGACTTTGATAGATCAGAGGCAATTCAGTGTTTAGGTAATTTGCCTGCCGCTTGTTCTCACTCCACGGACACCTCCGGCTGTGTACTTGTGATGCCTGTCCCACAAGGCACCTGTATCTCCCCGTTGCCATTTCTTCTCAGCTGCGTGTGCCTGCCATGGGGGACTGAGATACAGCTGTGGATCTCATTTGGAGGAGGAAGCTGCCTGCTCAGCACAAACACGCGCCCAATTTCCTTCTGTGCTCCCCAGATTAAGCCCCAGGAGATTTCCTACAGCTCTCTGAAGCTTGAGTGAGCTCGGCCTACGTATGCCCTGCCCAAACCCTCTGCAAAGCACACACAGCCACATTACAACCAATGACAGCCGAGTAGCCAGCCTTGGAACACTGGGGACAGCCAATAGCCAACTGTGCTATATTTGTAAAGTAAATAAATGGAGCTGATGGAGCATGTTTTTTAAGCTAAAAGTGTTTACATATTTTTAGGTCTCAGTTCATTTAGGATTAGGCCGTGATAAGGAATTTCTTCAAAGCCGTACAAGATGGCTGTTGTTATTTGGGATAGACAGGGTTATGTTTCAGTCAAGCAACTGAAAACGCTCAATTTCCCCAGGACATTTATTGATCTTGGTCGTATTGATTTTTATAATCCATTGTTAACCCTGCCCTTTGGGGTACCCTGCCCTTGAAACTAGCCCATCCGACTGCTGGCAATTAGGAAAAGTGGCCACTGCCACACTCTGTCAGAAGGGTGTATAAAATGTGCAGTCATGGGAGAAAAAAATATATACTATACTCACCATATTCAAAGCAAACCAGATGGTCAGGTGGGTTACAAACACACACTCTAATGTCCAATGGATGACTGAATGGACATCTCTGTGCGACAAAAGGGAGAGCCATCACCATCTCTCATTTCATTCCACGTAGTCACCGAGGGAACAGCCTTTGTGTACAAGCTCTATAACTAGCCCCGTGGTTTAATTTCACCGAAGGCCATCCTCACCTGTGATGGGTTTTCTGTTACTAGGCTGAAGGTGCTGTTTGCTGAAACGGGGTTAAAAAATGAGAAGTAAAACGTGTTCCGAGACTGTGGATTTGTAATGGAGAAGACGGATCACATTAGAGGCTGCCTGCAATCTGCAGCATGCCTCTCCATTACATTAGAGAATCAAAGCAAACACAGGCAATGTATTGAACCGGGAGGATCTCTGCTGCCGTGGGGGTAAATTAAACTGATTAACATTGAACAACATGTCAAAGCAATGGAGACAGATGGTAACCCTGGCGGAAATGCCAGGGTAGGGACACACAAATGGCTTTTCGACGGGGACACAAATGCCAACGCATTATTGCCCTTAATAATGATCTGAGATCGAGTGAGCCACAGCATATCTCTCTGGCTTTGTTTATCAGCGTGTCTGTCTGTCTCCGCCTGTGTCTCCTACGGCTTCTATTACCTGCATTAGCAATTCAAAGTAAGGAAGACTGGGTCGGTTGAACAAGAAAAAGTCAATCCACACACACACACACACACACACACACACACACACACACACACACACACACACACACACACACACACATTATCTTTAACAGTATTATTAGAAAGTATGAATGTACAAATTCCGTATTTAAAATATATGAACACATAAAATACATACATTTTGAAATCCATCCCAATCAGTCATTTTATTTTACCGACACCAACACACACAAAGTATCCGCCACGGTTCATTTGGGGGCCAGGCTGAAATCAAAGGACACTTAATGAAGTGATATAAGGCTGGGGGGCAGGGTGTGGGAGCGCGGGGGCTGACGCAGGCCCACGGCATCCCTGCAGAGCTGTTACTCTCCTGCTGATGAAGAGAGACTGGGGGGAGTCTTGGCCAGTATCACATGGAGGCCTGTAACGTGAGGATCAATACCGGATTTAACAGCAATGAGGCACCAGTCAATATCCCGTGCAGTCTGGATGAGAATTTGCCGAAAATCCATTTCACGCTCACACACAAACTTGCGTTCACTTTCTTCGCTCACTCACTCACTCACTCACTCATTAACTCAGTCACTCACGCACCAGTGCACACATGCATACTTGTGTGCACAAGCACGCATACACACACACACACACACACACACGCGCAAAAACACACACCAGTAGGTAGTGCAGAGAGTAGATTTTGAATTAAAAATGGATAATAAATGCTTCCTGATCAAAGCCATTAGCTTACCTCAACTGCCTGAAGAAAATGAATCCCAGCGCTTAACATCCTTTAGTCATGCCATTAACCTCTCTCTCTCTTGACTGCAGGCAGTGATGGTGTGAGAGAACAGAAGACTGAGGCTCGTGCCTATGCTATGCAATGATTTTGAGTAGTGTTGTAGAGGACGCGGTGCCATATTTCATGGTACCATGACTCTCTCCTTTTCTTGGTTTCAGATTGTTCTCTCTCACCCCCCCTCCCCCTCCCCCACATGAGTGCGCAGGTGTATGTTTAACAACGCCTTCCTCTTGTGAAACAGTTTCACATCTGTGTCAATAGCAAGCAAAGTTGGATAAGAACCATAGCCTGCTTTATATGAACAAAACCCTGTTCACTGCCAAGATTAAATCCAAAAATGTCCATTTGGTATGTAGACTCAACAGACAAATCCGAATTGGTTGATATCATCTATACTAGTGGTTCTCAAACTCGGTCCTGGAGTACCACCGTGTATGCTGGTTTTCATGCCAACCAACCCTTTGTATAATTAAGATTGTTGAAAACGTGTTTAGGATCCATAACTTTGTTGTGAAACAGATTTTAGCACAATTTGCTTTGTCTTTGTAATTTTCCACAAATGTTTTAGTTTCAATGGCCAGGTGTCCACACTTTTAGAATTTATGACTTCACTGATTTCAGCTGTAGGTCTAGCATGTAATGTTAATTCATCCCTCATTAGAAAAAGTGTCCAATTAAAAACAATTCACAGCTTGTTATACTTCAGGAATTGCAATTATGGTGGGAACAGAAACTAACATACACAGTGGCACTCCAGGATCAAGTTTAAGAAGCGTTGGTCTAGCATCAACTGTCGAGACAAATTTTCATCTGCATATTTGGAATATAAAACATGGAAACACAAAAAATAACACTTTTTCAGGAGCTAACAGAACCCTGTGACTGGCACATCCTTTGTATGTCTCCCACAGAGTGTATCCCTTTTATAAAACTGTCTCTGAGTCACATTTTGGTCCTTCATTTTCTATACAAGTTGTGTAAATCTAAAAAAACATGACATTATGACATTCTTGCATGCGTATCCTTTTATATATATATATATATATATATATACAGGGAACTGCCAAAATAACGGCAACACTTGAGTAAATGTGGGATCCTTTAAATGGGTGCAGTACCGCGAGTGTTCATTGGCGTGCCTTGGCCGGTAATGGCGGATATTTCCAGCCCTCCCCGATCCAACAAGTTTACCCCTACTCCCCTGCCCAGCTGGGACTCTTCTGGCCAAGGCCGTTTGAGTGCCCGCCCAGGTAACCAAAGTGTTGCCTTTATTTTGGCAGTTATTTATATATATCTTTTTTCTTTATCTTTAAATTCAATAAACTACATTTTCTGTGAGCTAGTACCAGCCAATCAGCTCAGACATGGTGTTCCAGACATGCAATATTTGCTAAATATTAACAAAACCCCTCCTGCTTTACTTTTATTTTCACAATCTTGCAAATTGTATTCAATTCATGCTTGGAATAAACAATGATTGGGCAGTACAATTACCTTACCAATATCTTTGTATCTAAAAAAAATAAAATCCGCAGGGCCTCATGAATTAACTGGTACACCTGCAGGCGCAGATACCTCCCATGTGTTATACTTGGGTCAAATGCCAGACAGACCCAGGATTGGCCCAGGGTAATTATTGTGATAATATTGCTCTGCCAAGGACAAATGAAGTACCAAATACTTTACAATATCTGCTGCTTTATAACTCTAGTGACTTTGAAAGTTAAAGAAAGGCACTTGTTATTTATAAGATCTGTTTTATTAACATATTGTTCTGCAAACAGGACCCAGGATTGGCTCAGGGTAATTATTGTGATAATATTGCTCTGCCAAGGACAAATGAAGTACCAAATACTTTACAATATCTGCTGCTTAATAACTCTAGTGACATTGAAAGTTAAAGAAAGGTACTTGTTATTTCTAAGATCAGTTTTTTAACATATTGTTCTACAAACAGGACCCAGGATTGGCCCAGGGTAATTATTGTGATAATATTGCTCTGCCAAGGACAAATGAAGTACCAAATACTTTACAATATGTGCTGCTTTATAACTCTAGCAACATTGAAAGTTAAAGAAAGGCACTTGTTATTTCTAAGATCTGTTTTATTAACATATTGTTCTGCAAACAGGACCAACAAACCACAAAGAAACTTTTCATTTTGCACATTTTGCTATCTCATTCACATGTAAATATAATGCCATTACTGCTGTTGCTGAAGGGCATTAGTCTTCCACAATGCATTTTGGAACAGCTAAGCTACAGACAGACAGTAGCCAACAGGTCAATTTCCTACATTTTAAAAATTCAATATTTTATTCACTATGACTGAATCTATACTCCATCATCCATCTGTCATTGTGTCTAGCAATGGGCGATAATCATGTGAACGTGCAATTTGTACTTTTATCAACTGTCAGTCATTTTCAGAATGAAGGTCACTGGCCTGGCCCCATACAGTAGCTTTGTGTCTAGAAGGTTCCGGATGGTCATTTGAGGTTCTGGTGCTCTCCATGGTGTCATGCTGGATTCCCAAGCCCTACGACCTTAGCCTTTTTTCATAACCAGCAGGCCCACATGTGAACAAGAAGATGAAAACAATTATCACAGCTAAAATCCCTGTGTAAAATGACTGGATAATTGCCACACGCTGTTATATGCAAAAACCAACAATAAATTATGCGCCAATCATAAAACATGACAGACTTTGATAGGCGGAGGGTTTGATTGAATTTCTGTGTCTGGGTGGCTATAAAAAGAACATTGCATTATGTGTATGTCAATCCAAGTGGCATACAAGAGCCTCTTAATTAAAATTCAAACGCAGAGCAATGTGTAAAGAGAGGGAAATACACTCATCCTTAAGAGCAAGGCCAAGTCTGTGTGCAAGAGCAACGCCATTCTTATACACAGAGGGCAATCATAGCAGTGCTGATATTCTTAATCTGTATTCAAGCGGGGATGTCACTAAAGGACTGGAGCATTTTCTTGATATCCTGACATTAATATGGTGAGACAGCTACTGTTTTTTTTGTGTTGTTGTCAAAGAATGGGATGTAATAGGCAGCTGAGAGCATGGAGGATGCGATGCCTCTGCGCCTCTCTGTGGCTGTTCTAGGTCTCTGTGTCACCCAGTGGATCAGGTGAGTCACTAATGAGGCAATGTGTGTGTGTGTGTGTGTGTGTGCGTGTGCGTGTGTGTGTGTGTGTGTATGGAACTATCCCAGCAAGAGAGTGGTGGTTTGCCTTCCCTTGCCAAGATGGAAGTTGAGCTGGCATCAGTGTTACAGTTCCATACACTACGGACTAATACTGCATCTGTGAGTGCAGTAATTAACAACTGCTGCTGACTTTCTAGCATGTGTCAAAGATGGAAATGTAAACCCCAGTTAAACCTCTTAAATTGAGGAGATTATTTTCTTTTATTTAAAATCCTTGCATATACCCTCCCCTGCCCCACCTCTCCCCAACCCTCACTAAATAACTGCTTATAGCCTTAAAAATATATGGTACATATTCATTTTTTGCACAATTTTCAAAAGGGATTCCATAAATCAAACATTGGGTGATGATGGAACATATTTGCAATGGGCGCAGATGCACAATGGCAAAATATCAAGTGTTGTTGATTCTTCAGCCGTAGAGTTTTCCCTTTTCAACCGGAACACATAATGCGGCCCGACAAGGACAGAGCGCGGTGTGCTAAGGCCTGAGCTCAGGTAAAGCTGATCCATTCTGGCACTGATCTTATAAAGGCTGTCTGAGAGGGGAGACCACTGGAATCAATAATACGTTTGCACCTATGTCCATGCATTGATTCAGGTGTCTATAATATATGGTGCTACTGCATGTCAAATCAGTCTAACCCCTTCCTGGAATCCTGATACCAGAGATTTTAACTTGACGTGATAAATAGTCGGGTTGGGCAAAGAAAGAATGACAAAAAAACATGAGCGACAGCCGATGCAAAGGCCATATGTCAACAATGGCGATTTGCTTGTAGGCCCCTTTATAAATGCGGTTCAGTATTCTAGGCAAATACAGAATAAAATCACTTAAAACCCCATTTTTGTCGATTTAATCTCCAACTGTTCAAAACCACGAATAAAGAAAGCAAACCATAACACTTTTTTGCATAAAACACATTTCACGTAAGGCCTTAATTTCAAATGTGATTATGCACTCATTTGCTTGCCAACTTTCTATCTGTTTTGTTTCCCAGCAACAAAGTCTGCATTGAAGTTAAATGGTTTTCATAGGTTTTTTTCAATTAAAAAAAAACTTTTTCTAAAGGCATTGCAGCTCCTACTTTGCATACTTTACTTTATCAAAATCATTTGGCTGAATTCATATTTTGTTCTTCGCATAAATACAAAATCAAACAAACACATGCCAGCTTCGGCTACTGTTCCAGGAATAAATTAAATGGCAGGGAAGCATAAGTATTACCTCTATATTAAAACACAGACAGAAAAATGGAAAAGATGTCACCTTTGCTGTGAGACAGATAGGAAGCTAAGCATTACAACTTTCGGGGAAAAAAAGACACAGGGAACATTACTGCCACCTACTGCTCCTAAGGTCAGGCTGTGTTTTTTTGATTGGCAATGCACCTCTAGGAGTGATGTTTGTTTAAATATTATTAACCAGCCACCTACACAGACGATGTGCAATGTTAACAAATGGAGGAATTATTTAAACATGAAGTTAGACATGCGGTCGTAAAAGGTTCAGTTTAACATGAAGACATGGAGGCACGACAAGTGATTTTCAAAAATGTGTTCTGGTTTTAATGCAAGGGAATTCTCACATTTTAGCAGGCATTAGGCTTTATCCATGTATTGGAGTCTCATTTCCAGGGAAATTCAATACTTGTCAAATGTGTGATAAGGCTCTGTGCAATGCATACTGAGGAGCAAAGAATGCAACAAATGAGTCAAAATGGCTCAGATATTCCCCCACATGTATATATTCACAAATTATCAATAAAACATTTAATTCCATGAATTTCCAAAAGATCTATTAACCAAACAAATATGTGTCACTTTCTTTTGAATATATGACACACCAGATATGATAGAATAGAATGCCATGGTCACATACATACCATGGATGTTGCCATGACACTTATCACATTTTTGTGCACCTTCTAACCTTGGGGAAAGCTTTTAGTAATTCTGACTGTGCAAAGTGCTAAGGCGCAGAGTGCTGTAAATGGTAGGGAGGCTGCCGAGAGCAGGGATATCAGTGTCACCAGCCTGGGTCACCAGCACGGCTCACCAATGTCACATCTGCAATCATGATTCAGGCTTATTACCGTTCCTCAAATAAATGTGTGTTTGAAAATGTATTGTTGACGAAATCATAACAGCAACATAATTAAAATCAAATTGCTTATGCCTGTGTAGGACAGGCATCGCGGTGCAGCACCGCACAAGCGATCCAACGATCATTGCCCTAGGAGCAGAGGGAAACCAGCCAACCTATCAGCAGCAAGCAGGGCCTTCCGGAAAGTATGCAAACAAAGCAAGAAATATTTCCAAATACATTATTGTACTGCAGTCTTAAAATACTCTCCAAATCATTATAATGTAATTAGAGTAGCACACAATTCCAAGAATGCCTCTGAGTGTGTGTGCAAG
This sequence comes from Aldrovandia affinis, assembly GCA_029706075.1. NCBI lineage: Eukaryota > Metazoa > Chordata > Actinopteri > Notacanthiformes > Halosauridae > Aldrovandia > Aldrovandia affinis. Next base: position 1,571,859 of record JAINUG010000081.1, read on the forward strand.
AAAGCCAAATGTGTTTCTTTCCTTTATTAAATCTTTGGCACCCGGTGATGGAGCAGTCATTCACTGAAAGGAGAGGAGGGGAAGAAAGTGACCTAGTTGCTGGAGAGCCGCTCATTCATTACTGGACCCCAGAGATGAAATTAGACCAAGCGCACTAATGCAAGTGATTGATTATGAAAGGCAGTGTCTTTGATGCCTCACAAATTGTGAAGTCTTATGCAAGTACCTGATTGGATATTTGATTTTTCTCACATGGTACGCGCTTCGCAGTTTTCTTCTGGCGGTTGGGCGGGGGTTCGCTAATTGCTTTGGACTCGCTCAAGCCACATCATGAACTTCCAGAGCCGGCCTCTCCCCATTTTGATGCGATCCAATTAAATGTGCTTTCTCGCGAGCGGTGTCGGTGCGGGTGGGAAGCGATGGGGGGGCTCGCGGCAGAGGAGAGAAGAGCGGGGCTCAGCGAGAGGCGGATGAAAAAATGTTCAGTCTCGCTCGGTGATCTTCTTCAGCAGAATTGAGGCGCAAACGCTGAAATATTCATGCACCCACGGAAACTGTTTCACTAGCCCCTAATGGTGTCTTGAGAGTCTGTGTAAACTCCGAAAGGGGCTCTTCACATGGAATTTGCTGATTAAATCTGTTTCAGATCCTTGAATCCAGGTTCTCCGACAGTCAGGATGAAGAATGAGTTGCGGAGGCAACAATCTGTTTGCCGTTTTCTCTTTTTCCTTTTTTGAACGCAGCGCTGTGGCGGAGCGTTCAAACTTCCTCTGTGTCAGTGTCAAGTGGGATGCTTCCTCCCTCTGCAGTGATATATTTCAAGCTTTAGTCTTCAAGATGTATGGCCATTCTTTGGCACTGAATGAAAGACTAAGCCTAGGCCTATATTGGGCACAGGTCAAGAACCAATATGGACCACGTTACACTTAGTGGATAAGACCACTAAAAAAGTTTTGTTCGTGGATTACAATTGGCCAGTGTCTCCATAATCAATAGCTGGTAGCGCAACAATTTGGTTAATTGACTGCATTTTTAAATCAATTGTAAAAAGCTGAAAAGGCTGTTATCTGAGTCATGTTTCCAAGCACATCTCTTTATTTACAGTTTTATAGCAGCCCAGTTCACAATTTATTAATTTGAGTGTTAGGTACCATTCCAGAATTGGAAAACAAAGAAAAGAAAAGTGCACACTTGGCAGAAGAAAATCATTTATGCAGATTGACCTTTAGCTCCTTTTGCATTGTTTACACAGCACTTTCTTCGCAGAGCGATCGTCCTGTATTTCTCAGTATAATTTTTCAAAGTATAATCCCCCCCCCCCCCTCCCTCCCCTCCCTCCCCAGCCATCTCCCCCTTGGCTCACAGTGGTAACTTGGAGAGAAAGATTACAACAGATTTGGTATGGAGGAGAAGAGATGGGGAGTCGCTCATTGTCAGCATGCATTGCAGTGCCCATTACTTTGTGCAGCAGTGGAGGTCCCTCGATGGCCCGAAATGAAATGCAGAGGCTGTAGAAGTGACAGGAGCAATACAGCGGAGAATACGTCATCTTCATGCAGGGAATGCGCAGCATTAATGTGCCGCATATTCTTGCATCGCCTTGCAGCGCGGTTATTGACTGCCTCCCTCCTATTGTGCCTTCCTCCCCTCCTATTTCAATTATTCATAAAAGGGAAATTAATACCATCACCCAGTCGAGCTCAGCCATCCCCTAGGGAGAGCTTTTGATTAGCTATAGCTGTCCTCAATCTGTTTGAAACAACCTGTTCCCGAAATTTGTATAATCATTTCTCCTTTTTTTCCCCTTCTTTTTTTACCTGTCCCTTTTACAGCTGCGCAAATATTTATAATTCTCCGTTACCGACAAACAGTAAATAAGGAGTGATTAAGGCAAGAGAGATTTAGAAGCTACTGCGTTCAGTGGGATTCCTCTAGCTTTTTAGCCTGTCTGTGGATGTCCCCATTATCATCATTTACACTAGTAAAACGGTTCAAAAGGTTTTGCGAAGACATAATCTTGCCGCGGTCTGAGATGATATTGTCATGTTGTATATGGTCATTACCATTTGTTTTGTCAGTTTTATGGGAAGCATAATAGCTCATAAAGATGCACAACAATAGCTTTGCACCAAATTACATTTTTTCCCCTTTGTGGGCTTGAAAGAGAAAATGAAATACTGCATTTATGAAAACATTTTGGTTTATTCCTGCCTGGGCTAGAAGTGCAAGGCCATTCTTTGGTATTTATTTCATGAAACAGTAATAGCTCTCCCTATTTCTCCAAGGAAATGAATATGTGGTTTAATAATATCGCTGACTACAGTTAGGGCTTGAGGAAAAAAAATGGTGCTGTGAAAACTCGCAGATGAGAGAAAAATCCATTGGTCGGTTTAATTAGGTCACGTACACAAAGCCGTATGTCTTTTCAGGGTAAAATCAAATCAATAGACTCTGCAACTGTACCCACTCCTCCTGGCTATTTTACTGCCCAAAGCTGAAAATTCCCCCCATAGCAAGACTGTTTGGATTCCTGGAGCACAGGCTGAAGAGACATTTCGGCGGGTGAGGGTGGGGCTTTATCTCGAGGGTACCAGCACCGAGATGTCGGAGCAGAGAGAGAGCCCTGGCTCTGGCAGGCTCGGGCCGCGGGACCTGGGGGGACGCGAGGAACGGCTCGCCAGCGCCAGCCGAGCAGCCACATTCATTACTTCCACAATTTACGCATTAAGCTGTGCTCAGGCAGCCGTGGAGAGGAAGATAAATACAGCGTACTGGGGCAGCGCCGTCTGAGGTCAACTCTCAAAGGACAAAAAGACTAAACGACTGTTTATTCCTCTGTCCTGATGCCTCCAAGGAAAGGGGCTGGGGGGTAGAAACTGCTTAATATAGCCCCATCCGTGGCAATAAATAGCCCCCGGTGTTGCCGTTCCTTTGCTGTTTACTTTAATAACCACAAAGCAATCTGTACGAGAAGCCAGCCATGGCGCCAGCTTCATCCACTGTTCGCGACAGGCCAATTACTTATTGGAAATTAAACTTGCTCCTTTAACAGCACAGTGATTTTTCCTCACTGCTGAAATACAAAAGAACCCAAACACATTCATTCTCTGTGGCATAAGCCCAGTCCAACAGAAGGGAGTCCAGTTTGTCTGATATTGTGGACGTGGAACAGAGACTGAATGAGAGTCCGCTGTGAAAAGCCTGGATGGCTGTGGCTGGATTCATGCTCGCTCGCAGATTTCAAGCCATAAGGCGCCTTTGGAAACATTGGGCCGTTAAAATAAATGTTCTGTGTTTACTTCCGTGGCTTCTGGAATAGGTTTCCCACACCCCGAGCTGTTCCACCCGATTCCCTCTGTCAGAAAGAGCCTAACCGAGTCACTGAGGGATTGGCTGCGAGCGCGTGTTTGTTTAATTCAACCGCGCTGTGCTCACCTGTTCCCCCTGACCGCCTCCGTGATCATACCTTCCCCTCTCAGGGTGAGCCCTCTCTGCCCGCTGGAGTGACCTGAGTGAAGGAAGCAAGGTCGGAGGCTGACATGATTGAAAGCTGGGCAGAAAACATTTAACCGGCTTCATTACTTTCTCTTGCCCCAATTCCTTTGTGCAGGGGAGGCTCCCTTCATCGTGTGATTAACAGGATCTTTCTTCTCCAGCTATCAGGCCAGGACAGCTGGGGAGGGGACAAAGCCCACACTCTGCCAAGAAAATAATGACTTTGCCCAAGGGATCCAGCCAGCCTCCTGGGCCTGGTTTTGAAACTTGCTGAGTTATTTTGATGTCTCGTCTGTGTCTGTGAGCCAGGGCCTTCCGGGTTTGATCCTGTCACTTGCTTCAGATTCAGAAACAGGGAGACCAAGCATGGCCCTCACAATTGCCAGGCTTGCATCAGGTGTCTGAGTGGCATGCAGTCTTGAAAGTTTGGGCACCAGAAGTTTGTGAGTTAATGCAGCAGTAATGGACAGCTCTCCAGATTTGTTTCATGGAGTAAGACTTGTTACCTCTGTTGTATCCAGATGAAATAAAGATGATGAGATGGTCTACCCAATGTGGATGATGATGATACTTTAGAAGATATCAACAAATAGGGGCCTCGGATAACGCAGCAGTCTAACGCACTCGCATTGACTGGTGCTTTGTGAGTGTGAACTGCCTATTTCAGTCACGGTTTTGAAACCTGACTGTACCTTGGCTGTCCGCCTCTGAGGGAGGGGGGAGGGTGAGCTGGCATGAACTCACTGAGAAGCGCGTAGGGTGTCTCCAGAAGTAGGTGGGCGAGTTTCGCCTCGGAGGAGGTGGATCATCGTTGGGCTCAGGGAATTGGCTTGACCCGGAGGACGGGTGGTGAGTTTGTGGGCGAGGGCAAATCAAAAGGAAAAAAGAATCTGAAACAAAAAACAAACAAAAAAAAGAAGATAAAAAGAAGGTGGCTATTGAGGTATTTATTCTCAGTGCAGTGATGTGAGTCCAGACCATGCCAGTGCTGACTGTGGCTGAGAATCACTGTGTTTATGTGGCTACACAATGAGACAGGTTGAAACAAGTATCTGTATTTTATTTGTTGTTCTATCTTTAAAGGTACACTAAGCAATTTTACGCCATCGCTTAGTAGGGGGTGATTTCCTGCACAAAACAAGCTGCAAGGCAAAACTGCAATCCAACAATTAACCACACCACCACCTAGTTTATGTTATCACTAGCCACAGACAAGAAACATTTAAATAAAAGAATAACACTAGCTAACGATAAAAGCTAAAAGCTAAACATACTGTACCTCTTATGGAATGATTAGTCAAATAGTTTAGTATACCTTTAACTGATTCTTGCACAGCATCACCCAGGGAGGGAGGGCAGTGAGTTGGTAGAGTAGCCCTTGTCTCATTGCTCAATAGGGCCTCCTCTGGTTATCTTGGCATTTACTGTCTGCTTGCACCAACTGTGTCAGGTGTCCAGGCCTGGGCACAGTAGCTCAGCTGGAGGATTACAGTGTGCAAAGTAGCAACAGCTGGCATATGTGGTGGTTTGCAGCTTCCTCTATTGGTGGAAGACATGGCTGCAATGGGACATCAACAGATTAAAAGGGTATGTGACGTTCTGAAGCATTGGAATGCAGTTAATAGATGTTCACACCATCTTTTTTTTTTTTTTTTTTTAATTTGTTTCTGATTTTATCCCATTTTCTCCCAATTTGGTAGCCAATTAGACCCGCTATTTTAACGTCAATCCCCCCCTAGTAATGTGAGTTCGCTGCCGTAGTCCTGTGACCAGTAGTGACGAGCGAAGTGACACCTCTTACGAGGCGGCACCCGCAGGCCGCCGCCGTAACCCGGTACTACAGGGCCACTCTACGCAGCGAGCGTCACGTCGGCTCCCCTCCCCCTCCCTGGGGCGGACAGCCAATCGCCGCCCCCTGGTGGCGCTCCCGGCCCGAGCCGACACTTGGCGAGACGGGGAATTGAACCCCGGTCTCCGTGGCCAGCGTCGGACGTTGTAACCACTGGACCACGCGGGAGGCCGCTCACACCATCTTTGAGGTCAAGAAAAACTGAACTGGCACCCCTGGTGGCTCAGCTGGTAAAACACTTGCCTGGAGTGCAGGTTGCCCACCGGGCTCTGGCCCGCTTGGGGGTGGCAATTAGCTGTCCACCCCAGGGGGAGGTGGGAGGGAAGCCAGCACGAGCTTGCTGCAGGTACAGAAAGCTTCCCTGTGTGTATCGGATTCACGGTCGACGGCTCAGCTGGGTCATCTCAGAGAAGGCGGTTTGCTCGCCCTTGTCACTGCCGGTCCCAGGGTAGCGGCTGGTCCTGTAGCTGCAGGTGGTGGGCTCCTGGGGGAGGGTAATTGAATCAATAGAGGGTACAATTGGCCATGAAATTGTGAGGAAAAACAGGGGGGGAAAATCTACAACAAATAAAAACAATTTAAAAAAGAACTGTACTGAACTCACTACCCTGCATTTTGTTTTCCATCTCCTTTTATTGGCAGACCATTTATTTCAGAGTAGAGGGATGAGTGCGGGTAAAATAAGCTGGCCTGTCATGTGTGTGCTGATAGCATCGACTGCTGCATGAAGTGGTGATCATGGACCAAAAAGGGGAAAACACCAGGTCGCACCCCTGAGCAAAATGATTAACCTGAAAGAAGACCTCAGTAATATTTCCTGCCATATAAGTGGGTCCTGGTACAAGTGAGATGGAAGTCAGCCCTGTTGTTTTTCTGAAAGCCTGACCCTTGCCCTAGATAAAGCCATCCACAACAAAATTGGTGATACATTTTGTGTTTTAAGCAGCCTGTACTATACACATAACCCTGTTTCCTCAAAAAAGCCCTTTATGGATGGTGTATAGATCAGGTCCCAAAGGTTGATATGCTGTTCCAATACGCTGAGTATGTTGGGAGAGCGTGTGCTAGTGCCTGCCACCATGTCAATACTCCTTTATCTGATCTGTTTCCAGTAGGCCTTGAAATTGAAGTTAGATAGTGCTTAAAAATGTCTTAATCTGAATGCTAGATGCAGAGGTAGAGGCCTGTGTAAAAGAAGGGGAACATGACAGAACCGATAGTGGTCCTATAAAACCTTTATGAGGGTATATGGATTCAATTATATGGGTTACCAAATGTAACAAATAAAGTGCATTATTGTGCCCACAAGCAAAATATCACTTTTTATCCCAAATGTAGCCCAATAAATCCCTTTTCTCTATATTTATGAGGTATACAATAACAGGTACAGTATATTTGGCATATTATATACAACTATAGGGGGTAATCAGAGGCACCTTGTCATTTCAAGCTAAATGCTTAAATGTACATGTAAATATGTCGCCGCTGTGGACTCCCTAGTCATAGTCATTCAGAGCACGGGTTCGAACTTGCAATGCGTCGGCCCCTGCTTATGATGAGCACCATTATCTTCTCCGCCAATCAGGAGCCCAGATGAAGCCCTTTTTTAATTGAATTGAGCTGTCTCTGAGAGTCTATTAACCATGAACAAAAGTGTTCATAAATTATAGAAAATATTCATGAAATCAATGATACATCAGGAAAATGTCAGGTTTAACAAACCTAGATCATTTTGAAGAAGTTGCAAAGTTTTCACTCAAATATAAGCTTATACATTACAGGCATTTTAGCAGACACTCTTATCCAGAGCAACTTACAGTTTTTACATTTCTTTACAATCCATTCATACAGCTGGATATTAACTGAAGCAATTCAGGTTAAGTACCTTGCTCAAGGGTACAATGGCAGTGTTCCACCTGGGGATTGAACCTGCAACCTTAATGTTACAAGCCCAGTTCCCTAACCATTATACCACACTGCCTGCCTGCCTTTTAGTATTATAGATTTGAATTTACAAAACCCCTTTGACAAAAGATCACTTGAGTGACTCAAGTGTTCAATTGGGTTGCGATCTGGTGACTGAGATGGCCATGGCATATGATTTACATCGTTTAAATGCTCGTCAAACGAGAAAGAGACCACTCCCATCAGGATAGAAATGCTTCACCATAGGATGAAGGTGATCACTCAGAATGGCTTTGTATCTATTAGAGTTTATCTTCTCCTCTAAGGGGTTGAGTGAACCTAAACTATGCCAGTAAAATGCACCCCACATCATAACAGAACCACAAGAACCCTTCATCGTGGGAAACAAGCACTCAGGCCTGCAGGTTTCTTTTGGGGTGCACTACACACGTGCTCATCTGCTTATTGAGAACAGGGAAGAGGATGACTCATCTGTCCATGTGACTTTTTTCTACTGCTCAACAGACCATTGCCTGTGTTCTTTGCACCAGTATACTAGCAAATGTTAAAGTTCTAGGTGTAATAAGGGGTTTATACATTGCAATCCAACCATTGTATCCCTCTCTGAAGTTCTGGACTGTTCTTGATGAAACTGCCTGCTTACACCCTAGTTTGACATTTGCAGTCAACTGATTCAGAGTTGCTTGTCTGTTCTGCCTTGCATCTCAAACCAATGCATGGACATTATGGTCCTGAAGTATGCACTTTCAACCACAGTTTGCCCTAGTTTTGTGTTTTATGTCTTTCCCTCAGACTTCCATGCCAACATCACCTTAGCCACTGTTCTTTGTGAAACATCAGCAAGTTCGGCAGTCTTTGTCACTGAAGCTCCTGTTAATCGTGCCCCAACAATCAAACTCACTGAGATCTGTCCTTCTAGTCATGGTAGCCAAAATAATGGCCAATTGGGCCTGCCCAGCATTTTTGTACATGATCCTAAGCATGATGGGATGTTAATTGCTTAATTAACCACACATGTATGGAAGCACCTACTTTCAGGGTATTTTGTAACCCTCATTTAATAATGAGCCACAGAGAACCACCATTTACTCAAGTATTTCCTTTATTTTGTCAGTTACTTGTACATTTAGAAAAAGTAAGGATGGCTTTTTAATCTCATTAAAATGGACAAGTGCCCTAAGCTGTACCAACAAAAAGGTTTTTAATACCATTAGTTGTAAATGAATTGAAATTAATGTACGCATTGCTATGTGTTTCACTCAAATATATAGGCAAAATGACAAGCTGCGATGGACTGAATGGACCTTCCCCGTCGTTATAATGTCCTCTTTTTTTATTACCCCCTTTTAGTCTATTTCTGTGGAGCGTGAAAATATCACACTGGATATTTACGTCTGGAAAACTGTCAAAGAAAACCCAGTGACCTTCAAACTGAATATTTTCAGAGTTAGTTACCAGGGATCTTTCAGACTGTAATAAATCTTGATGAATACGCCTTGAGGAAGGAAGCCTGATATTAGACATATATGCATATAATTTTTTCTTTCCCAAGTAAGGTGTTCATTAATGAAGTCAATTTATCAACGCTGTTTTATGAATGGCGTTACCCCAGGATATTGAGTCAGTGAAACTTGGTTCAGTGCTTAGAACATGTTAAGTGTTGAGTGGGTGTTGCACATGCTTTCACTAATGAAGTGGTCTTCAGTCTCACCAGAGTAGGCACAGTACATCACATTAATCCACCAATTTACATGTGCACTGTATGGATGCATTTAAATCCACAGAGCATATTGAAAGTATTGAGTGACTAGTTTGAGCCTGACTGTTTTTTCATTACTTTGTGTCACGAACTGCCATGGAATCTTAATGTTGAACTTGAACATTAATGACATGTACACGGTGCACAGGAAGAGGGAATGATAGAGAGAAAAGGAAAGAGAGAGAGAGAGTGATATATATGTATATATGCAGTTCCCCTTATAAAGTCTATACCCCGTCTCAAAATTGTCACCTTTTGTTGCCTTACACCCTGAAATGAAAACATATTACATCAGACTTTTTCCACCTTTTTCACACATTGCCTTGCCTTTACTTACCATTTAACGTTAATTAAAAATAAAAACAACTACAATAGCTTGGATTGATAAGTCTACACCCCACTTATCATATAAATTGTAAACTAGCTCAGGGGGTAACCAATTTGATTTGCTTCATTTGCTACTCTGATTGATCAGATTGTCTAGTCTCTCACACAAATCAGTGACTCGGGGAGATACATGTTCTACCCCTCTTCCCTCTAACTATGCATCATAATAACATAATAAGGAAGGTGTTGCTGAAAGTTGAAGCCTCTCTCTTTGCATGAATCTTCTTGTCAGTTCTCTATAGCAATAGGCAGCCCTGGTTATTAAAAGCCATAGGGGTTCTTGAGCTTCATGTGAAAAATCTCTGGCTTATTTAAGTTGAATCGAGGACTCAAATCACATGCAACCATTGTTGTGAATGGCATCTTTCAGAAAGAACCCCTGCAGGACTATCTATTTAGAATTTCTCAAAGGAGTTCTATTTAGGAGCCACTGTTGGAGGCGTGCTGTAGATTAGCTCACTAGCTTGCTAGCGTAGATGCATCTGGAGATGCGTCTGATGAATATTTAATACAATTTGAATTCAAGAAAAGTACAGCTGAAAATGATCTAATAGCGATAAAGTTGATGAATATTATCTGAAAATTACCCAGGTTTTTATACCAAGGACGTTCCTCCCTCGCTCCCTCCCACTCTTTCTCCGTCAGGCCTCTGTGCCCCCAAGTTCACACGGCAGAGCGCAGTGCAAACACAGGATCACTCTGCCACATCAAATAGCTGTAATCTCCTGCTTTGATCAGGTGTAATTAGCCTTATTTGAGCCGGTTAAGGAAGCTGTGGCACCGTGCCCAAGGCCACCGCCACAGCTCCTCTTAATTAGACAACGAGGCTGGCGCATTTCGTATAATTAACCCGGGCCCGGTCCTTGCGTCGGTTTGAATCGATGCCCTCTTCCAGGAGTCCACTCTCTGGGAGCACTGTGTGTGTCAGGCCCCAGCGCCGACCCCGGCGAGTGGGCTGAATCAATCAGTCTCATCGTGGGAAGAAGAACTGCCTTCAGGGCCAGTAGATGGAGGGAAAGTAAAAGCAATTAATTTCTTCCTGCTTTCGAAAATGAGACAAATGGAGCTGAAGAAAAGCCACGCGTTCACTTTATGACCACATGCAGGCTTCCACTGCACAGTGCACAGTGTGAGCTCCAGTAAGAGAATCAGGAGTTATGTGACTTTGAGTTCATCCAAGGGAAGGGAGGAAGCAACTGTATATGCACTCAGATGAAAGGGAGCTTTTTTGGGAATTTTACATGTATTCTTTTCAATGCTTTTTCCCCCCCAATTTGGAATCCCCGATCGTATTCTAAGCCACACTCGGCGCAACCTCTGCTGTCAATTCGGGGCAGAGCGTAGACAAGGACGCGCTCCCCTCCGAAATGCGCGATGCCAGCGGCTGCTTATTTTCACACCGCAGTCGACAAGTTCAGCACGGACACGAGTGGGAGGAAGCCACTTCATGCTTCAACTTTTTACCGCAGACTGCGGGCGCCTGATTGACCAGTGGGGGTCGCTGGTGTGGACCGAGACATGGACGACCCGGCCGACTGAATCCCTCCCTACCTGGGCAACGCTACCATCGAGTATCCTTTGCCCCTCGAGGCTGCTGGCCACAGTTGGCACTGGCATGGTCTAGATTTGATACCAGAACATGGGGCTCATGTGTACACTGGAACAGTCCCTTAACAGGATGAGTCACCCAGCAGCCCAGAATTTTACTATTAAAAAAAAATATATCTATCCTTAATCCTGACCATACTGTGAGTTACATTTATACAGTTACATTAACAAGAAGTATATTTTAAAAGTATTAAAAATGTCATGTAAAAGATGCCACCCCCATTGAATTTCCCTTATTGGTAACACTTATACAATGATGGCAGCATGGGGTGACATTAGATGCAGCTAGCGAAGCGGAGGACATAAAATGGCACAGCGCACACATTCACCTCAATCAAAGCCCCTCCTGAAAGCTGTCTCAGGCCCTAATTAACATTCATCTCCATTAGCTCGCCCTCCAGTTGTGTGACGTGGCCCAGAATCAAGGCCCGGCCCCCCAGGGTCACTTTACTTGTCTTGGCGGCTTTTATTCTTGAAGGTTAAGTAATATCGCACGATCCCACTGAGGCCTGCTCCTTATCTCCGGGCCCTGAATTATTCAAGAGGCCCAAAGCTCAGGGTTGCGTTATTTGCTCCTGCACGACCCTGCCCGCCATCTCCGCCTCGCTCCTCCGCTGCTGATTAGTCCTACCCTGATGCACATCGGGCAACAGGTGTGATGGAAGAGGTAAACCGCGCCGCATAAATAAATACATCACGTCCTCAGTTAATTGCGTCCCTCAGAATAAGAATTATGAATCCCCTGGAAAAGCTGTCAATCCTTTCTCCGACTCCAAATCGACCAGCATTGCTGTCGTGGTTGGTTAGTCTTATCTGGTATAAAAGCTAGTCTGGTGATAAAGCAAACCAGACATATCGGGGAGGACTGTATTGGTGTGTCTCCTGGATTCAAATCTCATGATCTTTAAGTGTTTTGTACAACACCACACAGCTATTCAGCACATTCGCTATGTATGTGTAGCTCACGTAGGGTTCACATCTCAGTGCATGAGGGCAGGACCTGGAACTCCTCTCCTCTCATCAAAGAAACCCATCCCGCTCACTCTAGCCTCTGGACTCAACAGGTTCACAGAGTTCAAACAGACACCGTCACTGAGGCTGCAACTGAATGCGTCCCTCCCTTTCACCGAGACGAGGAGAAAAACACAGAGAATAAAAAGAAGAAAGAGAGAGAGAGATATAAATGGAGGGGGGGAATAAAGAGTGGAGGACACCTTACCTCTGTGTGTTTCTGATGGATTGAGCGAGCGACAGGACTACGTGGGCAATGAAAAAGCTCATTTATTTTATGAAAAGCAATCCTGTGGCTAACAAGGCAGAAGCGGTCTGGCATTGAGGGGATTGTGGTGCTTTTCTCGATCTCAGCACTGCACCGTCTAACCCATAAGGGGTGGGGGGGGGTGTTCCTTTGATAATGAAGGTGATGCATTCTGTGTCCCAACGCTCCAGGCGAAGTTACAACAAAATCGCTTCTTCGATGAGCCATCTCCTGGCTCCTCAGCACGGGGTCCATTTAATATCCACAAATTGCCGCTTTTGTTTTCCTTTCTCCTGGAAAGCGCATTGCGCTGCACTGACAACTACCGAAGGGCTCAATCACCTCTTTCATTTGCAAGTGTAATGAGATCACACACTTTTTTTTTTTCCCGAAGGGATTAGGAGAGGTCTTGTATTTCATTCGATTCAAAAACATCAGCCATCAATCTTCGGTCGTGAAATCAGCACCACTAGATCAACTTCATGATTGAGGCATTCTGGGAAAAGCATGCGAGTGAATACACAAGAGCACAGAATGCTAAACTGAATTTATTAATATCTTATTAGTATATATCGCATGAGAGTTGCACTAAATGTTTCAGTTGTAGAATCCATATTTCTTGTGACATACATACGTATGGTGCCTGCCTTGTTTGCCTACATGTTGCTGAAGGTGCAAGGGTATAAACAGTTTATCTGCCTGGGATGGAGCCCCCGAGAGAGACAGTGAGAGAGTTTGCCAAGCATTAAGAGAATAATGGCCATATAAGCGTTCCCCAGTGCAAGAACGCAGCATGGCCCATCAATCACATATGACAGGGTATTGTGACCCAATTGCATCTCAGACATGAGGGAGACAGGTAGGAGTGTGAGCTGTGACAAGGAGAGGGACGTCGCCTTTCAGAAGGTCTCGGGACACTGCCCCTAAAAGATGCATAAATCTGAGCACTGCTCAAGATCTAATTACACTCTTTTTTGCACAGAAGCCTCTCAGGATGATTGTCTTTCCATATATTGTATTTGTGTGTACTTATTAAACAATTCCAGCGCAGAAGTCATACTAGTAATCAAGCACTCTAAATTGGCATGCTGCCGAAGTCTTCTTACTTCTGAGCCACAATTGCTATTCCCATCATGCATTGCGCTATTTGTGATGTACAGTGAGACTATTCTTGCAGGGGTGGAGGGAGGGAGTTGGGGATTGGGTGTGAGTTGCTTAATTCCACATCTGCTTGGTTCTACTCTGCAATGGCAGCAAAAAAAAAAAAAAAATTCTGGATAAATCTGATAATCCCTTCCCTTTTACTTATGAAATGGTTTACAGTAGAAAAAGTGAGAAAGTGAGAAAATTAGAAAAGGAAAACAAGTCAGTTTAACCAGGGTGTGGAATTCAGTGTGCTCTGGAACAGACTACTGACCTGGCCTATTTCAAAAATTAATGCAAAGCTTCCCAGCTATGATTACCCATCGCAAAATTACAGGAGCACACACACAGCACTTCCTGTTTCATTCACTGTGACCTTTCCAAAGTGCATAACCAGCTCTGGACGCTGGTGAAAAGGTGAAATACCAACATTCCACATGCATAATTATAACAATTATGCGCTTTGGGTTCGTTTCCAAGGGCGGGTTGCCAGGCAATGGAGAGCAAGAGGTCTGAGCAAGAGGTTCACATCTTTTTGCAAAGTAATAGTAAAAAAAAAGAGTTACATTTTGGTTACATTTTTGCTTCTAGTTATGGGGGCTTCAGAAAAGAAAACTCATTGATATGTCCTTTGGAAGGTGGCGTTCAAGTTCAAGACATTCAAGTTTATTATCTTTTGTCTCCTGACATAAGATATACTAGTCATGAATTACCTTCTGTGACTATTATTTTTGTATTGTCTGCCCACATGAAAAGGCATAAACCGCATCTTACAATGACCATTCATAACGCTCCTGGGCTGTGTGCAAGTATGACACATATTTTTTCAATCACATTATGCATGGTTTTAATCCATGCAAAGAAAGTTAAACCGTGCTTTAGTCTCCCAGTGTAAACATTGTTTAATTAATGTGCGAGGATGTCCTTGTTTATATCACCATTATTGGCTGGATTGTGTTGTTACAATATTTTGCAAAGAAAAAATGCTTTGTAAAAACAGATAGGAGGGAAGAAAATAGGGTGAAGAGCCGTAGGGCTCTAAGGGTGAAAACTGAAAATTGCATTGCATTTCACATCTTCACATCTTCACTACGGCAAAGCCTCACTTGGTGACCTTGGGCAGGATGAGAAATACACAATCTGTTGTTTAGGATAGCACATAAAAAGCGTAAATTAAACATTGCTTATTACTATGGCACTGTACAGTATATGCTGTACTTGAGGTATTTAGAATAAGTACAACTCAAATGCAATACAACCTATTTCCATAGCTTAAAGGTTCATAACTGAACCCTTTGCAATAAAGCAATGGCGGGGGGGGGGGGAATCTCATTGATGCCCACACTTCGGCTTTCCCCAAAACGTATTATAAACAATAAGCTGTGCAATTGCTGTTGCCAGTGTGGCGCGGTGGCAAGAGAGCTGATCTTATAGCCAGAAGGATGCAGGTCAAAATCCCATCAGGATAACCATGGCTGTTCTTTTGAAGAAAGGCTATAAGCATCCTTTTGAAGAAAGGCTGAGGAATATCCGGCTGCACTTCAATGCAAAATTCAAACAATGCAGGGGTTGCAGAGTGGCACGTCATGATAAAAGCATTGGCTTTCTGTGTAGCAACGCAATGTAGATCTGGTATTGAATCATGACCATGCCAGTTCAGCGAGGCAAAATTGGTCTTAGGTCTTTGAGCTTCCAGCCCCGTATACGACATATTACAAAAGGGTGGGCATGGCAAACACCTTCTCGTGGTGCCTCCCGTCAGTAAATTATGACCCCTAGTCATAAGAGAAACCGAGTTTGCCAATTAAGGGCCCTCACCCGGGCTGGTGCTCGGCAGCAGTCGGGGAGGAGAGCTGGTGGGGCTTGCTCCACTGGCCTCCAACCCAGAATACTGCAGCTGAACACCGAAGGGCTCACCGCCAGTAAGATCAGTGTCATCGAAAAGCTGGCCTATACCTTCAAGGCCCTCGTCATCCTCCTCCAGGAAACCCACTGCGTTTCAGCAGACAAGCTAGTGCTACAAAATTTCGCACTAGCTGGGTCTATCCTGAGCAGGAAGTATGGCCTCGCCACGTTTGTCCACGAAAGGTTGAGTTGGACTCTCGCCGACCAATCTCCAGCTGACTCGGAGATTGAGTGGTTGTGCGTGGACGTTGCCGGTTTAAAAATCGTAAACGTCTACAAGCCTCCTCACTCGCGATTCACGCCAGCGTCTGTCCCGGTGTTCCCTCACCCCTGTCTTTATGTTGGCGACTTCAATTGCCAGCATGAAGACTGGGGGTACAACACTAACACACCCGACGGAGAGAACCTGGCTGGCTGGGCAGCCAACAACTGCCTGACCTTGTTACATGATCCCAAGGGTCCAGCCAGTTTTCTCTCCGGACGCTGGAATACTGGGACTAATCCAGACCTGGCTTTCGCGAGTGTCGGCGTAGACAACCAGCTCCCTGACAGACGTGTGCTCGGAAATTTCCCACGGTCCCAACATCGACCATCGCTGATAACCGTACCCAAACTTGTGGACATTGTCCCGAGTGAGCCGGTGAAGCGATGGAATTTCCGAAAGGCCAACTGGAAACGCTTCCGCCTCCTCACCAACAAATCCACGAGGCATCTTCCATCGCCTAATACCAACAGTGTGGATGAGGCATACCAGGACTTCTGCAGTGTGCTAGAAAAAAAAAAAAAAAAATCCATCCCACGTGGACGTCGCAATAGCTACAAACCATGCTGGGATGCGGAGTGTGAGAATCTTTACTGCGCCTTCCTCCGGGCTCCTGCAGGAACCGAGTCAAGCAGGGCTGCTACAGCCCTGTTGTCAAGACTCGGTCGGAGGAGACAAGAGCGCTGGGAGGAGGCTGTCAATACCATCGACTTCTCACACTCCAGCCGCAAGGCATGGAGTATCCTGAACAACCTCACTGGCAGGTCAAGACACTCCCCTCGTCACTGCCCCATTTCTGCAAATAAAATCGCATCTCAATTTGTGAAAAATGGGGTATACGAGGGTAAAGACCATGCGAGTCATCACGACTCGTGGCAAAAGAAGTGTCTGACCTCTGGAGGGCCCCAACACCTAGTAGCGACAACATCTCCGGTGAATTCACACCGGAGGAGTTCGCTACTGCCCTCCAGCACATAAAGCCAGGAAAAGCTCCGGGCCCTGACTCCATCTGCCCGGAGCTTATACTCCATGCTGCACCTGCTCTGAAGTCCTGGTTAAGAGCTTTCCTCTCTTCCTGCTTGCGCCAACTGAAGATCCCCAAAATCTGGAGAAGAGCCCTAGTTGTCGCGATCCCGAAGCCGAATAAGCCTGAAGGGGACCTAAGAGCTACCGTCCCATCTCTTTGCTCTGCATCCCCTTCAAGATCCTTGAGCGTCTTATCTACGCCCGCGTCGAACCGATTGTTGACCCACTGCTCCCCCGGGAGCAGGCTGGGTTCCGACGCGGGAGATCGACCGTAGACCAAGTCACTTTGTTGACCCAAGACATCGAGGACAGCTTCTCGGCCAAAAGAAGGCTGGAGCCGTTTTTGTCGATCTGACGGCTGCCTACGATACCGTATGGCATCGCGGCCTCACCTGCAAGCTGCTCCGCCTGCTGCCGGACAGGCACATGGTCAGAATGATCATGGAGCTTGTCGAAATCGCAGCTTCACCCTCACCACCGGTAGCGGACAGCGAAGTAGGTTACGACGCCTCAAGACGGCGTCCCCCAGGGATCGGTCCTGGCCCCCCTCCTCTATAACATCTACACCTATGACTTGCCTGACACAGTCTCGCGGAAGTATGCCTACGCAGATGACCTCGCGTTGGTGTACTCTGCTGGAGACTGGCAGTCATTGGAGGGGACATTAGGCCAGGATATGAAGACACTAGTGGCATACCTCCAGAAATGGAGATTGAAGCTCAGCGAGGCAAAGACGGTGTCGGCAGCCTTCCATCTTTACAACAAGGAGGCCAAACGTGAGCTCCGAGTAAATATCGGCGGAATACCCCTGCCATGTTGCGCTGAGCCAACGTACCTCGGCGTGACACTGGACAGGTCGCTCACGTTTCGCCGACACCTCGCGTCACTGCGCAAGAAGCTAACATCTCGTGTGGCATTGATGAGGCGACTAGTCGGGTCAGGCTGGGGCGCCGGGGCAAGAACACTGCGTACGGCTGCCCTGGCCCTTGTCTACTCGACTAGTGAGTACTGCGCGCCAGTATGGTGTCGCAGTGCTCACACCCGCCTCATCGATACGCCTATCAACGAAGCATTGCGCATTGTGACAGGATGCCTGCGTCCCACTCCTGTGGACAACCTCTCCATCCTTGCAGGCATCCAGCCCGCTGGGCTTCGCCGTGCGGGAGCCATAGCACGTCTCGCATGCCGGGCCATGGAGCCAAACCATCTGCTTCATGAAAGGCTCACTCTAACAGCTGAGCCTCCCGGCGCCTCAAGTCGAGACACCCATTTGTGCCTGCCGCACGGGAACTCCTGCAGCAATGCAGCGACCTTAATATCAGTGCGGCACGGTGGGTGGATTACACCTGGAGCACGGAGTGGGAGAAAAACACCTCTAGACTCCGTGACTTCATCCCAGGCGTCGGTCCTCTCCCCATCGGGGTGGACCTGCCCGACTGGCGTGGGTGAGGCTTAACCGCCTCCCGGACTGGCGTCGGGCGTTTCTGCTCATCGATGCACAGATGGGGCTTGGCCTCCTGCGCGGCCTGCGAGTGTGGCGCAGAGGAACAAACCGCAGACCATGTCATCTTGGATTGCCCGATTTATCGGGCACCCAATGGGATCCATGGTCTGTCGGTTTTGGATGACGACACGGTGACATGGCTGCTGGAGGTGTGCCCCGAAATATAGCCTGGGTGAACCCCCCCTAGGCTTGAGGTGGTAAAAGGATAGCCCCTCGGCCCCGAGCCTAGGGGAGCAGGAAAATAATATACCCAAACGACGAAGAAGAAGACAAAAGGGTATTTTTTCACTTAAGGAACATAGCTAATGTAAGACCCTTTCTTTTCTCTGATGCTGAAAAATGTATGAATGCCTTGTATCAAGCACACTACACAATGGCAATGCACTTATTTTTGACCTTCCAAAACAAAGTATTGAAATGATACAATTGGTTCAAAATGCTGCTGCAAGACTACTGGCCAAAACAAGGAAGAGAGCTCATTTTACCTCAGTACAGTACTTGCATCTGTGCACTGGCTGCTTGTTTGCTTTAGAATCCTTTAAAATCTTTCTACTTTTTTAAAGCCTGAAATGACTTGGCCCCAGAGTAAATTGCTAGCCTTTTGGAAGGATATCAGCCCAAACGTGCCCTCAGTTTAGCAGAGGCCAGGCTTCTCTGTATCCCAAAAGTTAACTACAAAAGAACAGGTTAAGCTTCCTTTGACTTTTATGCTCCCAGACTGTGGAATAGCCCGCCTCTGCATATCACAGAGGCACCAACAGTCGAACATTTTGGTTGAAAACACACCTTTTAGTAGGTTGCTTTTGCTTTTATGACTTTTATTTAAATTTTACCTTGATAAATTTGATCTTTTTTTCCTTTTTTTTCCTTCCTGATCCTTTCAGTAATTTCTTTGACATTATATTTTACTATGTTTGATTATCTTGAGAATATTTGTATTATATCGTGTTTCTCTTTTATTTTGTTATTGTTATTATTATTATTGTTCAATGTTCTTTGTGAAGCTACAATGAGTTAGATGAAAGGTAAAGTTTATTATTCTTATTATTATTATTATTATTATTATTATTAGCATTGTGGGGAGGGATGGTTACAGTCAGTGGGTAAAAAATGTAACCTGCCCTTAAAATAAATTAAATAAAATAATAAATATAAAAGGCTAAGAAACAACCTGGTGAAAGATATAGAAATGATTGTGTGTCAGGCTTCTGATGGTAGAAAACCATTCTGGGGCATCAATCCTGAATCATTTGAATGCTAACTATGTCAGCAAAGCTATAGTTATTTCCACTAACTTCAGAAACTGAAGAGCCTAGTAAATCAGCCAGAGCTAATTATAACAAAATTACATGACACTGCAAAGTAGTAACAGCATCAGAGTAAACTTTCACAACTTTTAAAAGGTTCACAGAAACAGGAAAGAATAGCTATGGAATGTTCTCAATACTATGGCCATTTCCATAGAAACTATGTCCTTATCTAGTCTTACTAATGTATGAACTGTGGCTTGGACTCTTCCCATTACACTGCATAGCATCCTGACTAACTTCAAACAGTCAGTAAAAGATCTGGTTTTGAAGCTGACATCACGCATCAGTTTGGTGGGTTGTATTGAATATATACATACTGAAAAGGGTGAATAATTGATCTCCTCTGTACAAGTAAGGACTTGTGTTAAACACACTCTTGCTTCTGATATGAATTAGTTTTAATCCTCATGCATGTTAGATCTTAATCTAGTTGGAAAGATTGTCCAGTTAAGATCGTTCACAGTGATCTGTTTTGCAGCCTCCCTGCAATTCCACAAAGCTCCCCTTTCATCATTAATATCTGCATATTCTTCACTACAAACGTGGTACGATTTCGCCTCCAATCAACTAGAAGGCCCCTTTTGCACTAACTGACAAATCAATATTTGTTATTTTTTCTATTATTGTCATCGACATTGAGGAACTTGTTGTTGCCATGACTGATTTCTGGCCCTGGCAGTTAATCCAGCCCTCCTTACCTGGAGACAAAACATATCTTGTGTTCCTCTTGTGTACAGGGGATGGGATGGTTGGACTGTCCTTTACAGGAACTGGTAAATAGCCAACCTTCCTGAAACCTGTGGCTGTGTTCTGAAGCCCCCCAAAAAACGTTGCAAACTGTTTCATAAACTGAAACGATGCTGTATTGACCGTACGGTTGCATGGCGCTGTTACTGTGATTGCTGACAGTGCGACTGTGTATGGGCACCCATCCTTAAATGCATCACTCGCTGCTTCAGGATACAGCCCCGAAACGCCCACCAAACTGGAACAAGGTTGTTGTGAAACGGTGCGCAACGTTGAGAGCAAACAAGGCGTTCAATAGCAAACCGTAGAAAGATTTAACAAAATGTTTCGCATGCTGAACACATCCCTGCTGTTGAAATATCATTTGACGTGATGATCCGCTGAGGCTGTTTCCTTCCCTCGTGCTCATGTCTCATTTTAAACGCGGCATGAGTAAGGGATCCAGGACCGAAGCCTGAGAGTAAAACAAAGGAAGGATTAGGCATGCTTCCCAGCAAGGAATACGTTGAATGCTTTGTAGATGCTCCACTTTAAATGGCAAATTCAGGACAAAACAGCCTCCAAAGGAGGAAGTAAAAGCACTGAAAGGAAAAAGGAAACACAAAAACACACTTGCACAGCATGGCTTATTGCCTTGCAAAATGTCATTGTGTGCATTGATTCAAAAGAATATAGGCCACTGTGTAAATTGATTGACACAGTTTGACCTTCATCAGAACATGATTGTGCTCCTGCTCCGATAAAGGTCAAGCTCTTGTGTTAACATGATGGCCTGATTTTTATGAATCATTGCACACAATTAAATATAGCAATGTAATAAGCCAATCCACACATGTATGTTTTTATCGTGTTTTTGCCCTGAATATACTGAAAGTACTTCTTATAATCAAGGGGGAAAAGCTTCAAACCTGAACTGTTACTATTAATCTGCCTCTCATGACACTAGGGGCCAGATTTACTATAATAGGAAATAGTTGCAGCGCAACAGCAGTCACTATGTTGTGGCTATTTTTGCAGTCACAGATACTGACACATTAATGACCAATATACTAAGACTGGTTTTCAATCAAAGAAATTAAACACACTCTTTTTTGTTTTAAGTTTTGTATCAGATTTTTATCCCATTTTCTCCCAATTTAGTAATCAATTACATCCTGTATTTTTCAGGTCAATCCCCCGCTCGTATTGTGAATTCGCTGCCGTAGCCCTGTAATCGGCAGTGACAAAGTGTCTCCTCCGAGATGACACTCACCCAGGCGTCGACCATAACTCTGGTACTCCAGATCCACTCCTATGTGCTATACGCAGCAAACTCATGTCGGCTTCCCTCCCCCATCTCTGGGGCAGACAGCCAATTCCCGCCCGCTAGTGGCACTCCCGGCCAGAGCTGACTCTGGTGCGACCGGGGGAATCAAAACTAAAAGACCTAAGTGGCAGTCCAACCAAGGAAAGGCACTGCTGAACTTGTGATAGGAGAAGGCCACAGATTATGTGAAGGTAAAACTGTATTCACAGTTCAATAAAACAAATATATGTTAAACATATTATATCTGAAAATAAATTAAAAGTTCTAGTAAACAATATATATGCTATAGGATATATATATAGCTCCTACCTAACAGCTAGGTTTCTCTGTAGTCCCTCCCCGTTGCTTAGCTGTATGTAGATACAGCTATTCCTGAAAATAAAGCTGTTGTCACATGACCCAGGGTAGTTTGCAACATCTGTGATTAGTTGGTTTTCATCACTGGGACAAAGTGAATAGCACCTTGGAGAGCACAATACAAAACATGGATTGTAAAATTCCTGCAACCAAAGCAACTGTACGTTTAAAATATCTGGCCACAAGAAATGTAATGTTGAGAGCAACTTTACCATATCCAGCAGGAATTTGATCTTTGGGTACGTGGCTCAAGTTCCTCTTTTATTTCCTCCAGTAGTGCGATTAATGTGTGGTTGTGTAACCTGTATCACTTTACTGTTTACACTCCAGTTAATTGAAAGGGTAATTCTTCGATGATAGATCCTCTCCTGGTTTATTCAGTTTAGTCTCTGTGTCTTCTCCTGGCTCTGATGACTGCTCCCATGTTTGGGAGAGATAACTCTTTATTGACATACCTTTTATAGAACGGAACCTTTTATATCTAAAGGAAAGACGCAGAGTGACATCACCCCCCGCAAATTACATCCTAATAACAATTTAAGCCACTGCGACAGTTTAAAATCTGATTTAGATATTGTGACCTTGTAACGACTACTTTTGCATTCGAAAAGCAGTCGCAGTCCTTTAGTTAAATAGGCCATAGGTATTAAGCCTTCAGGTAAGCAGACAAAATGGTGAATGGAAAGTGATAAATATTTATATGTAATATATATTTTTTGTAAGAAAACCTGCTGCAGATAGGTGCATTGTGGGGTCAGAGCAGATTAAGATTGAATGGAGCACAGCAGAAGCTCTTTTTTTTCTTGCTTCATGCTTCCTACTGAGAGAGAAGTCAGAGACAGAGAGAGAGAGAGAGCATGCGGTTTGGATGCAATCATCTCCCTCAGTGTGCAGATGCCAGCTCTTTGTGTGTGTGTGTGTGTCTGTGTGTGTGTGTATGTGTGAGCGCCTGACATTACACTCACTGAGTGAATCCATCAGCTCCCATCACACTTGATTGCAACTGTCAAAGCTACCTCTGAAATATGATTATGTGCATTCAGAGAGCGTTTTGTCCAATGAATTTTAATGGTCTACAAAAATCTCCATCACTATCTGGGAAGTTCTTTCTTGATGCAGTGAGGATGGGTGGTGGGTGTATAATCAGCGAGGAGATCACTTGTGTTCATTTAGATGGTCAAATTAACACATTTTCTGAGCCTAATGGACAGTTGACTCACATCTGTATCAAGGATAGCATTCGTCATATCTCAGGTTTTCCTGCTGCAACCATCTGATTACCATGTCTCTGCATTTGACTATCCTTGTGTCACAGTGTTTCCCTTGGCTGCTTGGCCAAATAGGAGGTAATGACTTTTGTTGGAACAGATACAACAAGGATACTAGCACACAGATTGCCTTCGCTTCCAGTGACCTATGAAATCTCCAGGGACTGAAACATATTCCAGAGTGTGTAAGAAGAGGCCTATGCAAGGGTAGCTCCAAGAATGTGAGGATAGCATTTACCCTGTCGTAGAACAGAGGACCATGGGTAAACCAGCCATGTTTTGTGACTGGAGATGATTTGTAAGGAGGGGCCTGAGGGCATCATGGGAGTTGGATCAGAGTGAATGGTCCTGGATGCCACGTGCCTTTATCATGAGGAGAAGCCAAGAGGTTAAAAGATTTCCCTGTGTGTTCTAAATTCACACTTCAACAGCTGTTCCACAGATGTTTTGTAAGTGGTTTTTACTCTGACAAGTGGAATTGGAGCAGAGCTAGTTCAGGCTGGGAGCTCACCAGGTTATTTGGCACCAGTAAGCATCATTACTGTCAGCTAATTGCTTCTACTTCAAATTATGGGAAGCACAGATATTTTTAACTGGCTTTTTAAACATGACTAGCTAGTAGGGAAATTCCCTCCTTCACCCAGTCTCCATTTGCTTTCACCGGACAGGAAAGTGGCAGCTACTCTTCCTCGTTGCCTCTACCCAATCCCAGTCAGTCATGTTGGGTATCAGTGTGTTTCCTCCTGGGTGGAGATGGGGGGGAGGTGGGGGGGCATCTTAAATAGTGGAGTCAATTCCTAGAAAAAATGTTTCACAATTGTGTTTTCCAATTTAATGAGTTCAATTATTGCTGGAGTTTTTGAAAAATTGAGATAGAATGTTGATGGGAACAAATAGTTTTCCACCTTATTTTAGAAAAAAACATTAATTATCTAATAGAAAATCCAATGTAAAACAGCACTGAGCATAATTGAATTATTAATCGAGCAGTTGGGCCGCACCCTTGCACACCACTCCATAGTAATTACCAAAGAAGAGTGTGTTACAGAGGTTCTACTGCGCAAAGCCTATTAATGCAGCAGCAGTAGACAGAGTAATTGAGTGTTCTGGGGGGTGGCACATGATGGAACTGCAATATTAGTTTTTAATAATATTAGTGAGGTCACAAGCCATTAACTGCATCCAGGCAGCGCAGTGTGTTGGAGATTAAGAGACTATCTCCTCTCAATAGTTTTGTCTGTACGGTTTACTGATTTAAGTGGGATCACACACTGCCTAATAGACATAGCTGGGCCCCTCTAATCCTTCACGTACAGAGATTTTTTTTTTTTTTTTAAACACAGGCGCTCTAACTTAATGTAATTAGTTGTTGCCATGGAGACATGATAGGTACATTCTACCTCAGCAGTCAAGGTAATTATGGAACAAACACCTGCTTTCCAGTTTCCCTTAATGACATGGTGGGGCCACACGAATGTAATACCCACGGGTGAAAAGCATATTTAACATAACATATGCCAACATATTTCTGAAGGACATTTCACTGCCATTAGCCTTATAACTCTCTCTTGTTACATTGACATGAAAATAAAGTCATGCCTTCAGCTGTAATTATTGTCTCAAATGTATGTGATTTTTCCACAAGGTAGAACATCTGTATCTTTTACAGGGGGTAGAAAAAATACTGTAAACACCAAATGAAAAAGGATTAATATTTTGAAGTAACTAAATCGCTATTAAAAAGGAGCCTACATGTGTTTAACGTTAATTTCAATACAAATTACAAATATGTTTCTGCTATAAAAGGCTTTTTAAATTCAACACTTTAACACGTGAGTTTCTAAAGCAATGTGCAAGCTCTAACAGATTTTGAAAGAGGTAAAATAGTTGGTGCTCAAATTGCAGGTGTGGCAGTCACAGAAACAGAATTATTTGATGTGTCAAGGGGAACAGTGTCAAAATCATTAATGGCATATGCCAACCAAGGAAAAACTGCATCAGAAAAGAGTCGTAAGTCGAAGCTCACTGACAATGTTAGACGGACACTTAACAGGATAATTTCTAAAAACCATAACTGCTAAAATGATGGAATAGGTGACCAGGTGCACCCTATGGTGCAAACATTGTTTCCGTAAGATGTTCCCATATTCCAAGATGATAACAGCCCCATGCACTCTGCTAAATGGATTCAAGAGTGTTTTCATGAACACCAGGATGAAGTCAATCACCTAACATGGCCTCCCTAAACCCCAGATCTAAACATAATTTATGGGAAGTTCTAGAACGTGCGAGTGTGGAGTAGATTTACAATGCTTTCATCTCACAAAGAACTGGAGGTCCAATATCCAATATAGAAACAGTTAAAAGCATGTATAACAGAGTTCCAGGAAGGATTGAGGCTGCACTGAAGGCAATGGGTGGCCCAACTCCTTTTTCGTTAATAAATACTCATATATATATTTTATGACTGAGATAATATTTTATTATTTGACCACATTGCTTTTGTTCCATGACATCAGGAAATCAGCTACTATGAAATGTTCAAATGAAACAGCAATGAACCGAATGAAAGACACGGATCGTCTGCATCACAGTGATTTCTCATCTTTGACCCTGCAACAGGGCCCGTTCCCTGCACCCACCTGACAGAGCCCGGTGACAGGGAGGAACAAACATGTCGCACATCACCGCGGCGATGGCGATGTATTGAGGCATTTGTTTGTTCTTTAAATGACACGTCTGATTGGGGCTGAAGGCCGGGCTCCTGCAGCTCCCGTGGGGGGGAAAAGGCATTTGTCAGAAGGGGTTAAAAGGCTGATAAATCTTCATGTCTGTGCTCGCAGGCTCCCAGCGCCACTCTTACTCTTCGGAGCTGCTTGGCGACAACCAATTTCAGGAAGTCCATAAATGATTGAGTGGGAGGGGGTCATGTGTCACTTTTCTATTTTTGCTCATAAACGAAGCGAGCCATAGAGGTTCCTATCGACTCATTCGGCAGAGGGAAAGCTGTCGTTAAGGGTTTGAGGAGGAATTTCTCACACCAGATTATATTAGAAGCCCATGGGGAAAAAAGCAACTTATTAAATTTATTCCCCAAACGAAACAAAATAATGAAATAACATCTGTTGGAATAAATATCTCTGAATTTGCTTGTGTTTTCCTATTTTACTTACTACTTCTCCGTTTCTCTGTGCTATCCGTGGAGGCAATGTCTTAGGCAATTTGTGCAGGCATGCACTTGTGTGTGTGTGTGTGTGTGTGCGTGCGTGCGTGCGTGCGAGTGTGTGTGCGCGCATACGTTGCAGTTGCAGATTAAAAAAGAGCTGCCGATGTCGCTGGTGTCACCTCAGGCCCCGATAATCCGTCAGCAATCTTTCACAGACACCAGACTCCATTTCCAGCTCTGCTTATCCCTGTGCTCATTACAATATTCATATTTATATTTAACAAGCACTTGTTTGCAAGAGTGTGGATGAGCTTACATAGGCATGAGTGGCTCATTATCAAAGCTCATTGAGAAAGAGTGCATTTAATGGTCATATATTTGCATTTGAGAGAGCGACAGCATCTGAAGAGAATCTGCGCACGGAATCCTGCTGTTCGCTGATAAAGTTTGCACAGAGCCATACGTGATTTCACATTCATTTGTACATTAAAGGAGCATACGCGCACAGTTTCCGACACACACACAGTTTTAATCCAAATGATCAAATCAGATTATGCTACTTTTAATCAACATACTTCATGCATCATCACTGCATTTTATACACTCGGGTCACAGGCTATTCCACATTCTGATAGTATCGGGGTTAATTGTTCCGTCCCCCCCCCATGAACACATGTTCCCAGTCCAGCGTGGAGAGAAATGATCCCAGTTAAATCGCAGGAGATGGTGAAGGCTCTTAGCTCTAATGAAGCTCCCTGCCGTTTTCGTCCTGCAGGCTCTCTCTGCTGAATAGCCTTTCCTCCCTGATCCACTCATTTGGTTCTCTGCCTCCTGGCAGCTGCTGACTCATACAAAGGCAGTAGAGAGAATGGGTGGATGTCCACCCCCATCCCATACTCATGGGATGCAGGAGGCTAGCAGAGGAGGCTCCTAAATCCCACAACTGCCTAATACAGCAGAGAAGAACGTTTTAATCAACCACCTCCTTCAGCTTAAAGGTCGTGCGCTATCATTGTATTTCACATGTAAAATTACCATAGAATGCGCCAAAGAAATCATGCTTATCTCAGACTTATCCTTATCTCAGCCTAACCAGCCTTATCTCTCATCTCTGATTATGAGCACGGCTGTAAGACAGGCTCAGTGGGTGGGGGGCTAATATTCACAAGCTCGCCATAATTGACACACCTATTGACCTACGTCAGCAATGAGTCCTGTGGTTTTGAAATTGAAGACATGAGAGTGTGCCAACCCTTAATAAATAACAGCCATTTATCTTGCTCCTCTCCTTTTCTTTGCTGAAATGTATGAGGACGCATTTGTTTTTTGACATCCAGGCATGACACAGTGAGGTTTTACCATGCTAGCTAACACCTGTTGCTGTCCATCACATTTGAATTTTTGTAGCTAGCCACGTTGGTTGGCAACGCGAACATGAATGCGCCTCCTCTATGAAGCGATGACGCTTAGAGGCAGTGACCCTGACCCAGCATTATTGGCCCCAGCAGGGATCCTCAAATCTGGCCCACAAATCCAAATTCGTTCCTGGTTTTCTTTTCTCTCAGGTAGTTAATTGAATAATTAGTACAATTGATTGGCCAGAGTGTATTCACACCTGACTCCCAGGTAAAGGAAGGGTGGAAAAACAGCAGTGCTCTGCCCACGAGGACCGTGATTTGACTAATCCTGCCTTAAAGCCTTCCTAAATCAGTACATGCACAGGACATTTGGTCATAATATTGACCTTAAATCAAGTAATGTCATGTTTTATGTCGCATTGGAAAATAGAATTAAGCAATTTACGACATTTTTAGTTCATGGCATCCTTAATAAAGCATTGCTTGGCTTATGAATGGTTTATAAAGGTGTTAAGTCTTGCTAATGACGGCCTTATATATGCTTCATGAGGGCTTTAGGGAAACAAGCTTGATTTTAAAATGTGAGACCCAGAACTTTTATGCAGCTACGGCACAGCCACCCAAACTACTGTAAACACCACTATGGTCTTTATTTTTGTCTCTTTTGTTGATTCGGGTGTTCCTTAGGTGAGAGGGGCCTGGCTGAAAAATGGTCATTGTCCGAACCAGTCAGTGGACTGTGTGGTCTGGAGGGGGCTCAAAACAAAATGGGACTATGGCTCAGTAGGCCGAGCCCTAATTATCTCTCAAAACAAAATTACCCTCCCCCAACCCTAACCCCCCCCCACACACACACCTTCCCCTTTCTCCCTTCATTTCTTACCTCCGTCTGGAATGAACAGTTCATATTTGCTCCAGCAGATTGCTAGCTGTGATCCTGGTGTGAGAGGTGTGATTTATTGTTTGTTTACTCACATCTATACATACAATCTTTTTAATATATTTTACCACCTTTCATGCAAAGTAACAGCTCACACGGCTTCACAGTTATACACAAAGTTATAACATTTTTCAAAGAAGTGTACAATTGGCTGCTCCTGGCCAAGGTCGGTGAAATCATGTGAGACTGAGAATAATGTCTTCCTCCCCACCTTGGAGGGACACATTAGTTAACAGCAATCATCTAGCCACTTGGCTCCCAGCCTTCGTTATTCATTCACACTCAGGTACAGATGTATGAAGTACAAACAGACAAACAGAGAGCACAACTCGTGTAAGGTTACTGTAGATCCTGTAATACATCTTTATTTATGCAGTGTTATGGCTTTTAAACAACTTTATCAAACTTTATACATTTTGACAATTTTATAGGCCTATATATATACAGTGGGTATAAAAATTGCATGTTCTCCCGTGTCCGCGTGGGTTTCCTCCGGGTACTCCGGTTTCCTCCCACAGTCCAAAGACATGCACGTTAGGCTAATTGGAGAGTCTAAATTGCCCGTAGGTATGAGTGTGTGAGTGAATGGTGTGTGTGCCCTGTGATGGATTGGCGACCTGTCCAGGGTGTATTCCTGCCTCTCGCCCGGAACGCATGCTGGGATAGGCTCCAGCACCCCCCCCGCGACCCTGACCAGGAATAAGCGGCTTAGACAATGGATGGATGGATGGATGGGTATAAAAATATACACCCCCTTTGCCATTTTTCACATTTTATTTTCTGACTTCATGGAATCAAAATGGACTTCATTGGGATTTCTTGCCACTGACCAACACAAAATACCCCATAATGTCAAATAAAAAACAACAACTCTAAAGCTTTTTGTTAATTAATTACAAATTAAAAAATAGTCAATAATTGATTGAAGTATTCATTGAAGTACCCCTTTTTCTAAGACACACCTAAATAAACTCTGGTGCAATCAATTGTCTTCAGAGGTCACATAATTATTTGATTGGAGTCCACCTGTGTACAATTTAGGTGTTTCAAATTATTTCAAATTAAATACACCTGCTTGTGAGAGGTTCCACAGTTGGTTAGTGCATTTCCAAACAATATCTTCATCATGAAGACCAAAGAACATTCAAAGTAAATCAGAAAAAAAAATCAAAAGCACCAATCAGGAGAAAGATGTAAGATCCCCCAGTGCACCGTTAAGTTCATCATAAAGAAATGGAGAGAATATGGCATAACTGTGAATTTGCCTAGAACAGGCCATCCTCAAAAACTGAACATCTGTGCGAGAAGGGAACTTGTTAGGGAGGCCACCCAGAGGCCTATGGCACCTATGGCAACTCTGACAGAGTTGTCTTCCATTGCAGAGATGGGAGAACATGGCAGAACTGTCCATGGGACAACAATAGCCCAGACGCTTCACAAATCTGCCCTTTATGGGATGGTGGAAAAAAGAAAGCCCTTGTTGAAGAAAACTCACATAAAATCTTGCCAGAAGGCATGTATGGTCTGGTGAGACCAAGATTGAACTTTTTGGTATCAACGTTAGGTGCTATGTTTGGTGCATCATCCCAAGAACACTATCCCTACTGTGAAACATGGTGGTGGGAGCCTAATGCTATGGGGATGCTTCTCTACTTCAGGGACTGGAAAACCAGTCAAAATAGAGGGCAAAATGGATGGCCCAAGATATGACATCTTGGAAGAAAACCTGCTGCAGTCTGGAACTTGGGAGAAGATTTGTCTTCCAGCAGGACAATGACACAAAGCGTACAGCAAAAGCCACATTGGAGTGATTTAAAAAACATATAATCTATGTCCTGGAGTGACCTAGTCAAAGCCCAGACCTCAATCCCATTGAGAATCTGTGGAAAAATGCTGTTCACCAACAGTCCCCATCCAACCAAATGGAGCTTGAGCAATTTTGTAAAGAAGAATAAGAATAAGTGAAAATTGCAGTATTCAGATATGCAATGCTGGTAGAGACTTACTGAAATAGACTCACATCTGTAATTGCAGCTAAAGGTGCTTCTACCAAGTATTAAGTCAAGGGGTGAATACTTATGGAATCAATTGTTGTCTGTTTCCTATTTGTAATTAATAAAAAACTTTAGATTTAAAAAATAAATAATTATTTGATATTATAGAGTACTTTGCATTGACCAGTGGCAAGAAATGTCAATTAAATCCATTTTGATTCCATTAAGTAAGAAAAGAAAATGTGAAGGGGGCAACTTGCATTCCGGGCGAATACTTTGACCGTTACACCACCCGAGGCCCTGAGGCTGAAGTCTTTTAAACCAATCATTTGTCTCAACCTGTTTTCATTTATTTTGCTTAATTAACAATTCATTGAATAATCCGTTGGAGAGAAATCACAAAGCTTCTTCTTAATTGTGTCTCACATTGCAGTGCTCTCTTCATTCAGGTTATGTTAGAGAATGTAAATTACAATTAGGGGTTTAACTGCGTAGAAATCAACTAAATCATTTTAAAGAATAGTCTACACTTTTAACTTAAATCCCTTCGTTAACGCACACAGGTTTGAGAAACGTGCAATCAAACAGAGCAAATTTCAGTTTGTTGAAAACTTTGGTGCTTTTTTATGACCATTACACTGCCTGATATGCACAGATCAGACAAGCAGATATTTATGAACTAGAAAATTAAATAGTAAGTCCTTATTGAATTTGGGCATGACGGAGACCAAAAAGTACATTTATCCACAAGGTCAGATGATTTGTGGATATTAAAAAAAGTCCTGTGATGTAAAGAAATGTGCAATCACAACATAAAATTGGGAAGCTATACCTATTGGTATTGATTCAGTGCATTCATTGCCTGATTAATAATCAATGAGCGTAAATTGAACCAGGTTGAGAGTAATCATCATGGGTTCCGGCCTACTTTATTTCAAGCCAGCCAATTGCTTATACGTACTGTATATTGTGGGGAAGTAGGGGGAAGAGTAGTGGATGACCGATATGTGGCTTCCTTCCTCCCCCCTCGCCACAATATATACAGTATATATAATGACAATTATCTGAAAGCATGCAAGGCATTTAAGTTAACTGATTCAAATTGCAAGTGAAGATAAAGATACATGTGGATGGAAAGATCCAAGAAAGATTTCAGTCCATAGACCTGACAGATTAATATTATGCCACCACTTCATATAGTCCATCTGGAGAAGGTCTAATTTAATCAGCAGGATAATGTGTGAAAGCTGTGTCCTATTGTATGTCATGTGTAATACTGTTTATCCAGAAGAGGGGCTGATAGGAAGAGGCCCATGTAATTTATGATATAGAGGTGATTCATGTCTTGTGTTCTCATTTTCTTTTTTTATCTGAGAAGCAGACACTCATTCCCTTATTATACAGTTTTAAAAGGAAATGATTCGATTCAGGAACCCCAGTGGTGCAGCAAAGAAAAACTAACAAATTGAGTAAGTATCGACTGCGCTGGAAACAACTATTTTGGTGTCATTGAACTATAACTTCCTGTATGAATCACCAATTTTTTTCTAAGACGTTTATGTCTCCCAACATAAATGCACACTGCCATGAAGTATTTAACAGCCAGTAGTTGTTTTCTTTTAAATCAAACAGGCCGTTACAGATCAAAATGAAGCCAAATTAACCAGTGGTACTGTTTTTTTTTTTTTATGAAAAAAGCAGGCTAAAGCAGAGATGGTATACAAGAACAAGAAAAATAAGTATTTTGCCAAATCAAAAGAGACAATATAGAGCCTATTGCTTCTGCTCCCGCAGATAGCCCAGCCATGATTACATGTTACAGTGATTGCGTTCCGACGTAAAGCGGCCGGGTCAATCACTCGACTATACTGTTCAAGGAAAAGTGCAAGGACAGAATATGTGACATTTCAGTCGATCTCGAAGGCCACGAATGAGTTCACCAAAAAACTGTTTCTCTCAGAAGTATTATAGAGGAATAATCCTACTGCACAATACCCATGTCAAGGGCAACAGAGAAAGGTGTTTTCCCTCAATGCCTAAACAGTGGCAAGATGTGGTCCAAGATGACTCAACAAATACGTTAAACGGTTTACTGCCACCAAAAAACATAGAACAGATAGGCATTAGAAATAGCGATTGTCACCAACTTTAGTCAAAGCAATAATCTAACACTTTTTTTGGAGGTGCGTCCCATCACTGCAACATCCTTTATTTATATAAAAGATCACATGCATCATGCGCGTGCCAGCCACCTCTTCTTTTCACTCACAGTTAACCAGCTGTGCAGCTGTTGCATTAGAGGACTATACCATTTAGGGTTTATTTTATTTATTTTATTTAACCTTTATTTAGCCAGGCAAAGCCATTAAGAACAGGTTCTTATTTGCAATGGTGGCCTGGGTACATACCTGGGTACATACACCATTCACTCACACACTCACACCTCTAGGGCAATGTAGACTCTCATGACCTGGCTAAGAAGGGCCAGGCAAGAATAGCTACTTTGACATAAATAATAAATTTAAAAAAAAAAAAATATTAATAATAATAAAAAATACAATAAAAACAACAACGAATAAACATATAAACAAGTAACAACATATGTACCATTATACAAAGCAGGAATCCACTGATCATAGGGGCACATAAAGGGTGACCAGATTCAAACAGCCTAAATGCAAGACAAGCCAGATTAATTTGCGGAACATTGTAGGACGAAAGAGGAATAATAAAGACAAGTAAACAAGACACAGCTGAAACAACATTTGTTGACGCTCATATCCTTAAGGTTATTATTTTACACAAATTCATTCATCAACATCCAGGTCTTTCCTGCTTACCCTAATACCACTTACTTACTCAACTGGTACAAGCAGACCACAGGCATCCAATTGACCAGGAGTCTACGTCGTATGATGTGGCAGGGAATACACTGCCAACTGAAAACCTCCTGTCTTGGGTGAAGCTATGGCGACCTGTAGCTTTCCCCACAGGACTCCCTGTGACTGATTGGTACTGGGCAGTGAGGCATGCCACTTCCCTAAGAATTAGCACTTTAGATGGGCATACCATCCAAGAGGGCCAATTGATCCCCTTTTCTAAGAATGTGTCAGTTGTGATTTGCAGTAGCGCTACAGTTTTGGCATTGTCATTACAATTCTCTGCAATGGCCTTCTCATATCTCATCTGACAAATATTAAGCATGAAATATGTATATTTACTAAGGGAAAACTGCCACGGCAGAGCTAAATTACTAGAAGTCACTTCACCTATTAAGGAGCTTTTACACATCTCAGCCAATTAAAAAAATCATCAGGACTATAATTCATAACCATTAAAATAAGAAATGGCAGTGTTACGAAGGAATCATTTTCATTACAAATAATCTTGCCGATACGACCACACAGCTACCATTGATAAATATAAAGGCAGGGAAGAGAGAATTATACTCAGTGGCAACACAAATTTGAGATTAGTCACGTTCATCCTGATAAGTGTAGAGCGATAGTTAATTTACCGTGGAAAGAAAAAGCTAATTCTAGAAGAATTATCAAGGCATTAAAACTAATCAGGGAAGGAGCAAAGACACATTCATGTTGGAGATAGGGTCAGATTAAAGGGTCAGGGTGTTTCTAAATCCATGGGCCTGCTTTATATCCCAAAGAAAGTGTAGGGCTATTCTCCCCTTCTTGTAGCAGCTCTGACTGTGCCACTATCACATTTTGGAGAACTGTACAGACTGTTCCCAGTAACATAACAAGATGTGATATACAGATAACTGCCAAAATAAAGGACTCACTTGAGTAAATGAAGGGTTCTGGTGGCTCTGTTATCGTGTGGTATCGTGTAAGACATTCTGAGTTATCGCATTCATCCTATGGTGAAGCATTTCTATCCTGATGGGAGTGGTCATCCACAGGGAAACTATGCCAAAGCGCATTGAGCTGTTCTGGTGGTTCGTGGTGGCCCAACACCCTATTAAAACACTTTATGTTGGTCAGTTACCTGTAGGTTCGAGGATTAATTTAAATCCAGATCCAATGGTTGAACATGTCCTGCCATCATGACATATCCATGTTTAATGGCATCAAACTGATTAAATAGATGTGTTACTTATTTATTGTTTTATTTGTTGTGTTCCTGCAGCACTGGGTGAAGATGAAAACGTGTGGTAGCTGCCTGCTCAAATGGCCTGTATTTTCTTTTTTTGTGCACAGGTTTCAAAAACCGCACAGTGCAGGGCATTAATCACTGACCAGAGTGACAAAAACATCCAGGAGTCTCAGGAAAGAACTGTCACATGTTGCCATGGAGAATGTCTTCTTGTGGTGATTTTAAATGTGTTTGATCATCACAAGCGGGTTTTGGAGAAAAAGAATAAAGAGAGTAAACAAAGGAAGACTACAAAGCTAAATTTCATCACTTTGTAGAGTGCTTCACTTGAAAGCTTTTGTTAAAAAAAATCCTGGTCCTTGATATCAATAGCCTTAGAAGGGGGCATTAGACATGGTGTTTAAGAGGTATCTCAAGCAGCTGATTGACACCTGGAACAACAGGTATTTCATGTTCTTATCCAACCAATGGCTCCAAACAAGACCTGAATGAGCAATATATATATACTGTAGTAATATATGCCATTTAGCAGACGCTTTTATCCAAAGCGACTTACAGTAATGAATGCATGCATTTTTCAGTATATGTGGTCCCAGTGGGAATTGAACCCACAACCTAAGCATTGCCAATGCCATGCTCTACCAACTGAGCCACACAGAACTGGACCAAAAGACCAAAAATTAGAAGGTGATAATGCCAGCAGCTGTACCACCCTGTACCCTTCTTGTGTCAAACTGCAGAAGCTAAGCAGGTATGGGCTTAGTTAATACCTAGATGGGAGACCTCCTGGGAAAACTAAGCTTCTACTGGAAGAGGTATCGGTGGGCCAGTAGTGGGCACCCTTCCCTATAGACTAAATAGAAATCCAGTCTCCAAGCACAGTGATGGGGACACTATGCACTATCATCCCCCTGAAATTGGCTGCTCAATCCCTTGCCTTCCCTACCCACATCAGTTCTGTATGTTTTCCCCCAAATGAGAAATGACCAACCTGGTTAAATAAAGGTAAAAACAAAAATGTGTGATGATGAAGAATAATGAATAAATTTGAGCAGGCAGCACTGCACCATTTTAACTACACTAGTCCAAATGTAATCAAGAAGTAGCCCTAGGTTCTGTCCCCAAATGTTTGAGTGGGAACAGAACCTAGGCCTGAAATATCACATTACATAGCCTAATCCAGACAGCACTGGCAGGAGTTGCACTGGCATTTGGGGAACTTGGCTGTTAAGGGCAGAAGCATTGATTGGTTTTCAAATAAACAGTCCTTTGAAAATAGGCTTGGTACTCTGATGGTCATGTGGTCATCTGTTTACAGTGGCCTAGCATCTGTTATCCTTTTCTCCTTCAATTGAAAATGTTTCAACACAATACCTCCAAGGGAGCAACAAAATAATGTGGGGTCTGGGCTTACATTTTCCTTTTGCATAACTATCAGCTCGATGCTACAAAGAATTGATGGTATGACCCTCGCGATCTGTGGTACTGTGAGTTCTGTCAAGCTGGGTTGCCACAAGCAGGGCCCAATGAGCCGCAAAGTGATCAGAGAAAATATCTGCAGCATGTGGTCTCTTCAAGCTCCAGTTACCTGAGCTCAGTACCTCCAAGCTGTTCCCATAATGCATCATTATCTCTGTAGCATTGCCTCTGATATCACTGCTCTGATGCTGCAATCCAACTGATTGTTGCGGGGGCCGGGGACATTCTGGCTGGTTCCAGAGGGCCCTGATGGCAGTTTAGTGTTGCTGGCATGGCTCTATCCCTGCTGCTGCTGTGCTCAGTAAAATCATAGAATAACCCCCCTGTCACAACCATCGCCACTCTCCCTGGATACCAAGATGTTTAGCGTTGTTTACTTTACAGCATGGCATAACAAGAGGTAATCGCACCCCACCTAACTCTGCTTAACCGCACTGCAGGGGATCATCTGTATATTCCCAACACCTGCCATTGTGTGAGGATGGAACCTGGTCTAGAACACAGTGGTGGGGGGTTGGGGGACATCTTTCTTCACCCCAGGGCTTGGCACAAACTCAAACTCAAATTAATTTGTTGGATGTTTGTTTGGGCTCATTCAGCTGAAAAAAGGCTTTGACCTGCATCCACATCATAGCCTTTTGGTTTGATGATTCAAAGGGGATTCAAAAGGGTTTGTGTCTCATTTCCCGGGGGACGGGAGGAGCGCATCTGTGCAGTCTCTCGTTTCTACTGACCTTCAGAAAGACAGGTCTATCTCTAAGGATGCTCTTACCTCCAATGTTGTGTTGAAACAGGAAACACCATTTGTCTTCCTGAAGCATCCCAACTCTACCTCCACTGAGCAGTGAGTCTGTGCTGCCACACATTTGTAACGAGCCAGTATAGGGTGGGGAGTGAGTGAAATAAATTGTTTAATTACCAGACCCAGTCAGCTGACTGTCAAGCTTGCTTTCTCTGCAAGTGAAATGTACCGCCTTCCTGGGAGAGCTTTTTGTCTTCATTTGGAAATGTAATAAAAATACAGGATAGCATTCTGAAGGGACATCATGCTTTCAAATGCTCCGTACATAGTTCAGGCTGTAACACACTTGGGGATCCTGGTCATACACAAAGAGGAAACCGATTGTCTGTAGCCAATTTGGAGCCCAGCAGGAGGCCAGCTACCATGATGTCCCCCCTACAGGCCTGCCAGGAGATGAGCTGGGGGGGGTGGCATGAAGAGCATATGGCCAAAGAGCGGAGAACAATGCCGAATGTGCCAGGGTGCGCCACAGTGGCGCCACCTCTGCACGCCACCGTTGCCGACCACATCGGGAAAGGGGGCATCGACCTCGAGACACACCTCCTTCCTACACGTCCACTCATAAGCAGGGGGCGTCGACCAGGGGACACACCCCTCACCTGCACGATTCAGTCATACCTGTCATACCCACGGTAAAACAGTTAAATGTGGTAGGACATTGATGTTATGGGGTTGTTTTGCATCTACTGGTCCTTGGGTTCTTGGTGTCATTGAAATGTATTTATTTATTTGTAATGCTAGGAATAAAAGATCACAAAGGTTAAAGTAGTGAGAAAATACATAATATTATTGTATTACATTATTGTATGCACTTATGCCAAACAATATATGAAAAGATTTTACCTAATAGTTTGGCCACTCTTTGCTTCAATCCTTTTTGGAATGCTACAACTTTTGAACTGTTTTCAGTCGGATATTGGACCATTCTTCAAGAAGGAAAGCCTCCAGTTCTTTGAGAGATGGCAGTGGAAATCTACTCCGCACTCCAGAGCTTCCCATAAAGGTCCAATGATGTTTAGATCTGGTGATTGGGGACGCCATGGAAGGTGTTTGACTTAGGGTTCAGGAAACCACTCTTGAATTTATTTAGCAGTGTGTATGTGGGTGTTATTGTCTTGGAATATAGGAACATCTTGAGGAAACAATGTTTGCACCATAGGGTGTGCCTGGTCAACTAAAAT
This sequence comes from Aldrovandia affinis, assembly GCA_029706075.1. Taxonomy (NCBI): domain Eukaryota; kingdom Metazoa; phylum Chordata; class Actinopteri; order Notacanthiformes; family Halosauridae; genus Aldrovandia; species Aldrovandia affinis. The sequence continues at coordinate 1,610,002 of JAINUG010000081.1, forward strand.
GGCTTCATATTCCTTGGCCATAATTCTACCATGTAAAAATCGTACCCAATACCTCCAACAAAATGGCTGCCCATACCATAACATAATATGTGCCATTTAGCAAATCCACCACCATGTTTAACAGTTGGGTACAGGTTATGTGGGTTGAAGGCTTTCAACAAACATAACCCTATCCAGATGTAGGAAAAAGTGTAAAAGATGACTCGTCAGACCAGGTTATGCATTGTTGCACATTGGCCTTGGTTACAAGCAGTTTCTGAATGGCAGCTCTACTATAAATGTCAGCTTTTGAATCTCACAACGCACAGTTTTTGGTGGTTGAGGTATAGATTCAGTTCTGTGGTAATGTTTGAGGCCATTGTTTTGTCACTATTCTGTTGTGTTCGTCTATCCCTGTCAGTGAGCTTGCAACCATTGTTCCTCTTTCCCGATGCAGTTTTTCCTTGTTTGGCATATGCGGTCTTGATTTTTGTCACTGCTCCCTTGACACAGAAAATAATTTTGCCGTTTCTGTGGCTGACACACCTGCAATTCAGGCACCAACTCTTTGACCTCTTTCAAAATCTGTTAGATCTCTCATGTTGCTTTAGAAACTCACATATTAAAGTGTTGATTTTAAAATGTCTTTTATAGCCGAAACATATTGCTAATTAGAATCGACATTAATACAAAACACATGTGTAGACTCCTTTGTCATTTAGATTTAGTTACTTCAAAATGCCAGTCCTTTTTCATTTTGTGTTTCCATTATTTTGTCTACCCCCTGTACGTATGTGCTTAAAACAGGTTCCTGGGAATTTGTGTCACAGTGAGCAGCAGTGAAACGATGGGGGGAATAAAAGGAACAGAACATTTGTCTTCATAAGTTTTCAATTCTGTGAGCTCAAGGTAGAGTAAGGGGGGAAAAATGCAGGTTATCTGTAAATTAGTTTGACCAAGATTTCCAGGGCTTGGTGCTCTTAAAGCCAAGCTGGAGTCATGTCGGCTCTGAAGATTACTGTATTAAATTTCTCAAACAACCAGGGAAATGCAGGCGTGGGAAGGGGGTTACATGCACAGCTGTATTATCTCTCACCCCGCTCTCTCCCAAACATCCTCTCCAAACCCAAGCACAGAAAACCATTTATCACCATGTCATTGCCTGGATCAGACACTAGCACCTTCCCTTTGCCTCCTGTGGCGTGTAGGCATGGGGGAGGGTGCAATGGGGAGCGACGGGGCATTCAGTCTGTAATTAAATACCCTCTCTCGTCCCCCAGCCTGCAGTGGGCAGCAGCTCCTCTGTTTAAATAATGTGGGAGCTGACATCGGGGGCATGGAAGTAATTGGAGCCACAACAAGCTCTGGGAACAGGAGAGAAAGAAGCGTGCTTCCACAAAAGTGGGGGAAAAAAGTCTCTCTTCAGGCACTGCAGCCCAGACTGGGAACATGTTCAGAAAACCAGAGGATTACACCCTTATTAAAGTTTTAGAGAAGGAGAGGAATTCAGTGTTGGCACTGAACCCACAGTGAGGGTAGCTCTTGACAGTAGGAGCATGTAGGTGTTGCATGATGCCTCTGTGTCTCTGTGCTGTCACTGCTTTGTACTGTGTTGGTGAAAAAGGGTGAGACCCTTTAAAAAAAAAAGTCCCATTGGACAGGGAGATTTTCCATATGATTCCATTGTAAGTTGCCATTTCAACATTTTGAAAGCAGGATTTCCCTCCCCTCATTACGCAAGAGTGACTCCTCTAGTTTATCGAGAACCTGCAGTCTCCCTGCACCTACAGCGTGAGTAGTATGGTCCTCTGGCACAACAGATGAGCAGCTCTGCTGGTGGACAACAGTGAAAATGATTGGCAGCTGGCTACACAAATTTCAGATGCATGTTCTAGTCTGCACTCTCTGGAATTGAGAATGCTGCAGTGCTGGGACAGGCACGTTAGCCAATTTCAAATAACGAATAAAAGGTAAATAGTAATAAACTACTCATATGTTTTATCTTCAACTGTATACATTTATCAATATACCACATTACCACAATATATCAGAATTATTGACAGTTAAGGGTAGGTAAGGTAAATGTGGGAGCATATTCAGTAAAGCACAATGAACATAAACCGTTGGCAGTTATTATGTCCTGAGGGTACATGGTTTTCGTGATTAGTTTAAAATATGGTATGCATGATATGTCTTCTTGAAACGAAACATTTTTACATGAATGAACACAGTCATCAGATTTAAGCACTCAAAACCCCCAAATACTTTTATTGTTACTCTTCCTGTTTTTTTCTTTTTCTTATGCTCATGAAGAGTAATGGATAGAGATATTGTGCTTTGTACACTAGTTACCCAAGATTGTTTTTTATCAGAAAAAACATAGCTGGCCACATAATGTGTCAGACATGTTGCAGTATGTATTAAACCCTTGAAAGTGTTTAGACATTCTTGACTACAACAATATTTCATAGTTGTATCATCTTTAACTGGACTTATCTGTGGGTCATATTTGATTTGAAACAACATGACTAAGTAATAAACTGGCAGAAAGTATAATCGATTTTGATTGTGGTAAAGTATAAACAGCTAGACAGACAGACAAAATCTTATAAAACAAAATGCAAAAGTATTCTTCAGCAAAATATCTAGCATCCTCTGATTGACAATGTTTGTTTTACCTCCCAGACATATGTATTATGGACTGTGTCAACAAATGTAATATAACTATACTAATATACATAACTACTGTAATATTTGCTAATGCTGTGCCTGTCAGTGCCTACTCCTCCCACTCATGTTGGATTTGTCACTGAAGTCATCATGTCATCATGTCATGTGTTTTTGATACATATTTCTATTTGTGCTCATTTTGCCAGTGGCTCTAATTAACATTTCATTCTTGGTTTTCTTAGCAGGAGCCTTGATACTGTGTTACCTATAATGCTTACAGTGTGCACCTTGAAAAGACCTATAATTTGAAAAGATAAGGATGATTGAAGTCTCGTTGCTTTTTGATTAAGACTGTATTCATAGCAGAGTTCAATCATAGAAGACTTGCGAAAAAATCGAATGTTTACCCTCCAGGTCATAGACATGGCTATTCAGTGACAATATTGGTGATGCCATATTGCTATCTGTACTTCCCAAAAATAAAGCCTCTACCTCCATCTACTGGCTCATGTATAAAAATATCATCCTTCCATATATGATATTGCTCTTTTTTGACAGCGATGTCAAATAGATTTTTAAACAAAATAGTTCCCTATTAATTTGTACTAAAAAGGAAAAACATGCCTTTGTTGGCTATACTCAATCCCATTCAGGTGAAATGCTTATTATGGGAGGGGAAAAAATTCAGCAAATAACATTGCATTAGTAACCTTTTATTGAATGGTTCATTCACCTGAAAGTGGGGCCAAGCTCCCAACTACAGCCCGACCCTCTCACATCTCATTAAAAAATAATACAAGCTATCTCGATGAGCCTATGCTCAGTACAAGCTTTCCGTGTCAAAAGTGCATGCCGCTAAATTAGATCATGGTGGGGCCATATGAAATCATTTTAGTTTGATGGAACTCAGTCATGCGAGATGTGCGGCCCTTGAATTTATTGAAAAAGGTTGACTTGAGGCACTTTGAACATTGCTGTTTTATTGGTCTATACTGCCTGCAATTTTACACTACATCTGAGCCATAGCTTAAGGTTTGATTTGAGACATAAACATTCAATAAAATATTACTACATTCTGTACACTTTTGATACAGTGTGACACTAATACAGTATCATATTAAACTCATATCTCATGTTAATGAGCCTAATAAGATCCTCCGAATTGAAATAGAATTGACAACAACATTGGAGCCTCCCAAGTGGGGCATCCAGCTAAACTGTTCAAAATCCAGATTGATTTCTGGATTTCATGCCAACTTCTGCTCTTAATTATTTAATTAGCCCAATCATGTATGTGATCTGATATTTTAGTGACATTTCTTGTTAAGCTCATGAATAAAAGCTGAAAACTGTTCTTGTGTCTCTATATGAAACTGTGATCTAATATATGAGTAAATATAGGTGTTTGCTATTGGTGTTTACAGTTGATTAGTGGAAACAAAAACCTGCATACACACCAGCCCTCCAGGGTCAAAATTGTCCAACCCTGTGCTAGTCCTTAAAGCAGTGATTGCACCCTTTAATCAAGAATTGAATCATGATTGCGCCAGTGTCGACTGCGACCTAAAATCCCAAGGGGCAATTAACAATGGGTCATTTGCTGGCAGGGCAGCAGATACATCTGTTCAAATTGAGGCTGTTGGCTCAACAAAAATATTTACATTTAATCCTAATATACAGACTCATATATAGGAAAATCTAAAGCGAAAGCTATCTGGTATGCGCAGGTAGTGAATAAAAATGCAAACACCTGTGTAAATGAGGGACAAGTAGCGGCTACGACACAGGTGTGGCTCAATCAAGAATTAAATGGCACATGCTGTTGAAAGTGCATAGGGTCAATTATACAAATTCTGGACATGCCAGGTTGCTTATAAGCTATAACTATGGTTACAAAAGGAGACCTCAGACAACTAACATATTCATTTTGAGAGGTTGTATTTTTTCTTGATTTGATAAGACTTACAGCTAAAAATCAGTGATGGCCAAGATGCTGTGTGGACACATCGTCATTGAAACTAAACCATTTGTGGAACTGAAGATTTCAAAGACCGAAAATGGTAATAAACCAGCACTCCGTTCTCTATTTAACCACAAAATGATAAAACTTGAACACATTTTCAACAACCTTCATTAATCAACAGTGGCAAACCAGCATACACGGGGGTACCCTGGGGCCGAATTGTGGAACCCCTGAGCAATAAGCCTATGTTCCTCCCTATATAATTAACGACGTTCGCTGTGGTCAGATGAGACGGTGCTTTCTGAACGCCATTAAGGGCACTTTAGGCAATTTATCGTAGACGTTTTGCATTATGGTATAACTCCCATTTTTCTTGCTAATTATTTCGACTAGCTACACTCGTGAGTCTCTCCGCTCATAGGTAGGAACGTCCGTTAAATGAAATTGTGACTACCCGGAAGAAAAGGACCGGACACGCCACTCTTCACGGATATAAGCAACGTAACGTTTGGGTTTTCGAATGTGTGCATCGTGTTCTCCAGGTGGCAAGATGATAAAATCGGCTAACGTTAACCGCACGGCCAAAGTGTGGGTCGCCATTAAATGCCATTTAAGGAGAAGATGCCAGATATTACAGGAGCTGTGCGACTCGGAAGTACTGGCGGGTGAGAAATGTAGCTAGCATTTTGTTACTAGCTAACGTTTGGTATTTTGCGTGTTCGTACAATAACGTCTGGTTCCCCTAATTTTGAATCCGACATACAACCAATTTAGCCAACTATCCAGTGGAATGTTTGCTAACTACAAACTATTCACAAACGACAAACGATATACGTTCGCTTGATGTACTGCAAAAGTGCATGCAAATGTACCTTGATTTGTAGCATCCTGTCCATACCGACAATGCCGCCTTGTAGCAAGCCTGAACTGGGAAGCTACAGCCAGTTTGTTGGCCAGTTGGCCAAGTGACTAATGTCTCGCAATTTATATTTTCCATAATGTTCGCTACCGTTGAAGGCAATCGCTGTAGCCACGTTGTCAATATTGTCAATATCCATGGATATCCAAGTTTAATTTTAAATGTAACTACTCTTTTTGTAGTTTTGGCTGCCAAAAGTGTTTAAGATTCATTTTCTTTCAATAACTTTAATACTTTTATTGAATTGTATTAACTTTTTTCCTTCAAGTAACGTTACGCTTGATTTTTAAAAATGAATTTACCCGCATGATTTAGATCTTGCAATCAATGATGTCACGTGCTTTCATGAAACCATATTGTCCGGAAGAGGGCGCCGGTGTCAAATGCTGCCACTAGACCAGTTGCACATCGAGTAGACGTGTCTTGAATGCCTCGCTCAGCCGGTTTCTGCGCAGACATCCGTTTGAAGCAGGCGCTACGCAAACGTCAATGCACTAATCTGTATTGTTTGAATGCATCGATCTAATTGGTGTTCACTGTAAACGCATCAAGCCAGCATGATCTGTGGACCTTTCCGTAAATTGAGTCCTGGAACATGCGCACTGGATAACTGCGTGAAATGTACCGTCCTTAAACTGTTGGGCAACTTAATTCCATGACCCAGATTCCTCAAACTAGACATTTCCATTCAAAAACAATCTTGCAATTTCAGCTTATGGAACCAATATGATTCCAATTTAATTTTAATACAATTGATTGTTCAATTTCATTGTGCTAACATTCAGAGTAGCCAAGTCTAAAGTGTATGTTTAATAATTCTAGGCATTTTCAACTTTAATATAAAGTTGTGTAAAATGCCTCCAATGAGATGATACCCACTTATTTCCTAAAGCAGTTTGCATCTCCTTGTGGGCATTTAATAACTGACCGCTGACACTTCCTTGCCAAAGGGTAGCTCAAAATGTATTAATATAAAGCCACTTCAGGGACTAACTTAAAATCTTCTTTTTTTTAAAATCGGGAACATTTCACAATGACCTTTCAGTGGGTGCCATTCTGTTCCCATCCTGTCAGTGTTGTGTACATTTTTAAAGCTTCCTGTGAATCACTCGGTGACTTCTGTTGTCAAATATTGCTAATTGTTTCTGCAATGTGCTCTGTGCAACACTTAAACCACATTGAATGACATTTCTTTATTTTCAGTGGACCAGTGCTCTCCGGGGCTTGACTACCCAGAGCGGTGCAGATGAGATGTGTAAATCCTTCCTCATGTGAACTGTCTGTGGAGCCTGTGAGGTATTCGTGGGCCCTAATCACAGGGTTCCTACGCAGTATGGAAAAGTATGGAAAAGTATGGAATTTGATTTGAGTAATTTCCAGGTCTGGATAAGTATGGAAAAAGAGAAGAAAGTATGGAAAAATATTTGTGTTTCCAGACTATTGCCCCTATTCTGTTTTCTAAAATATAAAATTCAGAATTTCTCAAATTAAATTGATCGCAGTGTTTTTCGTGGCCTTTGGAGCAGGCAGCCAGCGCAGCCAAAATGTTTACCGCTGTGTGAGAGTACGCAGGCCAGAGCGAGCGACTGAATGCACACTCCTATGCAGAGCTGCATCTACGCCTGTATGTCACAGCCTGCAAAACAGCTCTGCCCCACTGTACCAAATCATCCGCGACCAAATTGGTTTGAAAGGAAATGCGGCAATATCTTTGAATTGCATATATGTAGCCTACATAGCATCACAAATAACCACATAACCAGCTTGTCTGAACATTTCTGAGTTTATACAGTGATGTAGTTATCAGAAAAGTAAACGGACCATTTTTTCTGCGTAAGAAAACCATAACTTTATGGCTGCGTTCATCGTCGTTTCCATGGACACGGTGAATAAACGGTGCCTTGACGTTAGACTGGGCACGTGTTTCTTGCACTAACAAACTTTTGGGCATGTTTGAACGCCGCTTCTGCGTGAACAATGGGTAAATGCAGGTTTTCCGAGGGCTGGCTTGCTAATCCCAAATATAAAGCGTGGTTGGTTAGGGATTCCCGTCAGGGTAAAGCTGGATTCAAATTGTGTATAAAGTCGTTCGACATCTCCAACATGGGCGAGGCGGCAATTGTAAGCCATATGCAAGGGAAAAAGCACTGTAGCATTCTCAAAGCATCCTCTGCACCCAGCGTCACGACGTTTTTGGACCAACCCAACGAGAGACCAAGACCGACCACAACAAGCAATGAACCCGCCAACGCACCGAATGATGAACGGTGAGAATTTGAGCTAGTCAGTCTAGCCTTCAACTGACTAGCTAACTAAGTTACCTAACGTTAGCTGGAAGTCTAGAAAGCTGACGAACTGAAGCTAACGTCAGCTAATCACTGCAGTACGTTAGGCTACCGCACCCAGATAATGATTTGAATGCATGGGTCTGTTAGCCAGTTAGTCAGAGAGTAAGCTACATGGCATGGTTTAATTTTTTGCATTGTGTATGTGTACAACCATTGCTAGTGGGAACGTGGAGTAGGCCTATTTGCAGCTGCAACAGTAGTAGTGGCCTATTTGTTGTTATCCGCTTCTGCAGTGGCGGGCGAGCTTACTAGCCAAACGATCTAGACTAGTTGAAGTGAAGGCACTTAATTTTCTAGCTATATCGCCACTCTTTGGCGTCAGTGCGTTATAAATACTGGGCTTAATCTGCACTACAGTTTATGGGTCACAGATCCAGACATATGTAGCTAATGTTAATGCCTCTAAAGTACCACATCCAAAAAACAAGTCTTTTGAGTCTGTTGAAAAGGCATGCACTGACCCCATGTTTTTGGTAAAAGCCAACATCTTCCTCTCCATTGCTCAAGAGTGCCAGCCTTTTCTAATTAAGTATCAAACTGATAAGCCCATGATACCTTACCTGGCTGACGATCTTTTCACCATACTGAAGCGCCTTCTCCAGAGATTTGTCACAGATGATACACTTAAGAGGGTGAAGACTCCAGTGAAACTTTTCTCAGAAGACTTCAAAGATCGAGCAAATCACAAAGATGCCTCCGTTATCAACATAGGATTTGTTGCAGACAAACTACTTTCAGAGTTGAGGGTGAGGAAGAAGGTTTCTGAGCGAGATGTCCTCATGGTTAGAAAAGAGACCAAGGAGTTCCTTGTCACAGCTGTGACAAAGCTGCTGGAGAAATGCCCCCTGAAGTACACACTGGTGAGAAACTTGGCATGGCTGGATCCACAGAAGATAAGGGGTTCTCTGTTAATAAGAACATCACTGTCGCAAACATGAAGGAGAGAACCTTGATTGCCCAGCGGGTAATAGTAGACCACCTGCACCATGTGGGTGGGGTAGCTAATGTGGGGATGACCAAAGAACTACTACAGTCTGCTGGCTGTGCAAGACAGAGATACCATGTGTACCTTAATGAGGAAAAGAAGAAGAGGGAGCACACACAACAAACACAGAAACGGAAAGTAGTACAGGATGAGGTGGACCAACTCAAGGTGAAGAGAAGAAAGCTTCAGACCAACATAAATGCACTTCTGACATCTGCAGATGAACTTGCAGTTGAAGCAGAAGCCACTGACAAAATCGCTGTGCTTGCAAAATCAAATGCCCTCAGGAAAGCTGCAAAAGAGAAAGAACAAGAGCTAATGAAATATGACAAAGACATTGAAAAGAAAATCTATGAAATGAAGAAACTTTGAGGGTATAGCCTAGCCATGGCAGTACAGGTCAGACCTGTGTGCGTGTTTGTTCCTCTTCACAGTCCCACAGTGGCTTACACAGCACTTTATTTTTAGAGAGCAAGTGGGGTTTGAGGGTAAAAAGAGAGTTTTCTTAAACTTTTTTGTGGCTGATGATTTTACATTTTGTTCTTATGTATGTTAAGGTCTCAAAAGGCATTATTTTAATGTATGATTACCAATTATTATTTGACTTTATGTATAGTTATTTGTTAAACAGTGTCTACACATGTTTTACTCCATCCAACAGCCAATGAAGCAAAGTCAAGGACTTTAGTTCTCTTTTCTAGTTCCCTGGTGAATTGTACAAGTACATCCCTTCTGTTACTGTAGGGGTTGAAGGTATACGGTTATTTACATTTATTATTTATTTACATTTATAACATTGCACTGTATTAGCATTGCAGTTTGAATAAAATGCTGTGCATTTAAGTTGTCTGGGTTTGGTGTTAATTGATTTGTATGAGCTACAGTACCTAGCTACAATCTTCTGGCAATTATTTGGCAACGTAATAGCATACATAGTCAGAATGTAACATACATGTTAACAGTTGGATTTTAAAACCATTTATTTACATAAACATCTAGCTATTTGTACTCTGATGTCAAATATGATCTGAACAAGCCCACATTTGCAATAGCTGCAACCACTTAGTCTAATTAGTTGATTAGTAACAGCTGTGGTGTGGGCAGTAATGAGCTGATAAGGTAGGTAGGTTACTGGTGTGCAAATTTTTGTGGACCAACCGACCAACCATCTAACCGACAGAGTGAGCTGCTGGTCACAGCTAAAAATCGACAGAGAAGTCTGGAAAATTGAGTCTGGAAAAGTATGGAAAAAGTATGGAATTTTGAAATGGAAAATGTGTAGGAACCCTGTAATCATGTTCTAATGGGCAATATCTGGTAAGTGGTTTTGTCATTGATCCAATTTGGTCATGGGCGGGAGGTGCTGTGTAGCCTGACGGGCAGTTTGCAGGAGCTCCACCCATCTGACCTAGACTATATCAGAGTGGACAGAGGAGTCTGTTCTGGCAGTAACAGGTGTGAGCATTTATTCAGCCATTATGCTCATGTATAATACTGCACACAAACCTGTGTCCTTTCACTGGGTGAAATGTGTGGCCCTTGACTTTTTGGTGAAATGTTTTATTTGGCTCATTGTGTATAGTATGTGTGCTTTTCAAATGTGTTTTTTTTTTTAAACAAATCTAGATCTAGATATTCAATCTGGTTCAAGGTTTTCTTTGCAGTTGAAAGGAGGTAGTTAACTATGATCCAGAAGTCAAAATGAACCAGGAGCAAAACCGTTTCTTCAATTTTATCAAACTCCTGGAATGGGGTGATGTTCCACGCTGTTAGAAATGTGCATGTCGTCATGTGCATCGTTCATGTTTCTGACCATTTTAACTGAAGAGATTTTGCACTTTGTTTCCTAAAGGTTGTCTTGCTGCATTGAGGTTACCGTCCCCGACAAGACCAACAGAGGGCAGCTCCTGCAGCGTGCCTCTCCTTGCACTTTCTGTTCTGTTTCTGAAACATTCTTCACTGTCTCAACTGACTTAATGTTCAAAATGGAGGCATGTTTTTGAAGCCCTGTGTTCTGTAAATTTGCATACCACTATTATTGCATCGTTGGAAAATATTTATCTATATTTATTTTATTTATAAATCATTAATGCTTTGTGATTTCTTGTTTTTAATCTAATATAAGACTGACTTAAAAGCATATCTTTTTAGGAAATCTTTAGGAAGTTGTGGGTTGGATTTGTTACCTTCCTCATTTGAGTAAACATTGGCTTGCATTTGTGTAATGTAATCCGCTTAATTTTAACTCCAGCCATCTTCAACGCCAGTTCCCTAATTGGGGTTTGTGTGCATAGCTGGAAATGTAAATTGGCCCTCTTCCTCCAGGCAACTTTGTATGCTGAGGACTGTTGTGAAACATCCTGGAAATCCCAGTGTTTCATGTGGATTAGGATGGGGGAATAGCTGCACTGCCTTTGACCTATACATCTTGTCACAACTTAGACATTTGTTTCGCTTCTGGCAGTTTCACCTTTCTGGATATGCCGAATGAAAATCTGTCAAGCATGAGATGCTTGGAAGTGCAATAAATTCCCTTTTGATAAATTCTCCTGTCTGACTCTCTTTGGCTTTAACCTTCTGCTTGCACAGGTTGTCCAATTCATTCCTTCGTGGCCTTCATGTTGAACATTGAACCTCCTGCTTTTGTTGCAATTAAGTGAGTGCTTCAGGTTACATTATGCCTGCTCTGCAGATTGTTACCTGTTTTACGGGCATTTCTGTGTGTGGTCCATATGTCAGCAACTTTGTTCTGAATTTGAATTAAACATGCTTAAGAATGTTGAGTTTCCTGTATGTTGTCAGGAAGCTTACTGCCTTCCTGGAAGGAAAATGCTTTCTTTACATTTACAGTACAAGCATTAAATTAAAGTATGCTTTCTTTTCAGACCACACTGGGAGGTACTCAAAGGTCTTGACCTTTCTAAAGCCTTGTTTTTGATATAGGTTAATATGCCAGAGAGGATAGTGAGGCTATTGAACCACATTAATGCAATACTGAGTGGCTGTTCTATACAAGGCTGGTGAAACTAATGGGTAAGACTGGTGAAAAATGCACATGTTATATGGCAAGACAATGGAGAATTGTGTCTGCAAGTTGTCTTGGGGGAAGCGGCCAATCCTAATGTATGGATATTCAGGCAGCTTCTGGGCATTAATCCTGTGACTGTCACCCCCTGTTTTTTGCATTCACACCTATTTGGACATACCCAAATAGAGTTCATAGCTCAAGAACTGTGATGGCCACATGCCTGCATTTGGTGTAATTGGGAAGGAAATGCATTGTAGTTTATAACGGTGTGGATAGCATGTGGACACCACATCCCAGGACCAAAGATCAAACACAAAGTAGGCTTTTATAGTTTTTGAATCTTATGTTTGAAAAGCATTTCATGATATACTTGTGGGATTTTCTAGAAAACCAACTTCTAGACACAATGACTCATGAACTAGAGGCCTTTTAGTGAGTAGTGTTACCAGTGGTCTCCCAATTGTCCCAAAACCTATCCAAGGTGGTCAAATTGGCCCAATAATTTATCCACTTCTGTGACACGAAAACATACTAAAACATTTTGATGACTATAAAACCTGTTTCTATCACCCATTATGGATTGTTATTTTGCACACAAAACAGATACTAATGTGGTAGCTCAAAGTGTCTCCTAATGTCTCCATGTGGCACAATTCACTTCTGTGACATTGAGAATCACACTACAACATGTTGCCTATGAGACACCGAAGTCAAACCAAATAATTTGATAGCAACAACAGTTGTTTTTTTCCAATGCTAAAAAAGTAACCACAAGCATTTACCATTATCAACTTAAAAAAATATATGAAAATATTGCACCAATATAAATTCTATATAATTATATAAATAACAAATTTGTCTAGCAAAGACAAAATTGTACTTCTGGCAATTGTTTGCCCTCATTGCATAAAACTGTTCAGTGTCAGTGTTCTTCAGTCAGGCAACACGGAAAGCTATAGGTTATTTTGGTTGTGCCAGTCATTGAAGCAGTCTCCATCATAGGACAACAACTTGATATGTGTCTTCTGGAAGCTGGCAGTGTTCAGTGTAGGGTAGTAAGATTTTTCACAAAATTGATTATTTACCTAATATTTTCTTGACCTAGCCATTACTAATCAATTATTTCCACAAATATAACTTGTTTTGTGAGCAAAACAGCTCACTTGTCTTGATAGAAAAAAATCCCATTGATTCCCATTTAAGCAGAATACTACTATATGTGCATAATCTTGTTCTCACAGACAGAAAAGGCACCTCGTTTGTGCGCTTGCTCTGCCTCAGGATGAGAACAGAGCCAGTCCCCAGCTGGAATTTCAATGGATTTCACAATGTACTGTAGACATATTTTGTTTCACAAAAGGTATCCAATCTTAGCATTTAATTAACAAAGTGCTGATTGCAGTATCTTCAGTGCCTGTTCATCTGAGACTTTGTCTTGTATTTGCCAAAACCTGATTTCAAGCTCACAATTGTGCAATGTTGCGGATATAGTCACTTCTTGGCTTCTCTCTCGCCATATTTAGTAAGAGTTTCCGCATTGCCAAGGTTTCATGGCATGTAATGGAGACAGTAGTACTTGGTGTGTAACAAAACAGACAAATGAGCAGCTGATTTAATGCTCTGTTTGGTGACTCCCATACACAACAGTAAACAACTCAAGTGTGCTTCCCACAGTGCGTTTTCCCTTTCCCTGTCTGTGTACCTCAGATGATGGTGAAGCATATGCCATTCTGACCTTTTAATCCATCCAATTTGAACATATTGACCAAACACAGAGATCATACAAATACCAAATATGTATACAGTATGTTTGAAATTATAAGCCTATGTAAGGCTAAAAAGGCACACCAATAATTTAAATGTAATAATATATAATAATAATAATAATAATAATAATAATAATAATAATAATATGCGGCGGCATGGTGCAGTGGATAGCACTGTCGCCTCACAGCAAGAAGGTCTCGGGTTCGAATCCAGGCCGGGGGCCTTTCTGTGTGGAGTTTGCATGTTCTCCTCGTGTCCGCGTGGGTTTCCTCCGGGTACTCCGGTTTCTTCCCACAGTCCAAAGACATGCACGTTAGGCTAATTGGAGAGTCTAAATTGCCCGTAGGTATGAGTGTGTGAGTGAATGGTGTATGTAGTGCCCTGCGATGGATTGGCGACCTGTCCAGGGTGTATTCCTGCCTCTTGCCCTAATGCATGCTGGGATAGGCTCCAGCCCCCCTGCGACCCTAACTAGGAATAAGCGGCTGAAGATGAGATGAGATGAGATGAATAATATATGCCATTTAGCAGACGCTTTTATCCAAAGCGACTTACAGTAGTGTATGCATACATTTTCAGTATATGTGGCCCCCATGGGTATTGAACCCACAACCTAAGTGTTGCCAACGCTGTGCTCTACCTACTGAGCCACAGAGAACCACCACCAATAATGATAGCACAGGGCAGCTGCATTGTGAAGTAGCTACATTGTCATGATCTGAAGCCAATATGGGCAGTTCTTCACAGGAGATGTTTCAAGTCAATGAAATCACACTAACTGTTGAGATTGATTTGCACAGGTGGTACAAGTATTCATAATGCAGACAGACAGAAATAATTCAAACTGAAGTTACTATGCTACAGCTAGTGGTGACCTGCAAGAGCAGACACCAAGTAATGATAAAAACTCAGGGAAAGATACTTAGTGCTTCAAGCTGAGGTGGAATATATGAAAGTTGTTCTGGGAGTTCAATAGCGCACTTCAGTTATCTCATGAATGTTGCCTATGTGGAGTGCCTTGAGGTATCATTTATATCTTGTTCTTTCTAGCTACATTATTATAATTATATTATCACAGGGAATCCTGGAATTTATTTTAGATGAAAATTGCAGTACTGTCTTGCTATATATGTTTGGCATGCCTTGAAAATACCTTACAGTTGGATGTGATGATTATTTTATGCTAAGCATTATAAGCTAAATATTTTATCTTGTTAGCCAGTCTTTTAAAAAGAGAAAAATAACGTGCGTGGTTTTGCGCGTTCACGCTCACTGGGACAGAACGACGTTAAGCACTTTACACGAAGCATTTTTTACGTGCGCGACCCTGCGCCAGTAGGGATGTTCTCGTACCAAAAAAGGAGCGGAAGAGGAGGAGAATAATCTGGAAGACTGTTTTTAAGCAGTTCTCGTAATCGAACTCGATTAGGGACACTTCCTGTGTTTGGAACAAGAAAGCCGCTTCCTAAAACAAATCCAACTTCGTTCGAAACGTCATTCAAAACGGAAAATCTAACGCTAGCTTCTTCATTCAGTTCACGTTTCTTTGCTGTGAGGCTTCCGTTGTCGGCATACGGAGTCTGAGATGTGGTGTGTGTGAGTGACAACCGGCGATGGAGAGACCATAATATACTCGGTATAACTAGGAGCGCTGAAATATTGAAACGGTTCAAGGGGAACAATCTGAACTGTTTTCAAGAAATTCAGTTGGCATCCTACATTTGAATAGGTAAGTTCAATGGCTGGCTAACGTTAGCCAATCCACTACTGTACTGGCCTGTCGTTAGCTAGGGTTTTGAATTCCTTTGCCATCTTTTAATGTTGAGCCGATGTTTTGCTAGCTCGTTAGCCAGCTAGAAACGACAGCTCGTGTTGGCTAACCTAGCGTTGGAATAACGTTACAGTAGCCAGAGAGTGAATAGCTAGCTACAACTGTTTCAACCGATAATAACATGTACGGTGAAGCTACAAAGGCAAAGTTGCAATTTTAATTTGGTCTCTATTGCGAGAAACATTGTAGCGCTAGTCAGCCAAGTGGGCCAGTAACAAAGCAACGCTACTGTACCGAGTTACACATTTTTAAGTTAACATCATGCATTAAACGTCATTGCTGATTTTGATAATTTAATCAATCAATCAAGGGAATCATTCTTGTCCAGCTATGTGTTTTGTCACTTGATTACACTATTCTTTTCAATCGAGAGTAAAATAAATATGCTATTCTAGCTAAAGTCAACGCATGTCAATCTCAACATGATCTTTGAAGCATGTCGATGTGATGAGGAAAACGCTTTCACTGATTCATATTTGTTTTAAATTGGTTCCAAAATTGTAAATTGGTTTCAGTTTATAGGAATTCATAACTATAAAACAAGATGTCTATGACTCTCACTTGTGTTGACTTACTCTGGGTTTATAGCTGAAGCATGATTGGAGCCAGGTTATTTAGGCTTAACGTTACCAAATCATTTGGTTTACCAGAAAAAAAGAACTTGTTTAGGACATACTAACGTCGAACGGATACTACTGCTTTGTCAATATCGTATGCTTTTGTATTTTTTTGTCAAGTTTCTTGTTTGTCCAGACGCTTTAACGGCTGAAGTTATTACCTCACGTCTTTAGTGGTGAACTCAACAGCTGTTTTTATGTTAGAGGGTAGCATAACGGCTTGCTATGTTAACGAATGTTTAATATTCTACGAACTGTAATTAGGACGGGGAGTGGGGTGTGTGGAGGAGGATACCCCACAGGCTAACTATATTCAGTATTCCTGATAGTTGATATTACAAATAAATGGACAGATTGCTCCCAAATCAGAATGACCAAAGCGCCTCTTATTTACTGTTTCAGCTACGTTATGTAATAGGGCGGTGCATTGCTGGCAGCAACCTGCGGGTCTCAGCATGTTAAAGTTAAGGATGTACTGTACAGAACATATTATATTGTAAACAAACTGTGCATTTGACCGTAAGTATGTCAAAACAAACTGCATTGCAATTGTATCTGGGTAGTAGGTGTGGAAAAATCCCCTCCACGCTTTTTCAAACGAGTTTCACCTGGACATTTTGTAGTAGGTCTACATTTTTTGGAAAGTTTCAAGAAATGAGGATGACTCAGTCTTCCCTATAATGGCTCTCCTCTACAAGAAAATCCCTTGCTCTAGAAAAAGAGGCAAAAACCCCAGACACTGTCTACTGTGATGGATAGCTTTATGATTATGTCCGTTCGTTCTGTCAGACTAAAGAGCATGCAGACTAAAGAACCAGCATCTGGCCGTGACGGCTGTCCTTGCTTCCAAACGTCTGGAATGAGATAGGATTCCTCATGCAGGCTGAAGCTTGTCTACACTTTGCTGTACGTGCATCAGGGACCACAGTTCGTTAAGCACGTCTACTGTTCGGGAGGTCACGACCTCTTTGAAAAGATTTTCATTTTATTCAAAAAGCCGTCCTCCTTGCAGCTCTAGTTTTGCCTAAGGCTTTCAGTGCTTTGGGTGTGGAACACGTTAAGGATCTTCGGTGGTGGTTCTGTGTGGCCCAGTAGGTAGAGCATGACGCTGACAGCGCTTAGGTTGTGAGTTCAACTCCCATTGGGACCGCACGTACTGACAAATATATTCACTACTGTAAGTCGCTTTGGATAAAAGCATCTGCTAAATGGCATATATATTGTGTGGTTTGGGGGCGTTGGTTAATCTCACTTCCTGAGTGATCAGTGATGATCCTGCAGTCATTAGAGGATGATTGCCGGGTGACACTTTCCACTGCATCTTGCCACAGACCGCTTCCTCACTCCCAAGTCCCTGAGCACCTCAGTCCAATACTGCATTAACCCCGATCGCTCACTCTAATCAATAGTGATAATGGCCTCAGACAGCTGTCAATGTGGAAACAGCTGACACAGTTCAGAGGAGTCCTGATAATATAGTTTTTATTTATTACTGTGCTGTACTGTGAAGTGAAGTTTAATTGTGGGTTCCTCTCGCACCTCTTCCTTTTAGGTTGCGAGCGCCATTGGAAAGACTGCCACCATGGTGCAAAAATATCAGTCCCCTGTGCGGGTGTACAAGCAGCCCTTCGAGCTGGTGATGGCGGTAAGTGTCTGCTCCTAATGTGTCTGTGTGTGTCTGTGTGTGTCTGTGTGTGTCTGTGTGTGTCTGTGTGTGTCTGTGTGTGTCTGTGTGTGTCCGTGTGTGTGTGTGTGTGTGTCTGTGTGTCTGTCTGTGTGTGTCTGTGTGTGTCCGTGTGTGTCCGTGTGTGTCCGTGTGTGTCCGTGTGTGTCCGTGTGTGTGTGTGTGTGTGTGTGTGTGTGTGTGTGTGTGTGTGTGTGTGTGTGTGTGTGTGTGTCTGTGTGTGTCTGTGTGTGACTGTGTGTGTCTGTGTGTGTTGGTGCAGAATCGTGGTTGTCTGGTGGAATAGAGGCATGTCTTGCAAAATATTTTTTTGCTTTTGTTTTGTTTTATTTCTTTTGGGGTTGTTGTTTTTTTTTTTAGGGGGCGGGGGGTGTTAATTGGAACACGTTTTACATGCTGTACATATTTTTTTAACAAAGACATTCTGTGAAAGATTAAGCTGGTTTTGTATGAATTCCCCCCCGTCTGGGTCCTTGTATGTACAGAACTTGGTGTACTGGCAGTTAGGCCTGTAACCCGAGTGCATTCGTAAGCGCGTATATGTTTAAACCATTATTCTTGCGCTGCCTGTCAGTTGTGCCCATTGCGTTACATAAAAGGCTGGATCCAGGCCTCCATTCGCGGTGCGGGGCTGCTGCTGAACGGGCCGTGCCCTGTGCTTCGCGCGGGCCCCTGCAGCATTTATTCATACGAAACGAGGGGCTGTTATGTTTTACAGAGCTCCCAGCGCCGTGTTGGTCGACGGTCCGCCTGCAGTGTAAAAAATTCAGCGACTCAGGCTTTTAGTGACTCTGCTTTGTGAGGTTGCCTTTTACGATAAGAGCTGAGAGCTGTGGAGCGGTCCCCTGCTCTCGCCTCTCTGCTCTGAGTGCAGTTGGGGGAGGGTCTATCGCGCAGTCATCTGAAGCCTCCCTTACAGCTGGCTTACTGACGGTCAAAACCGAGGCACGCTCCAGGCCCAGAACGCCATCATGTGAGGCCGTTTCACACCCCTTTCCATCCAGTGAATCTCTCCCCTGGGCCGGGGTGATATTTCTCGATCACCCTCCTGTTGCTTCACACTCTGCAGAAAGAAAACACTTTGTGGCAGATTTAAATACAAAGAAAATATTTTACAGTGGAGCTTTTCCCCTCTTCGGTTCGGTAGACGTGACAGGCCGTATTTTTGGTATTCCCTCTTCAGATATTAGCGAGGAAGATGTAACGTTAACAACGTTTTTTTTGTTTATGCTTTTAACGACTCGGGCTGACTCTTTGACCGCTGAGAGCAGATTGGAACTCTGGCGCTGCTGTTCCGTTTTTCTTCAAGTTCCTTTTAATTCACTTTGATCCAGTTGCAACTGGGAGTGAGAATAATACATATTGCCCGAGGACTTGTTCTGACTAGGAAGGGACCTGGTTACCAGGGCAGCAAATTGAGGAGGGCAAAATAAAGCATGAGTCCATGTGGTGTGATCTCATTCGTGGTGATCTTATTTGTCCACTCCCTTGTTTGTCCGCACGTAATGTGCTGAAAACATGCTGGCCCCCGGGCGTAGAGAGTCATCACACAGGCATCGCGATCTGAGGCTATTGGCTCACTCCGTAGAGCCAGGATTGAAGGCACAGTGAAGGACACAGCCATGATGATGTTTTCTGAAGTCTGTCTGTCTGGGCCTTACCCGGTGAGGGTTTTGTGTCCTGGCTCACAGTGTAGTGTTAGGGCACATTATTTACCCCTCAGTTTTATTGGTGTTTTTGTGCGCTTTTGTTTTCCTTATTGCTTTAGTTTTGTTGCACACATAATACCAGGTCTGGGCAAAGAGATACTTCCTGTTAATGTAATTCAGAGTTCCTGCGTTTCTACTTCAGCAGTGCACGCAATGAGCGGAATGCGTCCCCATTTTCTGTGTTTACGGAGAGGTTCCTTCTGCGTTACTCTCGGGCCTCCTCCACGTACTGTTACTATCCGGGGAAGAATGCCAAATATTTCTCAAGCTTGAAGCTTGACCTGTATGAATGCACGTATGCATACCTTGAGGCTCCCCTTTTGTCTTTTGTCCTATAATCATGGTAATTCTACTGTACTTTCTCATTCTGTTCAGAATGTGGAACTTTAAAAAGAGGACCTTAGAATGTGGCTTTTGCTCTGTGGTAGAGAAATCTGGCGAATGGTTTCGACTGTGACTACACTGTGGCAGTTTAAACGGTGGCAGACACAGGCTGGCAACGCTCGGGGCACAAAATGTAAACCGAATTCTTTGTCGGTTTCATTCTGATGTGTTTTCATGTGAAAGTCAAAGGAAGGTCGCGTGCAGACTGCAGTGGCCCAGCTTGTGTAACCACCGAAGCGATAAAACGCACAGGCCCTTTTCAGAAAAAAAGGCGATAACACAAAGTGCTGCACCGAAAAAGGAAATGGGCACTTCCTCTGTCACACTGAGCCGAGCTGACATTGCATGTCTGGCAGACCCGAGTCTCCATGTTTGGATTCCGACTGGCCTTTTGAGTGGCCAGGGTACATTACTCTTTCCTCCCGGTCGTAAGCAACACCACTTTGTGTTCCCAAACCATCTGGTGCCACTGGAAAGTTGATTGTTCCTGCAATGGCTCGGAGCAGAAAAACAAAACAACAATGGCAGCTTTTACAGATTGTGCCGTAACCACGAGAGCCTCCAGCGCCGTCCCGGTTACGCCGCAATAACAGGAAGTGGAGTTGATAGCGTCGTCGCTATAATAATGCTACTCTGGTCACGGAGCTCATAGAGACCACTCCTCGGGGGAGATGGGGAATGCTGCACACTCCCATGCTTTTGTTGTTTCAGGTTGAAGGTTGCCTCTTCTTGAAAAAAGGTCCCCTCCCCTCGCCCCTCGAGAAAGAGGATTTAAAGCCGTAACTTTAGACTGACCTTTTAAACGGAACGCCAATTAGTCTGCGAGGACAAAGGACTTTTCACTCCGGTTTTAAATGCTCTCCCGAGGACAGTTTTGTGCAGAACTAGGCCGCGACAGCGATGGGAGCGCCGAAAATCTAGGCCAGTTGCGATGTATGACATTTTCTCTGCCAGCGCCGATTCCAGCATGTACAGGGGATCGCTTCAAATGCAAAGTGTGCAGTCACACAAATAAACCTGTGTAGAATTTCCAATGTCTATACCACCGTTTTTGTTCATACAAAAATAAAGTACATAAGGAAGAGGCCCTGCATGCTCCTGGGTTCTTCCCATTTGGACACCACTGAGCGTAATAGGAATGTATTATTCAAAATATTTTAGTTGACTATGTTTATCGCATTCTGGGTCCTGCTCAAGTTTGGGCTGCACGATAAAATGCCCTAACATCGGATAAAAACACGGTCTTTTTAAGCCCACGTCACCGATCGATCTGTGCGCCCCAAACTGCAGTGCGTGACGCTTTCTCCAGGCCGAGGAAATGCACCGCCCTCTTGTCCCACACCACGTCAATAGCTGAATTTATTTCAAGCTCTTCTGGCTTGAAAAATGGAAGTTTTTTCCAGGAACGCTTTGATCAGATATTTCCCAGCTCAAAGCGGCTTCAGCCGAAATGGCTTGTGTTTGCCTGGACGGGACCGATTAAAATAAATCTGCATCTGACGTGGAGCACGTCAAGCAGAACGAAGCTGGATTAAGAAGGAGCGGGCCCCGCCTTGACCCTGCGGTGGATCGTAACTGGAAATTCAGACAGGCAAACAAAGGGGCACCCCTACTGCAAACAGCGCTTCCCCTCTGAGAGGTCCCATGCTGAACCCCCGTTTCAGAGAAGGAATTCAGTCGGGGCTTATTGGTCACCTCCCAGGATAGAGGGGGCTGAAACTGATGAGCGAGTGGCCATGAGCACCCTTCTACCGGTCGTGCCTTGGCCCCTGGTTGGGGGACGGACGATGATGTCACTTTGGACACGGTCCATCCCTCCCGCAGACTCTGTTTGTTCTGCAGCCGCAGTAATCACACACGGCTGTAGTATTATTGCGGGGTCGCCGCGATGTTTTGACTGCACTTCAACGGGCAGACCTGTTTGTGTCCCTCTCCAGCCCCGTGGTTACGAAGTGCTCTTCAGACAGGGTGGTGCATTTTCCAGCTGAAGGGAAGGGGATTAAGATTCGCGCTTAGGCACGCATACTGCGCCTGACAGCGGGGAATGCGCTTTGGTTCCCGCTGTTGGGACCCCAGGACCAGAGAGAGACGTCGGCAAGGTCGGACTCCCTTTGCATCGGGCGGCCTCCTCCGTGCGTCCCATGGTCTCTCTCGACCGAATGTCTCCTTCGAAAGATGATCGCCACGGCTCTTTCTACCCAAAGCAACCCCCGATGGCGGCCAGGTGACCTAGAAATACCTTTGTCTGTTTGATCTCTTTATCTCTTTTAAGGAGTCACCCGAGATCGGCGCCGTCAGTGCGAATCGCGCCAAGCGCACGTCCGCTGGCTGTGAGAAATGGGTGCGGCGCGAGCCCCGGTGCCAACATTTTCAATCGAGATGATGCTAGCTTGCATCTGCAAACAATGCCTCTCTTCTGAAAAACCTGTTACAAGCCAGCAGGATCAGACTAGCAGCGCCACCGAGGTTGACCTGCGCAGTGGCCTTTCTTTTACAAACGTACGCACACATCACACCACGCTCATGCCTAATGTTACCTAACGAGATCAGGTGTCATCGTCGAACCATTGACATTGGCGTCATAGTCAAACCTGGTCAGGTCTCATGTTCCACTCTTGTGTTTTGACTATTTCAGTGGCCTATTTGTTTGTTGTGCTGCCACCTATTTCCTGTGTTCTTAATCGCCGTGTCTACATATTTGCATTCCAAATTCAACCTTGGCAATTTGCGTCCCCCTATCTATTTTCAATTTTCACAGAGGTCGCTTTGAGCTGCTCTGGGTTAAATCACAAGCAGAATAATAATCCTTTTTCGTGGGATGGATCTCTTTTGCTCAATTTAGTAGCCGGAGCAAAGGTTGTACTGTTGCTGGTCACTTTGCACCTCATTGGAAACTACCATAGCACCCTTCCAATGAGATTACACACCCTTTGTACCTTCCTGATAACGACTTTCCAGCTAACTGAACATACTGATATTTGTCCCCGTTCTGAGGAGGGGTTGGGCGCCCGTGTGAACAGATGTGGAGACTCGCATGTCCTTAAACCCCCCCACTGGCTGCTCCAGCCTTGAACGGTTTTCTGTCGGTGGTTTTCTCTCGATTCCAATCAGACCGCTTAGCAGTCAGCTGTTGGGGATTTATCCGGGATGTACGACTGCAAATCCTGGGCATAAAACAAGCCTCACGCAAATCTCATCGTTAACTAGGAGTATTCATTATCAGGCCGCATTCAAATTTGGCCACTTTTAATAGTGTTGCAAACGAAAGGGTAAGAAGCAGTGCAAATCACTCTCACCCGGGAGCAGCCGGCGTGCTGCCAGCGCCCCACGGATCAGGTATGGAAATCTCCCCCGGGAACGCAGACAACGTTCCGTCGAAGCGGCCGCGTTTATCGTTCGAAATGTCAATTTCACCGGGAGAAATGTCGAGGTTTTTGTCTCGCAGTCAACAGCCGAACGACGCTTGGCGAGGGGCGGCATGTAAATCGGAACGCTTCCACGCTGTTTGCTGACGTCCCCCTGGGCCCCGCCCCCTCCGGGCTGCTTGTTTGGCGGTGTTCCTGCAGTCTCGCCCATTCCTGGCAGCGCTGCCTGTTGGAAGAGCGCTGGTGCAATGCGGAGATGGCCGCGAGCTCCTCTCCTGCAGTGGGCCTGCCAGGGCCAGCATCACTGCCCGGCCATCTGACTCAGCTCGGCCCTAGTGAATGATGTTTGCCCCCCCCCCCCCCCCAGCCCAGTTCATCCATATTCACCCTAGTTCTCGTAAACCTTGCCCAGGACACACTGGACGCAAATCATCCCCCCCCCCTTTTTAATGGCTCCGTTTCTGAGAAAGGAGGGTGGTGTCATCTCTTCGCTCTTGCGACAGCGTTTCGGAGAAAGCCTGCGTCCGCGTTTGATCGTCCATCCTGGGGGGTGTCATCTCTGCTTTTTGACAGCCTTCCGGAGAAAGGCGTCTGCCTCTGATCGTCCATCGTGATCGAGCGCGGTGCAGCAGCGAAGACTCCCATTTCCCAGCGAGACGCTTACCGCGGCGTCGGGGGGTGTGCGGGAGGCTTTCGCACGGCACGAAATGGAGAACCGTGTCACAGCTGCACACTGAGGTGCCATCGCGCTCAAGCCAGAGACACGGCCGCGTGCGTTTTGAGGAAGCTCAGCGCTGGTGCACAGCGGCGCCGCACTTCCTGTTGTGATGGAGGAGAGAGAGCGCCCACAGGCCCACAGGCCCCCTCCTCTCCTCTCCTCTGCTCTGTGGGGGCCCACGTGGCCTCTCCCCGCATATGTGACTGCACTCACTGTGCCCCCGGCGTGTGCCCCAAAGGGCCCAGGGGGGCTGCCCATTCAGCGCTGTAACTTTCCAGCGTGTTCAGGCAGCACAGCCATTCAGCTAAGCTGTTTCCTGAAGTGAGCCCCCACACACATACACACACACACACACATACACACACACACACACACATACACACATACACACATACACATATACACACACACACATACACTCACACACTCACACACATGCACTCACACACATATACACACACACACATACACACATACACACTCGCATACACACATATACACACACACATACACTCACACACTCACACACACATATACACACACTCACACACACACATACACACTCACACACACACATACACACACACACACATACACACATACACACACACACACACACACACACACACACACACACACATATACACACATACACACACACACACACACATATACACACACACATACACTCACACACTCACACACATATACACACACACTCACACACATATACACTCACATACACTCACACACTCACACACATATACACACACACACACTCACATACACTCACACACTCACACACATATACACACACACACACACACATAGACACTCACACGCTCACACATATACACACACACACACACACACAGTCACACACTCACACGCTGCCTGTCACACACACAGTTTGGCCGTCAACGCTGCCGGTGAGCCTTTACCGTCACTGTTTTGTGTTTTCACAGCGGTCTCGCTCCCCTCCCTCTCTCTGCATAACGAGAGTCACAAGAACGGCATGTTTCCTTTCAGCAGAGCAGAACGTAACCTCGAGGGCACAGATGTGACGATCGCTGGCCGTCCTATTGTTGGATGGCGCGTCCTGAGACCGTCGACACCCGAGGTGTTGCTTGTGAGGCACGCGCCCGCGCGGACCCGACACACCAGCGCCTGTCTAGCGAAGCGCATCTCCCGCCGCAGCGGTTTGTGCCTGTGAACGCTATGCCGCCGATGCGTGGGGCACGAGCATGGCTTTGGGGACCAATAAAGAGAAATGTAAAGCTCTGCTCTTTAATCGCTCGGGCAGTAATGGCTCCAGCGCCAGGCCCCGTCTGGGTGAGGCCACCGTGAAAGCCCTCCCCGGTCCCTCCTGCAGCCCCTCCCCCCAGCGCCGGTATTTCACGACGTTGCAGGCATTGCTCTCATCCAGAGCGACTTACACGGCTTGCGTTTCCTTACACACGATCCACTTACGCAGCTGGATATTTTACTGAAGCAGTTCAGGTTAAGTGCCCTGCTGAAAGTTACAACAGCAGTGCCCCCACCTGGGAATCGAACGTGCAACCTTTGTTTTACGAGCCCATTACGCTACACCGCTGCCCAAGAGAGGCGTCACGTTTTCCCCGCGCTGTTTATGGCGCGCGCCAAGGCCAGCTTCGGCTTTATGTAACGCAGCCTGTTTCTAATCAGATTGTGAAAGCTGACCCGTGCAGTGTGTGTGTGTGTGTGTGTGTGTGTGTGTGTGTGTGTGTGTGTGTGTGTGTGTGTGTGTGTGTGTGTGTGTGTGTGTGTGTGTGTGTGTGTCTGTGTGTGTGTGTGTGTGTGTGTGTGTGTGTGTGTGTGTGTGTGTGTGTGTGTGTGTGTGTGTGTGTGTCTGTGTGTGTGTGTGTGTGTGTGTGTGTGTGTGTGTGTGTGTGTTAATATGTCACGGTTTCACTGATGTATTTATTGAATATTGTACACATTGACAGGGGGGGATTACGTCACGCTGTATAGGTAACCGTGGTGCCCGTCGCCGTTTTGCTCCCCGGCAGAGGGGGAATCGGTCACGCTCCCCCGGCGGCAGCGCATGAACGGGGGCTTCCTCCGCCACGTCCCCCTGCGCCGGCCGCCCGGAGACAACACATCGACCCGATCGACGGGGCGTTCGCAGCCTGCGCCCGCTGACAGCCAGGCAGCATGTGACGCGTGGCCCCTGAATGAACTCCTATTAGGGGAGAGTTTATGCGTATCGACCCCCCCACTCTCCCCGGCTAGCATCGGAGTGCCCCTCTGGAGCGGCCGAATGATTTTCCTCATCCCCGCGCCTCACGGCAGCCCTTACTCATAGTGATAAACGGCCGAGCCCCGCAGCTTGACGTCAGAGGTGCCCGGACGACCGGCGTCAGCGTAGGCAGTGAGTCAGCGCACCGTTAGCGTTAGCGCTCGCCATCGCCGGCGTCACCGGCCGCTGGCTTTCAGGAGGCCCTTCGCACAGATACCCCTGCTGCTTTGTCCTCGCGCTCACAATGACTGTTTGATCAGGTCTTTGAATTCAGCATTGAAGAGGCTTTGAAGGTAGAAATGGCAAATATAATGGAAGAAAATCAATGTGAAGGGGGCTGATGTGACGTTATTATGAACGGCGTATGAAAAATCGCACCTGTTACCCAATGTACTCAGCGGGGACACACAAAGGGTGTCTCATAATCCCCATCGCATTTCCATTTGTCAACGTGACAAGGGGTTTAACGCCGTCCCGGAACGGCCCGAAAACAACGCTCATTGTTCCGACTGCGTGCGTTTTTGCGTCGTGAGTCACGGCCAGGAAAAACACAAGAGGTGCTTCGATATCTCGGATGAAAAAAATGTTC
The DNA here is from genome assembly GCA_029706075.1 of Aldrovandia affinis. Classification (NCBI taxonomy): domain Eukaryota; kingdom Metazoa; phylum Chordata; class Actinopteri; order Notacanthiformes; family Halosauridae; genus Aldrovandia; species Aldrovandia affinis. The sequence goes on from JAINUG010000081.1 coordinate 1,636,818, forward strand.
CGGTCCCGTGAATCAAAGTCAGATTTTTTTTTATAAATAGCCTCGCCCTCCCCTAGGCCCCCGTTACAGGCGTCTGTTACACAACGTCCCGATGAAGGCTGGGAGCCTGTCTGGCCGCACCGCACAAAGGGCTGAGCGGCCAGCGGGGATCCTGATTATTTATGTCTTTTCCTGATTAATCAGGAAATGGTACTTATCTCCCCGACCCCAAATGTCTCTGGTGCGGCCAGCGTTTGGCCTTTGTTGCTGAACATTGTCTCCTGCTATCAGCTGCGAGAGAGCGCGATAGCTCTTGATATGTGCGGTTTGTATGTGCCCAAGAGCTTTTGCACTCTCTTGACAGCTGAAAGCCCTGAAAATGCGCATTCCTTGATTTATCAGGAAAAATCGGGTAAAATCCCCTCCCTGAGTGCTGTGTGCCAGGCCTGGTGCAGACTGCCAATCAGCTCTCTTCTCTCCTCTGCCCCCGACCCCACAGCACTCATTCAACAAGGTTCACTTCTTCAAGGGGGAAAAAAACCAAAAAAAACATATCTCCAAACATTAGCCAGGGCGGAAGCAGTGAGTCAGAATTGAGGCCCAGACTCACAATGGAGGAGAAGAGAGCGATGTAATGACTGTTTGTGCAGATCTGCTTTCTGTCTGTCTCTCTTGTTTTTTTTACATTTTCCTATTGAAATATTGCCGTGTAAAGGCCAAGAATTTGACAAATGTGTGACATATGGCTCACGAGAAGCCATTATACATCGAGGGCTCTCTCTGTAGAAGCGCAGAAACCGCTCGTCATCGCTGCCGGTGGCAGGCGGCGCATTACCAAACGCAGCCCGTAACGCTAAAGCGTGACTTGTGAGAGGCAAAATGAAACGTGGCACAAAGCAGTGCCGTTTGGCTGTGCCGGAGCCACGTAAACGGGTTCACAGCGATCGCAGAGAGTCAAATAAGCACCACGGCCTGGCCGCTGATCAAACGGCTCTTGCCAAGAGAAACGGTGACTTCCCTGACCGCGCGCTGTTAAATTTCACTTCCCCTCCTCGGGGTGGATGACCTTTTCAATTAAGATGTTTGTTGCTCAGGGTGTTTCTTTGCTCGCTGAGTATACTAAATACCGGAAGTCGCTTTATCCAAATGTCGCAAATGTCTTATTTGTCGCGCGCAAGTTGAAGCTACACTCCTGCTCCTGATGTCAGCATAACGCAGGGTCGTCGTCAGCAGTTGCCAGACGGGTTTGTCGATGACTTGGTGTTGAATTACGTCACATTGGTTACGGCATGGCACGGGATTGTCCCGTCCCAGACATAAATGGCTGTGTGTTGACAGCTGGTGTTTGATGGTAATCTGCAGTGGGGATAACCGGCTCTTAGATCACTGCAGGCCGGCTCAGGTGTTAACGTGGGGGCTGCTCTGCTCTGTCTCTCTCAGCCCCTCTGGGACCCAGGGCAGGGGAGCGGGCCGCTTGCATTAGCGCCAGGCCCCTGTGTGTGCTCAGGCAGTCAAGGCCACGTGGAACAACGTGACTGAGGAGCAGCTGCCGCGCGCGCCCTGCAGGATTCACTGTGTGTGTGTGTGTGTGTGTGTGTGTGTGTGTGTGTGTGTGTCTGTGTGTGTGTGTCTGTGTGTGTGTGTCTGTCCGTCCGTCCGTCCCTGTGTCTGTCTGTCTGTCTGTCTGTGTGAAAGAATTTCCCCTTTTTTTGTGTGTTTTATATATGTGTGTGCGCGTATGTGCAAGTTTGTTTGTGTGCATGCATGCTTATGGGTGTGAGTTGTGTGGGCCTTTGTCAGTTTGCTCGTGCATGTAGACATGTGACTTTTGTGTGCATGTGGTTTCTGCTTGTGTACGCGTGTGCATTTGTGAGCATGACCGTGTGGGTGCGGGTTTTGTGTGTGTGTGTGTGTGTGTAGGGCGTGAGAGTTTGCATGTATGTTTTTGGAGTAATGAGTTTAATAATAATAATAATATATGCCATTTAGCAGATGCTTTTATCCAAAGACTTACAGTAGTGAATGCATAAATTTTTCAGTGTATGTGGTCGCAGTGGGAATTTAACCCACAACCTAAGCGTTGTCAACGCCGTGCTCTACCCACTGAGCCACACAGAAACAGAACCAGAAAGTTTATCGCGTCCGTGTGTGCGCGCCTGCACGGTGTGGTGCTGTCCTCTGTGCTCCTATCTCAGGCCTGCACTCTGGTCACTCTGGTCACTCTGATCACTCTGATCACAGGCTGTGGTGCTGCTGGGCTTTGAAACCGATCACCCTCTGCTCTGAGGCTGCTGCTCTGGGCCTCACGTCGAGCGGTCGGCAGCCAATGAGCAACCTGTGAAGCACACTCTTCCGTCCCGCTTGCTCAACGGCTTATGCAGCGTTACTGTGTTATGCGTCGAGTCATTTATCGAGTGATTTGTTTTCGTCTTCTGCCAGCGTTGGTTCGCGTATAAAAATATTGTGTTGTGGAACAAAATCCAATCGCAGAGCAATAAAGGGCAATCGATAGCAATCAGCTGCGTGACAGCGGAGGCAGATTAAACCTTTCAGCATTCGAAGAGAGATAAAGACCTGCGCCGTGTGTTTAGAATTGCGCTTAAAAATGACCCCGGCGCGACAATGGCGAATGGCAACAGCGCGGATCTGCTAAACAAATAGTACATCTGCACTCGTGCGGTCTCCGGGTTTCATGGAAAAGCCCATTTTCTGCCTGACGATGAAAAGGGCTTTGAGCCACTAAGAGAACGGCTCTTTTGTTGAGTTTTTTTTTTAAATTTTTTTTTTTTTTTTTTTTTTTAAACTGTCTCCATGCCGGTGAGGAAAACAGAAAAATAAAGCCAGTGGTCATTATTCAGGAAGGAACAGTGGGTTCTTGGAAGGCCGTATCCTGTTGCCATGGAACCGAGCTCTGGAGGAAGTCCAGGATAATCACTTACAGTGAAATGGACTGAATTCTCTGGAGAGGTGGCCCAGTTTGTAAACACACTCGACGGGATAGAGCAGGTTTGCTCTGAATGGGCTGTAGTCCTTTCAGGAGATCTGTGGTAAACGGATATGTACTTTTAGGCGGGTCCGTATGGATTAGGGAACAACAGGGCGTGTTAGACAGTAAGTAATGACCCCCCCACGCAAAGTGACCTTTCTGGTTTGCTGGTCTCCGGCAGCTGGGAGCAACAGTAGGGTGTGTTGGTCCTCTGGGCCATGTGCATAAAGCGCTGATCTAGGATCAGGTGTCCCCTGTCCATACCCTAACCTTGTCCAGTACGAGCTAAAAAGCCAACCTGATCCCGGGTCAGCACTCGGTGCTTTGTCCATGTGGAGCCCTGAACTGTAACCTGCGGTGTTAAACATTGACACCGCCGCGGACTCAGCTGAAAGGTGTGCCTGCCGCCCGACAGCTGTGTGCTTACGCTGCAGAGTCAGGTGAGCCATAAACACAGCGCTCCTCTCACGCGCTCCAAAGGGCATGACTCTGCGGGGAACATTGTTTGATTGCAGGCTGGGTCTCCTCCAACCTGTTTTTGCCCGTGGGGGGGGGGGGGCGAGCGGCTTTGAGATGACCCGACGCAGCACATTCCTCCCCGCAGCTGTTATTCCACACGCCTCTGTTGTTCTCCAGCCTCGGTTTGCACGCATTTGAATCTGTGTACACGCCCATTGTTTATTCCCTGGAAACAAGCCCATTCTGTGTCTCCCTGATTTTCCAAATCCGTTGGTGCTGACTGCTGCAGAGGCTAGCTCTGTTTGTTGCCCCCCTCTTGCTGGTGTTGGCACATGTCGATCCGGTAGACCCTGGTCTCCCTCTTCACTCACCCCCCCCTCCCCACCCTGCAGAGCGGACCCTGGCTCCTCCATGCATAAGCCCATGTAGCGCTGAGCTCAAATGTTCCATTAATCCACCCCTGGGCAACGTCTCTACCCACAATGCCCCATCAGGCACACACCTAACGCAGTGGTGTTTGCTGTACTCAAACAAATCTTGTCGCTCTTATTTACACCCTGATGCTAAGTGTCTGCTTAGTGTGCGGTGGCCTCGTGGGGGCCCTGCCTCACGTTCATCTCAGGAAGCCGCCCGCGCGAGGGACACGGGCGATCGGGTTTTTCAAGGTTAACGACAGAGCCGATGGTGATTGCATAAAACGCCCGGTCGTCTGTAATCTTGCGGGGCTTATCCGAGCCGAGCCACCGTTTTTCGACAGGCGTTAGAACTAATATATAATATACGCCATTTAGCAGACGCTTTTATCCAAAGCGACTTACAGTAGGGAATGTGTACAATTTTTTAGTACGTGTGGTCCCAGTGGGAATTGAAGCCACAAACCTAACCTAATTGAACCCATGCCAACGCCATGCTCTACCTTCTGAGTGACACAGAATCAGGACTGCAGTCCTTGTGTCAGAGCCCTCCTGGCGTGTGGAAAGAATGCATACATGGGGGCGCGGGGGTGCCGAGTGAAACTCGCCAGGAGGTGCTGTCTGTGGCGTAGCCGAGGTGGCCTGAAAGATTAGCTAAGCATCATGCCAACGGGAGATAAGATCTCAGAGAATACTGCAGGCCATTGTGTCCGGGTTCAGTTTCAAAGCTGCAGTTTCCTAACAGTGCGCACATGGCGTATACTTCATTAACACTCATCAGTCCACTCGTCAGAAAGGGAGTGTCCACTGAGATGTAGCTTCTCGCTATATTCTCCATTGAGTTTTGCGCTTCGTTTCGTCTCACTGTTTTCACCCATACAAAAGTTATATAACACAATAATAGCTGTACAGATGCTTACGGCGGAGTTGCTTTACTAGCCAATTCCTGGGGCATGATGGAACAGGTGTAAGGGTGTGTTCGTAATGGCCAACAGCCAGTCTGACTTGTTGTTTTTCTCTGTTTGTTTCTCTCTGTTTGTTTCTAAGGCTTACGAGAGGCGGTTCCCCACTTGCCCCCTCATCCCCATGTTTGTGGACAGCGACGTGGTCACCGAGGAAAAGAGCGACGACGGAGCCACGCACAGGATAGAGCGTCGCTGCAAGCTGGATGTGGACGCCCCCCGTCTGTTGAAAAGGGTACTGCGAGACAAACCGCGTCCATTAAACAAAACATCGTCAACACGATTTATTTATATCAGCGATGGAACCGAATCTTTCATTGACTTTGCAAACAAACGTTTCTGTGTTTGTCTGGCTTAAGGCACACAAAGGTTTTAGAAGGACCAAAGAAATGGTTAAGTTACAGTACTGTTAACCTCGACAATGGACTTGAATGTCAGTGAAGCCGGAAATAAAAATATTTCCTTTTAAAAATGGAAATATGGTCTTTTTATGTAAATACCGTGCCATATTCAAATATTAGCCTTCTTAAACAAACCATCAAAGTTTGATAAAAGAACATTTCTGTGCGTATACGCTTCCCATTAATAAACAAATCATGTGACAAGGCCGTTTTGTTCCTTTAATCCACTTTGGTCATAGTCTTGTTGTGATACATTTGTGGGGAAAAAAACATATTGCACCTCAACATTCCCAAAAATACAAACATGTTTATGCCCGACGTACATGCTTACCGTTAATAAAATTGTCTGTTTTTGCCATATTGCTCATGAAAAATGACTGTACAAAAACGTAGGATGTATAATTAGACTAACCGTATGCAGCTCAACAACCGCAACAGTGCCTAATTGCTGTGTATTTATAGAACTCGGGGTAATTGAGGGGGCATTTATGTTTGAAGGACAAAAAGGGGCCTTGATGGCAAATGTGGTTCTTTGACTGAACAGACATTGTGATTGACATTGACGTGTAGGTCAGGATTTAATAAGCCGTGTGTGGTAGTTGTGTATGTCACAGACCCACCTTGGCCTTTTTTTGGTCCGTTAACGGTGCCTCTCGTCTTCACGCGCAGATCGCCGGCGTGGATTTCGTGTACTTCGTCCAGAAGAACTCGCTGGATCGCCGGGAGAGAACGCTGCACATCGAATCCCACAACGAGACCTTCGCCAACAGGGTGATCATCTACGAGCAGTGCTGCTACTCGGTGAGTGAGTGAGCGAGCGTGCGAGCGAGCGCGCGCGCTCCGGACGGCCGACACGTGTTCCTAAGCCCCGTAGGAGTGAGAGAGAGAGAGAGAGTGAGAGAGAGTGAGAGAGAGTGAGAGAGTGAGTGAGGGAGGCTCTAACCTGGTGGCTCAGGTCCCCTGGAAAACGATTCATGCGACTGCGTGCGAATAATTAAAGGCACTCGCTCGGCAGCATTCCTCGCGGATGGAGTCAGCGCTGGGCCGCCGCCCGGACGTCGCTCGGTCTTTCCACAGGCTGTGGAGCCTGCGACGAGGAGCTCTCTCAGCTCTGCGCAGACACACGTCCGCATGCGCGAGCAATGTACACCAGTGAAGCGTGAGGAAGTGAAGCCTCTGCATGACTGTGCAGGGCTCTGATGTGTGAATCTGCGAGCTGAATTGTTTTAAATTTTTATTTAACCTTTATTTAACCAGGCAAGCCATTAAGAACAAATTCTTATTTACAATGGCGGCCTGGCAAAAGGCAAAGCCTCTTGAGGGAAGGGGAAAGGGGCTAAAAGGGAATGTTAAATGTTAAAAGGGAAATGCCACGGTGTTGCTTTATGTACAAAGATTTTAAGAGTAGGAGTGCTGATCTAGGGTCAGGTTACCCCTGTCCATATCCTACCTATATCCATTATGAGCTAAAAGACTAAACTGATCCTAGATCAGCACTCCTACTCTTAGAATCTTTGTGCATACGGCTCCTGGACTACATGGTGAGATGGCGAACAGTCAAGTCCCTAAGAGCGTGCATTTGGCCTTCCTCGCTATTTTTTTCACCGTTTAATCTTGAGACGGTGGTCAGGACCTTTTCATTACGCTCGCAAATACAGCGCAGTCAGTGTGCCACTGATGGGTCAGCTGAGATCTCTTACCGGGGGCCGTGGGTGGTGGAACATGGAATTCGTCTGGTCATGAGCTTGTCTTTATTGATGCCTAAGTGGTTGTGTGGGTACACAGCAGCAGCAGCATTGGGTTGTGTGATCTCATCCCTGCGTTTGCAGTGTCCCAGCAGGGCTGTGCTGCACAGGTGTTCTGTACTGATAATCTGATTTCTGTGGGCGCGCTGCAGGTCCACCCCGAAAATGAGGACTGGACGTGCTTCGAGCAGTCGGCCAGCCTGGACATCAAGTCGTTCTTCGGCTTCGAGAGCACCGTTGAGAAGATGGCCATCAAGCAGTACGCCAGCAGCATCAAAAAGGTGGGTGAGGGGGAGCAGAGGCGGGCGAGAGATCCGACTGCCGGGTTCCTAAACCGCCTCTTGTGAAACGTGCGGGCCTCTCGCGCTCCTAAGTCCGAGCGTGCCCAGAAGGACGCTCCAAGCCCGCGGCTGGGATTAATGATCGGCCCAGAGCCGGGGGAGGAGCTTGGCCCGGCGCCTTGTTTGCCAGGATCTCCTCAAATCAGCAGACCGCGTCTGGTTCCTGTTCGGGCCGCTTTTGCGTTGCCACATCCTGGAAAAACATCGGGAGGCGTCCCGCGTGACCGACGGGCCTGTGAGCGCTCGTCCCCTCCCCTCCCCTCCCTGAGCAAAGTGTTCCGCCGTGTCCTCCCCGCAGGGCAAAGAGATCATCGAGTATTACCTGCGGGAGCTGGAGGAGGAGGGGGTGGAGCACATCCCCTGCTGGGCCCCTCCCGCGCCCGTATCGCCCGTCAGGCCCAGCGTCGCCGCTGCCAGACCCGAGCTGCCCGTCACCCCCGCCATCAGCATCCCGGTGGCGAGCGCCAAGGACACCCCCTCCAACAAGGACAGCAGCAGCCTACCCGGGAGCCTGAGCGAGCCCCTAACCGGGACGCCTGATGGTCAGTGTCCTACCCCTCTGCGGGAGATGGTCCTGTACACCTAACTGCCAAAATCAGTCAGTCAGCACAACAAGAGGCCACAGGCGGAAATTAGTTAAAGGCAAATTCCGCACAGATCTTCTATACACAGAGAGTTGTCAATGCCTGGAACAGCTTGCCAGGTCGGGTAGTAGAGGCAGAAACGCTTAGGCTATTCAAGTCCAGGCTAGATGTAGTACTAGATACTCTTTAGATTAGGACATGATGAGCCTAGATGGGCCGAACGGATAGTTCTCATCATTATGTATTCTTATGTTCTAAAATAAAGGTAACACTTGAGTAAATGAGGGATACAAAATCTATTTGCAGCAGGTGCTTCCACACAGGTGTGGTTCCTGAGTTAATTAAGCAGTTAACATCCCATCATGCTTAGGGTCATGTGTAAAAGTGCTGGACAGGCCCAGTTGCCCATTAATTCGACTTTGTTGTTACCATGGCTAGAAGAAGAGATCTCTTTGACTTTGAAAGTGATTGTTGGGGTGGGAGCTTCAGTGGTGAAGACTGCTCACAGGGGCGAAGGTGCTGCTGGCAAGGAGCTCAGAGGGAAAGACGTCATCAACTAGGGGCAACTGTGGTCGAATGCGCACACACCTCGACCGTGACGTCCGTGCAGTGGTTCGAGATGCAAGGCAAAACAGACGAGCCACTCTGAATCAGTTGACTGTAAATATTCATCTAGGCCATGAGCAGGCAGTTTAATGAAGAACTATAGCCCCGTTAAGACACTTTATGTTGGTGTTTCCTCTATTTTGGCAGTTACGTGTATTGTACTGCGGGCACCTACAGAGTCCCCAGTGCTCTGCTGCCCTCGGTCAGTAATTCAGCCGTCTGTCACTGAGCACTTGAAGAGGTTCTTAAGTGTGTGTGTGTGTCTGTGTGTGTCTGTGTGTGTCTGTGTGTGTCTGTGTGTGTCTGTGTGTGTCTGTGTGGGTCTGTGTTGCAGACAAACTGGACGCTGACTACATCAAGCGCTACTTGGGAGACCTGACCCCCCTGCAGGAGAGCTGTCTGATACGCCTGCGTCAGTGGCTACAGGAGAGTCACAAGGGCAAGGTGAGGTTCCGACACCCCCGCCTCTTCTGCCCCCCCCACGGCCTCCCTTCCTTGAGCCCACGCTGACCCCCCCTCTCCTCTCTCTCCCCCCCTTCCCCCAGATCCCCAAGGACGAGCACATCCTGCGCTTCCTGCGGGCGCGCGACTTCAACATCGACAAAGCGCGCGAGATCCTGTGCCAGTCGCTCACCTGGAGGAAGCAGCACCAGGTGGACTACCTGCTGGACACGTGGAACTCCCCGCAGGTGCTGAGCGACTACTACACCGGCGGCTGGCACCACCACGACAAAGGTACGGGGCGTCCGCGCGCCGGAGCGAAATGGGTCAGAGCTCCGGTTACCGTCCGCAGCTGCGTCTCTCGCCGCTTTCTCCCTCTCCACAATGTCCCGGTCGCATTACGCACTCAGAGCGGTGACCTAGAATCTCACATTACCCCCGTCGACTGAGTGCCCCCCCGCCCCGGCGCGCAGAAAGCCAGCCTCACGGCGCCCTTTGATCACAGAGCCAGCGTTTTGTCAGCTCCTCCCGCGCCACAGAGACGGACGGTAATTAGACCACGGACCACGTGACTCGGCGCGAGAGGGCATCCTGCGTCCGTGCTCTCCGTACCGGAACAGGACCAGACCTCCGTCACGCTTGGAGTTGGAGCGCTGAACATCACCTTTGCTTATTTTGAGCGGCAGGCAAATCGTATGATGGACGCCGCGGTCACGCACCGCTGAGGCCCTGCCCTGGTCTCTTCTGCCCGGTCGCTCCCCAAGTAACCTTTTAAAACTGTATTGGCTCTATTTTTGGGGCCAGATGGAGGCAAAGCGCAGGCTTGAGGAGACGTGCCCAGAGTGTGAAATGTAGGATTTTTCCCCGCAGCCCAGGCTTGTGTAGATCGTATCTGTGCGCAGTGGCTTTCACGGCTGGGTGCGCGTTCCTCTCGCTCTCCTGCGCGTTCTCGCAGGCCGCTTCGCCTGTGGGTGGAATGCGAGCTGCAGCTGAGGACGTCTGAGTCAGATCGAAAGAGCCGCCGTCCTGCCCCTGTTTCTCTGTAGCGGAAAGGAGATTGATCTTTTTCACGTAACACCTCTGAGCTCTGTCGCTGGGGCTTTCCGGGGCCTGTCCGCAGGACAAGATCGTCTCAAAATGGCTGGCGCGCGCCCACGCACACGCGCCCACGCACACGAGCTTGCACACATGCGCAGATAACACACACATACACATGGACACACACACACGCACGCTTGTACGCATCACCGACACTGCAGACAGAAGCAGAGTAATTTGTCCCCTTCCTCAGTTTGTGTGTTTGCTCACGTCGCGCGCGCGCCGCATTGTGTTTACAGACGGCCGTCCCCTGTACATCCTGAGGCTGGGACAGATGGACACGAAGGGGCTGGTGCGAGCGCTGGGGGAGGAGTCCCTGCTGAGACACGTACGTGAGCTCCACTTCCTGCTTTACCGTCCCCCCTTGCCCGCCCCCACAGGATGCACTGACGCCCCTCCCTCTCTCACACGCAGGTGCTGTCCATCAACGAGGAGGGCCTGAGGCGATGTGAAGAGAACACCAAAGTGTTCGGCAGGCCGATAAGGTACCGCCGCCCCACGCTTCCTGTCAGTTCACTCCATAGCAACTGCCTTCACTACTCATTCACCCATATGCATGTACTCCTGTGCAGTTATTTAGGTAGTAAAAATAACTCATTTCTCTTAATAGACCGGGTAATTGAGCAAATAGTGGAACTAATGATCTAATCTAAGAGTGGGGGCTGGCGTAAAAACCCCAGCATACACACGGGCCCTCCGTGGCACGGAGTTTGAGACCACTGCTGTACAGAATACTCATAGCTGCCTTTACCGACGTCATCATTTGTTCCATGTGTGGGATGGCAGTTGGAGCCAGTCGATCCATGTGTCACAGAAACGTGTCATCGGTTGCTAACTGCCTTGGAATCGTTACTGCTCGTTCCCTAACCTTTGGATAAGCGTGTCTGCTAAAACTCAAATGCAAATGCCACCTGTTGTTGTAGTGTTGTTGTGGTAGGCCGGATCGCTTAATCTCAAAGAATGCCAAACGGTCCGATTCGCTCTAGTAAGCGGCGAAGGCGGAGTGCGTGCCATCTCCAGAGTGCGAGGTCATGAGCAGGCAGCTGGGAGGCTTTGATCAGATCTGCGCCGAGTGTGTGTCTGGGGAAGACATGGTGATCGAGCCATATGTTCGCCTGTAACAGAGACTGGTTCTGTGTGGCTCAGTAGGTAGAGACTAGCGTTGACAACGCTTAGGTTGTGGGTTCGATTCCCATTATACTGGACCACATGTACTGAAAAATGTATGCATCCACTACTGTATGTCGCTTTGGATAAAAAGCGTCTGCTAAATGGCATGTATTATATTATTATTATATAGGCAAACGGGCCAATCAGGCCCACCCTTCTCGGAACACGCGCAATGCTCTGACTGCGTGACAAAATAGTGGTTTGCACAAGTTTTAGCGCTTTGGCCTGGCTGTGCGGTCCCCCTTTCCCCTGACTGCCGGTGCGGTTGTGAGCGAGAGTGACAGTGACAGCGCGTGAGTGCCCTCTGCTGGCCGGGCTGCGTGCTGCGCGGGCGCACATCCCCTCAACGTCCGTCCCCCTCCCTCCCCGCAGCTGCTGGACGTGCCTGGTGGACCTGGAGGGCCTGAACATGAGGCACCTGTGGCGCCCGGGGGTCAAGGCCCTGCTGCGCATCATCGAGGTGGTGGAGGCCAACTACCCTGAGACGCTGGGCCGCCTGCTCATCCTGAGAGCTCCTCGCGTCTTCCCCGTGCTCTGGACCCTGGTGAGGGGCCTGCCCAGTCATATCGACACAAACCATAGAGACTCTCTGCTTAGACCCGCCTCGGAGAGATGCATGATGGGATTGACACACTCCCGAAGTCCTAATGTTTAACTCTATAGATTGTTCTGTTTATTCTAGGATTTAACTTTTTGGCAGTGGTGTTAGCATAATGGTTAAGGAACTGGGCTTGTAAACCAAAGGTTGCAGGTTCGATTTCCAGGTGGGGATACTGCCGTTGTACCATTGAGCAAAGTACTTAACCTGAATTGCTTCAGTAAAATATCCATAAAATGGATTGTATGTAAAGAAATGTAAACTGTGTAAGTCGCTCTGGATAAAATGAACAAATGAAAATGAGCCAGAGATTTATTTTCTTTCACGAACACTTGTTTGTTTCCTCTGCAGGTCAGCCCCTTCATCGATGAGAACACTCGCAAGAAGTTCCTGATCTACGCCGGGAACGACTACCAGGGCCCAGGAGGCCTGGTGGACTACATCGATAAGGAGGTCATCCCCGACTTCCTGGGAGGAGACTGCATGGTGAGTGCGAGAACACGCGGGCGCGAGGCGTGCGCTTTACCTGCAGGAGAGAGAGGGCTTGGACCGGCTCCACCAGGGTTTGTCCCAGAGCGAGGCAGGAACGATGTGCCCTCGGCGTATCTTTCACGGACGGGTAATCAGGACCGAACGCGCGTGGCTCACAGGGCTGGAGAACGTGCCGTTCAGGGAGTTTCCCCACGTGTGGGAACCGAAGCACTCGTAGCACCCTCGGAAATCAGGTCTAACAATCGCAGCTAAAATTACAGGAAGGACGAATTAATAATGGATCCTTCCCTTGTTATTGTTTTAATTTCACTTTCTCAATTAGTTTTTTTAAAATTTCGATTAGTATTGAGCATTGTGCTAAGCAGACGCACACACATCTTATCTCTTGTATAGTGAGCCTGGTCAGCTTGACATTAAATAACTGTACCATTACCGCCTACTCTATGCTGGTACTTGTAGGTGTCCCTAGTTATTTGCACTAGTTTTTGCCATGTTAGCTGTGGAGGTGACTTTGGACAGAAGCGTCTGCCAAATGAATGAACGTAATGTGAATGTGAGGCAGTGTAGTAGAATGGTAGAGGGAAGTTGCACCCTTGAGCATGGTACTTAACTTGAATTGCTTCATTAAATATCCAGCTGTATAAATGGATTGTGTGCCTAAGCCGCTCTGTATAAATGCCTGTAGTGTAGTGTAGTGTAGTGTAATGTAAGGGGCTGGCAGTATGAGCAGGCGTGTTGCATGATGGGTAGTTACCGCGCTGACTGGGTGGGGCTTGTTGTTCCCCCTGCAGTGTGAGGTTCCAGATGGAGGCCTCGTACCCAAGTCGCTGTACAGGACCACCGAGGAGCTGGAGAACGAGGACATCCGGCTGTGGACCGAGACCATCTACCAGAGCGCCAGCGTCTTCAAGGGATCGCCGCACGAGGTACATCGTGCACGGCGCTCAGCAGAAGTCACACAAAATGTAGTCCTGTTTTGTGCCTTACTTACTCGCGTGCATGGGCTTATTTTAATATGGTAGGCAATGGTACCATCTGCTGGATGCAGGTGAAATTGCCCTGTGGTATTGGTTGACTATGCCTGCAATTCACCCCTCTGGCTGTTTTCGCAGGTCCTTGGGCCTTATTTATGCAGGGGTTTTTTTCTAACTGAGCTCTTAATTACTTTGTTTTTATTAAAATTGTTGAGTTTGTAATAATTATTGTATCAAATTACAATGAGGTTTAATCTACATTGTAGCTGATAATTAGCTGCATTTTAACATGGTTTTATTTATTTATTTATTATCAATAAAATGACGGGCAGGAATTTAATCTTTTTATGATTTGAACAAAACCTAATCCACAGAATTATTATTATAATTTTATTTTTTATCTCATTCCCACCTTTGATGTTACACCCTAAAAGAGATGTGACTAAAAGAGATCTCTATCAAATGCTCTGGAAAACACATTCCTGTCAGAAAGAAAGAAAGCTCTTTAAGTTGTATAATAACTATTTAAAGAACATGCATGTTGTCCCTAATGTTATGAATTTATTCGACAGTCCATTCATTTGTATTACTGGCACATTGCAGTTACCATGGCAACTTGGCGAGCTTCAACGCGAGCGAGATATCATTGTGTTGAAAGAAAATGTAGACCGAGATCATTCATTGGAATCCAAAGTGCTGAATGGGACTCAGTGAGCACCTTCGATTGTATCGGTCTGTCGGCGCAAACTACACCTAGAGAAAACACAGCTGATAACTGCGTGGTGATATCAAAGCTCATTCAAATCCAGCCAATTATAAACAGTTGGAACAAAAAAAATAATGGAATACATTTCGCGCCCCAGACCAGGGCAAGGGAAACACAGACCAGTATATTTCCTAAATGTTTACAAAGAGGGAGAAGAATGTGACATTAAGTATAAAAATGTTTTGTCTCGGAGCAGAATCTGTTGAGAAATTAGTTTCGGGGGAGAACAGCTGTAAGGGTCTTAAGAAGTGGCACAGGAGTTTGCCACTGAAGCGATCGGGGCTCTGACTCCAACAGGAGTTCTCACTCTGCTCTCAAACAGCTCCTGATCGAGATCGTCGACGCCTCCTCCGTCGTCACCTGGGACTTTGACGTGTGCAAGGGAGACATCGTCTTCAACATCTACCACTCGAAGAGGGCGCCCCAGGCCCCGAAGAAGGACACGCTGGGCGCCCACGGCATCACCTCGCCAGGGGCAACAACGTCCAGCTCATCGACAAGTCCTGGATGCTGGGGCAGGACTACAGCATGGTGGAGTCCCCGCTCACCTGCAAGGAGGGCGAGAGCGTGCAGGTCAGAGACACCGCGGAACCTTGCTTCCTCTTAAATACCGCAACGGCCTCAGGGTGGTCGTCAGTGCGCGTGCAGTGATGCTGTTGCATTGTGACATTATTATTGATAATAATAATAATACTCACATGATTTACTACATACTGCTGAATGAAGTGATTAAAATCAACTTCAACTGTTGACTTAATAGAATAAAATGTTACCAGTTTGGGATAGAATTTTGTCATTTTGAGTCCTTTTAATCATAGTTTGAGTCATAATCATAGTGTGTTTGTGTGTTGTAGTAATGATAATAATAATAATGCATTTGATTTCTTTATGCGCCTTTCAAGAAACCTAAGGTCACGTACGGTACAGAAGATTTTAAAAAGAGGAAAACCACAAACGGTGGAAAACAGCGTGCGTGTGTGTGTCTGACGTCCTTCTCTCCGTGCCCTTGTCCGCAGGGCTCCCATGTGACCAGGTGGCCGGGGTTCTACATTCTGCAGTGGCGGTTCCACAGCATGCCGGCCTGCGCCACCACCAACCTGCCCCGCGTGGACGACGTGCTGGCCACGCTGCAGGTCTCCTCCCACAAGTGTAAAGTCATGTACTATACGGAGGTGCTGGGCTCCGAAGACTTCAGGTCAGTCTCTCGTCTGCATCAAAGTGTGTGTGTGTGTGTGTGTGTGTGTGTGTACAATGTCACGGTGTACAAAATCAACTATTTAACGTGAAACTGGGACCTCGCACCCAGTCAGAATAGAATCTGGACACTAGAGCAGTTTCTTTATTATGGGTGTACCAAACGTGTCTGTGTGTATGAACATGTGACAGATTGCGTGTGTGTAAATGATAATAAGAACCTTCTCAATATCTCCAGGAAGTGTGCTTAGTCAGGTTTAAGCGTTTGCTCCGTAATCAACCCGGGCTCTGTAATCCGAGGTCCGTTTCTCCTCTCCTCTCCTCGACACCCGAGCGTATTCACTTGGCATTGAGATTGTGAACGAGTGGCCAAACGCGCACGAATCCGAGTGTGACCTTGCGAGCGGCGCTGTTGCGTTTGCGTTCCTCCGTCATCGTTTGACTTGGAAATGGCGCGGAGATTGGCATTTCCCAAAGACGCTCGACAGTGAAATCAAGAACGTCAAAACGACTTGAGTGACGCGGGCGCCTAACGGACGAGAGCGATTTGTTTAGCGCAGCTGAAAGGTTAGGAAAACCCGTTCCCCTGGGTCATTTAATTCAATGTCCCGTTCGCGTAAGGCCCCATTCAGCATCTGCGGTCTGAAATGTAAAAGATTTGGGCTGTCGGTGCGCCATCTCCTGTGCACCTGCCCCTAATGCGCGCTCTCACCAATGACGTCCTTTTTTGTCCTTTTCCCCCCTCTCTGGTAAAGAACTGTTTGCTTCAATATGCCGAGTTTGTAAGTGGATTCGCGATCCTTGTTAGCTTCGCTTGCCTCCGCTTTGGCATGACCGGGCGCCAGCGTTGGGGCTTTGTGAAGCTGGCTTCCCGATCCCCGTGCTTTTTGCTTTCTGCTGGGCGGGATCGCTCTGCTCTTTCTGCTTGTGGGGCCCGGTTGCGCACGTTCACGCCCACCTCACGGCAGAAGTGGCACCTTGTCTCAGCCGAGTGGCGATGTAGCGCTGTGCTGCCGGGATGAATCGATGGGGCGGTCAGTGCCCACATGCCCCATGTCCGGCTGAGACAGCCCGCACTTTGTGCACGGGTAACAAATCCCCCGTTTTAGGGCCTCAGATCAATACCTTCTGCTAGCCCTCAGTCTGCAACCGCTCCAATAGCTCCTCTTTAAAAGCCATCACACCTTACTGGAATCGACCTGCTCTCAGCTGCTCAGCCAGCCAGCCGGCTTTGCCTTTGCCCACCCCCCACCCCCATCCCCACTCGATCCATCTTCTGCACGGTAACAAGCTGACTGTCCTTGGCCCTTTGCATTGATCAACTCTTTCTTACAGTTCAGGCGGGCTGTGCAGCCGGGCTCTTGTGTGTGAGCGCGTGTTTGAGCACGTGTGTGTGCGAGAGCGCGTGTGTGTGAGAGAGCGTGCGAGAGAGCGTGTGTGTGTGAGAGAGCGTGCGAGAGAGCGTGTGTGAGTGTGTGTGAGTGTGTGTGAGTGCGTGTGAGTGCATGTGAGTGCGTGTGAGTGCGTGTGAGTGCGTGTGAGTGCGTGTGAGTGCGTGTGAGTGAGTGAGTGCGTGCGTGCGTGTGAGTGCGTGCGTGTGAGTGCGCGTGTGAGTGCGCGTGTGAGTGCGTGTGTGAGTGCGTGTGTGAGTGCGTGTGTGAGCCCGTGTGTGAGCGTGGGTGTGCATGCATCTCTGTGGTCTATACCAGGTGCTGGAGTGGAAGGCCTTTGGGTAAACCTGTTAGGCCAAACTCCAATGTTAACACTTGTATATGCATTATGCACTGAAGGACGCACAGCAACTGTGATCGCTCCTCTTTAAAAGCCTGGAATGGACCTGCTTTCAGCTGCTCAGCCAGGTGTAGCAGTGCTTGTCCTCTGTAATATTGAGAGCTCCACTCTGACGGGTGGTGCAGGCCTTTGTTGGTTCCCCCACAAATCCCCACTTGCTTCATCTTCTGCATGGTAACAAGCTGACTGACCTTGGTCCTTTGCATTGATCAACTCTTTCTTACAGTTCAGAGAGGCTATGCAGCTGGGCTCTTCTGTGTGAGCGTGTGTGTTAGCTCGTTTGTTAGCACGTGTGTGTGTGTGTGTGTGTGTGTGTGTATATATATATGTGCGCGCGCCTCTCTCTGTGGTCTCTACCAGGTGCTGGAGTGGGAGGCCCTTGGGTAAACCTGTTAGCTGAAACTCTAATGTTTTGGATGTGCAGTAAGCACTGAAGGACACATGGCAGCTGCAGACAAGGGAGCACGGCTGCACACGTCACGCCATCTCACCTTAACCAACGCTTCCGTGCCTGCCTAGGGCAATAACTGCATGATTCAGACGCGTGCTCGTGGTGACAGTAAAGCGGCTCTCTTTCACGGTGTGGGGGGTTCATCCTGAGAGAGTGCACATCACAAACCTCCTCTTCCCAGGTGGCAGCTTACAGAACCTTTGTTCTCGGTCGCTCTGCGGGGCTCGCACCATTTGTCATCATACTCCTGTGTTGAGTCTTTGAAGTGCCATTGACAAGCTCTGCTCTTCTCCCCCCCCTTCTCTCTCTCTCTCTCTCTCTCTCTCTCTCTCTCTCTCTCTCTCTCTCTCTCTCTCTCTCTCTTCTCTCTCTCTCTCCTCTCTCCTCTCTCCTCTCTCCTCTCTCCCTCTCTTTCTCTCTTCTCTCTTCTCTCTTTTCTCTCCTCTCTCCTCTCTCTCTCTCCTCTCTCCTCTCTCCCTCTCTCTCTCCTCTCTCCTCTCTCCTCTCTCCTCTCTCCCTCTCCCTCTCTCCTCCCTCCCCTCTCCCTCTCTCCCTCTCCCTCTCCCTCTCTCTCTCTCTCTCTCTCTCTCTCTCTCTCTCTCTCTCTCTCTCTCTCTCTCTCTCTCTCTCTCTCAGGGGCTCGATGACCAGTCTGGAGTCCAGCCACAGCGGCTTCTCCCAGCTGAGCGCCGCCACCACATCCTCCAGCCAATCGCATTGCAGCTCCATGATCTCCAGGTAGTGGCCCTGGGAGAGCTGGGAGCTGCTGCCCGGGGAGTGAGGAAGGCAGACTCTTGGAGCACAGGCCTCACTCTCCACCCTGCCTCACGCAGCAGCCACCTCCCCCCCCAGCCCTGACACTGCGTCCGCTATCTGCAACTCAAGCAACCCTCGCACAACAGAAGAGGTTTTTTTCTCATATACATTTGACGAGAGAAAAAAAAACTTGTCTCTGAATCAAAGGGCTCCATTTCGCATCAGGTGATCTCCCCAGCGGCCAGCTGGGAAGAAAGTTCACACATTAGCCAAACGATCCTGTTTTTTTACTGTGAGTACGCCGATGAACGCGGTGTACGTTTTTATCGGACAAAGTAAATTATTCGGTAACTAAAGCAGAGGGTTTTTGAACATGTCATAACCGAATGTGTGGTTCTCCCCACGGTACATACACAAATCCATGCGTACGCATTCCGTACGCCCACACACACGCACCCACACACTCCGGAGTGTCGACGGAGGCGCCGCCGGGCGGTAAATTTTGGGGAACTGTTTATAGGTCAAGCTTGGATAAGAAGAGGCCAAGTATCCGCCAGAAGCAATAAATATAATTGTATTTCTACTGTTTATATTTATAATGAAAATATATAAATACCCTCGGGGGTGCTATGTACAGATGAACTACCGATGTTCACAGAGTGACTCGTGAGGATTGCAAAGTGGACCGCTTGACATTTGCTCTGGGCCCATGACCAGCGGTTCACCGTAGCATGAAATAGTGGATGAATATTGATAGTCAGTGGCATGTACTGGAGTGAGCTTGGAAGTATTATATTTGTGAATCTTGTGGTCTTGGAGATGCCTTCTAATTGATTTTGAATGTGCTACTGGTCTCAGCCAAACTGGCTGATTTGATCAGTGCCAGAACTGGAAGGATAATTGAATTTAATAGGTCAAGTTTCTATACTTTGAGTGTTGTGAAATTGTGGAACGAGGAGTGGTTTGATTCTGTGTGGTGAATTACACTGTTGCTAAGTTATCATCCTTGCAGAGTGTCGATGGTGATGTGAATGGGTGCGATTGGTGGGGTTTGCATGTTTAGCTTATTTTTTAAAATTGTTTCCATTCCCCCCTTTTGATTGACCCTTCCACACGCACTCGCCACCGGACACGCTAATTCATCGAGGCAATGATCCGCTGGACTCGCCCAACTGTGTTTATCAGGTCGCCAGGTCCTCTCCCTCCCTCCCTCTGGGGCGGACAGCCAGTTGCTGTCACGGCCGGACCGATGCAGTCGTGTTTCTAACCGCAGCTGCAGCGAGCAACTCGAGCAGCCAGCCAGGAAGCCCCTGTTGCTTAGCTTTCTGATGAGGAGGGTTACTTTGTGCTGCCCCACAGCAGGCATTCATCGGAGGAGATGGGTGAAGAGTTGCCGTCGGTAATGAATTAGCGCCGGTGAGTTGAGTGACTGGGAAGGCCACTCAGTTCTTGTCATCCAGCATCACTGTCGATATGATCAGGTGACTGCCGGAGATTGCAGCGTGTTCCCAACCAGACAACTCTTACTTCGGAAACCTATTGTGAGGCAGTTACTCCCGCAAGGTAGCCTATCAGCTGCCTAACTCCAGTCTCTCTGCCTGTTGAGAATGACCTGCAGCAACAAGGCTGAGTGATTTGCGGAGGGTAGCAGGGTTACAAATTGCAGTTTCAAATAAAATAAAAGCGTGTGATAAGTGCCATCTCAAACTCCCTCATCCCCGGGTTTAAGCAAACCGTACAATGCACACATCATTGCAATGCATTTCAAGAAAAGTGCAGTGCAACTTACAGGTTATTTGACCTCGAGTGCAAACTGCTCTTGGAGAGTTCTCGTTGCGCTTCACAAAAGCAATGGGTTGGGTGGAGAAGTGGTGATTCTGGCCATGTCCTCTTTTAAACTGCCATTTTTTTCAAGCCTGTTATCACAGTTGTATTCTCAGCCTTAGACGGCCAGAAGGGATCTGGAAGGTCACACCCTGCCGTTGAATTGAGCGAGCAGCCTTGGGTGAATGCTGCTCGAGACAGCGGTGACCGTAACGGGGAACACAAAGTGTCAATGGAGCACCCAAACCAGCATGGCCAAGGCGCCGCCACACAGCCAATCACCAAAAAATTTACCCACCGCTCAGTGGCGATGAACTGCTGGCGACGATTTGCCAGCCAGGCAAACGCCAGGAGTGAGTTAGTTTTTTAACCGCATTTGTGAGATGTTTTTAAAAAAGATGAAAATGAAAATCGACTTCAAAGTGAACATTTGCATGTACAGACAAGCGCAATAACGTGAGATGCTTTACAAACAAAACGAACAGTCCAGAAAGACGGCCGTCTCCGGGGACCGATACTGTCGGAGGCGTTCCGCAGGCAAGAGGCAAAGAGTTTCTCATCTAAATTTCAGTCGTTCCCGAGCGAGGCGCAGCATATCAACGTTGCTCTGGTGTCCTTTCGAACCCCGCCTCTCGAATGCGGCATGCTAATGCCTAGCTGCACCCAGCTGGCCCTCCCATCACACAACGGCCCTCAAGGTTGGAAGTGCATAACCTGCTCATCATGGCTGTGGCTCCCCTTGTTGGTTTTGGAGAGGAGCCTAAATAAAAAAAATGATTTACTTATCAAGCCCACAGGGGTAGATTGAGCAGTGGTGAGGCTCAGAAATTGCTAATTCAGCACGTTAACAGATTGTGTCTGCAAAAAAGAAAAACTTCTATCAGTGTCCTGGTCTCTTTCATGTTCGAGGGCTATTTCATCCTGTCTTTTTGTGTTTGTTCCTTTCTCTCTCTCTCTCTCTCTCTCTCTCCCCATGTCCTCCCATCAGTTCCTCTGCTTACTCTCTGCTTCTCTCCCTCGCTCGAAGAGGTTGCATATCCTGTTCTGAGAATTTATTATGTGTAAAGAAATGTTTGAATTAATATACACAAAAGATAGCGCCTTTAAAGTTTTCAAAACGATTAAACTTGAATTCAAAGGAAAAACTCAAATGCTGTGGCTTCTTTTTGTGTGGGTCGTGTTTGTTTATTTTCTCCTATGCACGTTTCGACAGAACCAGAGTTCTTTGCCCTCATGTTGACAAATGTATGTTTACACAGTACAGCAACACTAATGCCTTGTTAACACTTCCCTGGTTTCAGCTACACCTCAATGTGGCCACGTAGTGGTCTCTACAGCTCAGTCTCCCACCCCACGCTCGGCATGGACAATAAGGCAGAACAGAAGATAATTATTTTTCTACTTTGAATGAAATCTAGGCAACCGTTTCTGGGTGCCTGCTTTTTCTTTGACAGACCCGTTCATGGCATAGTACCCAGTGCACTATGCACATGCATAAATCTACTCGTAGAGACGGCGCGATACTGTAAGGAGATATTACTGCAGTGATTCATGGTGATCAATAGTCCGCGCCGTGCTTCACAGGGACCTGCGGTAGAGCTGGCAGTGCGTAAGTGGTCACGATGATTGAGCGTAATGATGCCTTAATATTGCTGATGTGTTGTGACTCACGGTCTTCTATCAATGAAGGGCTCTCTTTTTTTTCTCTCTCTCATCTTTCCCAGTTAGAAAACGCTGCCTGTGAATATCCTTCACTCCAACTGACGGTGTGCTTAGTCAAGCCCCGTGGTGCAGAAACTGTCCTGGGGGACCCCTGTGCATGCTGGGTTTTGTGTCAGCTAATCTTTTTATGAATTAAGGTAGTTGAAAACATGTTTAATTTCTTCCATAAGTTTTTTCCATACTTATATGAACACAAAGTTTGGCTCATTTGCTTTGTTTTTGAACTCTTCATTTTCCATAAATGGTTGTTTCAGTGATGAGGTGTCCACACTTTCAGAATTTACAACTCCACTGATTTTCTCTCAATCTATGATTTACTCAATTAAACAATCTAACCTCTTTCTAAAGCAGGGGTGGGCAATCTTACCCTGTGTGGGCCGGTGTGGGTGCAGGCTTTTGTTCCAACTGAACAGTGACACACCTGATTCCACTAATCAAAGCCCTGATTGAAGACTTTGATTAGCTGATTAGTCAAATCAGGTGACCTACTGCTCAGCTGGAACAAAAGCCTGCACCCACACCGGCCCACACAGGATAAGATTGCCCACCCCTGTTCTAAAGGAATCGTTTGGACATAGCACATCACAGAAAATGAAAGCATTAGTTGAGCTAACTGACAAAGTCCTGGGATGTGAATATGGAACATTTATTTATGGCTTGCATTGCTATCTCTCACATAATGTGGCCTATAGAGGGCCCTCAGTAAATATTAATTGTCTAATTAAGAACAATCAACAGCTCATTACAATTCAGAGGTTATAGTTGTGGTTTGAACGAAAACCAGCATACACACGGCTACCTCAGGACCAAGTTTGGGCATCACTGGTGCAGCCTCAGTATAGCCTAACTTATTGTGCAATGATGGTGGTTTCCTTTCTTGAATTTCACCAAGTCTGGGGTTCAGCAGGTTGTCTCCAGATCTCTTGTGCCAAACCACCAATCTGAATGTGTCAACACAAGTTTTAATTGTCTTAGACTCACTACAATATGTTCGCTTGTGCACAGCTTAGCTTGCTTGTGTAGCTTTTGGTTTGTAAGTCTAATTGGAACCACCAGTTATGGTTTACTAAATGTACTGATGCTGTCAGCTTGTCGTACATGGGGATGATCACAATTAAAATCAGCTTACATTCTCAACATCAGCATTGGGAGAAAAGTAGACTACATAAAGCTTTGAAAGATTAATTGGAAGCTTGTTTGCTTATAGAGGCTGAGACATATCTTTAGGTTTTTGTGGCAACCCGTAACACAGCAGTTGAAATAATAATGTACCACCCACAAGAGCACTTTGCCTTGATGTGGCGAGGTCAAGGCCAAGAGCAAGCATACTTCTGCTGAGTGAGTTCTATAATAATTAGAATGAGGTTTCTTTCTAAATAATGGTGCAAAGGGTGAATTGGAAAGTATGCATAGGTGCCAAGCCATACGGTCTGTCCGTATAAGATATAGTTTCCCCACTATGTTTAAGGTATACGGGAAATCTATTGTGATACGGTTTTTCTAAATAGTGACTAACAGTCCATTCAATCTTA
Source organism: Aldrovandia affinis (assembly GCA_029706075.1). NCBI lineage: Eukaryota > Metazoa > Chordata > Actinopteri > Notacanthiformes > Halosauridae > Aldrovandia > Aldrovandia affinis. The sequence continues at coordinate 1,660,103 of JAINUG010000081.1, forward strand.
AGTGAGTCGTAGTGACTAGAGACATGCTTGCGCTACGTTAGGTACTATAAACAAGTCGTTACTAAAGGAGAGGGATGGAAGGTAAATTCTATGACCATAATTTGTAAGGATTTATTTATAAATGATTGCAATAATAATTTATGCTGAATCATTAAAATATGAATTAGGTGATTTTTGAAATGTATCTGCATTACTGATAGTAACAATTGAAATATCTTGTCTTTTATAAATGTGATGGAATGCAAATCTAAAATGAATTTGAAACTTGAACCAGATAAATTAGTGTGGTTGTTAATCATTTACAACCAATTCTAGGATATACTAATTAATTAATAATTAATACAAATGTGTACTCTGTATGTCCATATGTATGTAGGTCGATGTATACTAAAATACAATTTTAAGCCTTGAAAAAAATATATAAAAAATTAAAAATAAGGGCAGCTCTCAATAGGGCTTGAGGTCTATGAGCATGTCTGTCTGTAGATCAGGTGAACTGCTATTTGGATTGAATCAGTTACACTAATGATTTTTTTACTCTTTATTGCATTGTCATAGTTCCCTGTATGGTCATTTGAGACGACGTCAACACACCATATTGGCCACGAGGCGGCGTACGACCATTGCAACCGAATTTTGTGAAATGTAGGAAACCATTATCATCGAAAAAATCATGTAACGTTACTTCGGTCTTGTAAGACAGCGCCACTATTAGTATTACTTTTAGACCTTGGATCAATTAAATATTAACTAAACAGTTGGGTCTGAGATGGCCATTAAATTGTCCCATACTGGAGCAAAGCTTGGGAGCACGGTCTACCCGGACCGATTACAGGGGGAGACAGGAAGAAAACACACGAATTGTCTTATTCTGCAATAGATAGTCTGCAGTGTGTACCTGCATGATTTTCATCTTGTTTGACAGTGAACAAAATGTCAGTTCTGCCTCAAGAAGACTTGATCGAGCAGTGGACAAGGTTAGATATGTATTATCATTCAATAAATAGCCATATTACAGATTCCAGTTGTTACGAGTGATGACGTTTGAAATTGCAATTACTTAGCCGTGTCAAGCTAGCGCCCTTAGTGATAGCATTATTAGCTATCAAGTGGCCCCACTTAAATTAAATCAGTAAATTAAAGCAAGCTAATAATACCAACTAGCTAGCTTTCCCCTAGTGTTGACCGCCTACATCTTTCCTTGATTCTTACAAGATAGAAATAAAAAGCACTCCCTTACAATCCCCAATGATACAGTTACATCGACATTGGTGTGCTCTTATACTTCTTCCCCCACCCACCCTAAAAAGACCGTTAAAGGTTCTTTCTTGAACCACGCGCGGTCTCTGGCCCCGGTCGAATATTCTTAAGTTAAAGCACTCTTTAAACCCCGAATTAACTAGCTAGAGACCCGACTGATCTAAAAAAATAAAATTCTAATCAGACCAGAAAGGATAATTTGCTTTTGGCACTTATGTTTATGGCTGCTTACTTCACGGAATGATGTGCTTGAAGATTGTAGCGGCGTGTGGTTGTTTGTCTACTCAAGCAGAATGCACTTTCTGTAAATCGCTTTGGATAAAAGAGTCTGCTAAATGTAATTTGATGCTAATGAACCGAAAGTAGTCACTACTGAAAGGGAGGGACAGATTTACTAACAGGTACACGATTCCCAACGGCTCCATGCTTGGATCACTAATTGCCATCTGCTGGTGTTCCATTGGTATAGCATTTTCCATCATAATTTCAACAGCCTCTCAGCATTGTCCATGTTATTACTGTTATTTTCTGTCTAAAAATTGTGAATCTTGGAAAGTTACTGGATTGTTACTGGTTACTGTTACTAAATGTACTGGATTGATTTGGAAATGTAGATTAGGGAGACTGAGATGGTTATCTGACCTTGCTTGAAAATATTATGGGTAATGCGCACAATGTTCATAGTTCTCAGAGCACAATGTCCGCACTCGCACATGTAGGAGTTGCACTTACTCTTTACCCAATGCAGACTTCTCCCTTCAAAACTCAGCAATGTGGACTACCGTTTTCAGCCTCTTATTTTTCAGGCCCCGGACTCTAAAATATGGCTCACTCTCACTGTCTCTGTTTAACTTTCCTCCCTTCTATAGAACACCATAGAGCTGGAACATAGACTTTTTACTTCGCTCTCAAGAGGAAAATTAACTGTGAACTTACATCCTGTACAAAATACATCCAGTTAGCTAGGTAACTGGGTGAAAATTCAAATTCTCACTTGAAATAAGGCAATGATCCAGTCACCCTAAGCTGTCTGTCCAGAAAGCTGAGGACCCCCTCAGTGATTGCGAGTTCCTGTTGTATAGACAGCAGAAACATGCAACTTGCTTCCTTGACTCATCATATTGGTCATCATATTTGATCATATTGCTATTTGTGCGTTGTAGCAGCTGTTTGCATAAGCTTAAACTGAAATCCAATATCCAGACACAAAAATAATAACCCATTCCAGGACAGAAATACACCCAAGGGTGATCCAGTATAGGGTATCTACATTGTTGACCTTATGGCTTGATTCACCTTGCCAATATGAGGACCCTTTCACCCTAGTGTTCTATATTCAGCCTTCTTCAACGTTTTTAGTTTAATTAAATGTTGTTTTGCCTTGTTGTGTAAGGTTACAAAACATGTTGATGTTATTATCCCAGAATACTTTGCAGTGGGTTTCAGCTTGTTGTTCCTAATTGTGTTAAGCAATAATATACACCAAATAAAGAAATGAAACCTTTTTTATTTATTTTTATTTTTTTATTTTATATTTTTTACAATTTTTATACATACTAACATCCCGGCAAAGAATTTGATTGTAATACATTCTTTAGACTGTATATGAGTTGCAATGAGTGTTCATGAGTTTAAAATTCCTGAAAAAACAGATCCCATCACATAATTTTCTGTAACATTTGTAGGTTATATAATGCATGCACAGCAATATAATTACAGAACTCAGCATACTGACTAATAAACAATGCAAATGATCTGTGAATATAGTTTAAAATGTGGCTATTAAATATTAACATAGTTATTTGTGGAATAATTCCTACAATGCAATTATAAGCGCAATAAATTCTCGCGTTATTTTAAATTATGCTATATTTGACGACCAGTCTCCGTTTGAGCCGTCAGAATAAAAATAAAAAAACATATATAGCAGCATTAATTTTTAAAATATGATAGTATATTGAATTTCTCTTCATTACATTTAGTTTTTTTAAAATTTTGTTTCTACCTCTGTTGGCTCGGTGACAGTTTGGCTCATTTTAACGAAGGCACAGAAGGTCTGCATTTAAATGAGAGCGTCCCCACCTGTTGTAGCGTGACAGTGTGAGAGCCTTTCCCATGTTGTTCACAGCTTGCACACCTAGCACAGCCTCCAGATGACAGATCCATTTCTCTGCCAGATCTTCATTCACAGGTTTATTCTGTGTTGTCGGGTGAAAACCTTCCCTGGTTGCATATTTCCCATCTCTCATTTCATATGCCATTTTCCACAGTGTGCTGTGTTTTATAGCTAGATTTAATATAGTGTAGTGCATTCTTGCAATAGTATATATACAGTTATGCAGTTGGCTGATTTACATACAGAGAATACATTTGCCTCCAGCTAAAACCAGATTGATTTTCCTCCTTGGCTCTGGTGCTGAGTTTGAGACCACTGCTTTAGAAGCACCCAACTAGTGTGATGCTGATCATCATATTAGAATGAAGTGAGTCAGCTGCACATACCTGGGAACTGACCATTGTTCGCCCCCCAGCAGTAGTCATCGCTGGTGGAAATGTGGTGTGCGAATGATCTGCCCCAGCTCACACTGAGCTGTGTCCTAGTATTTCAAGCCTGGGTAATAACATCCCTGTGCCCTCTCGGTTGCCATCAAAACAAAAGACCGATCTGTTATTTAATATTTTATTTCTTTACGAAAAGACTGGCTGGACAGATTTCAAAACTGTCATCCTATTCTGCAACCTGTCAGTGAGTCAGCTCGGCAGAAGAGCGTCGCTTTTTAATTGGCTCACACTGTTCTAGAAGACAGCGTATCGGAAATGGGTTGTCTTGAGGTGCCACACGTGGCAGCGATGAGTGCGGGAGCTCTGACGTCAGGCGGCTGGGCCTGCGGAGCGGCGGAGGACGCTGGGAGACCTTTCCGCCTCCGCCTGCGGGAGAGGATCTGCCTGGCAGGACAGCGGTGCACACCTGCCAAAAAACACAACTGGCCCATTGATCTGCGAACCTATTGTGCGCGCAGCGCTGATGACGGCGTAATTCCAGATCGCGTTCCTATTCCCAGCGCCCCATCTCGGGCGGGTTTGCATGTGACACCGGAGACCAAGGCCACAGTGACCGGACAATGCTGCGTCTCTCTGACCCTGGTGACCGCCATGCCCTCTCCCCGGGGCAGGGTCGGAGGAGCTCATACACGTGTCCTCTTCAGCCGCTCCCGAGCAGCTCGGCCGTTAAAGGCGACGACCACGAGTACAAGTGGGGCCTCAGTCGCGGCAGGACTGAGCCTGGGCTACGCTGTTAGCCGCCTCTGATTGGGACTCAGCAGTGGCACGATTGGCCTTGTGCGTCAGCAAGGGCTTCTTATTAGCATTAGTGCTTCTTATTAGCATGAGTTCTTCCGGCCGTGTTTCTGATTTCTGTACGTCAGTCCCCAGCTGCGAGGTGCCCCACAGACAACCAGTTGTAGTCGGTGACAGATAAACCGCTCCCCTAGCCTTGGCTCCTCTAGTCACTGACTCATAGGTGGGGTAATCAGAGGAGTGCGCACACCTCAGCTGCCGTTCTTGAGTGTGGGTAGCACAGCGATGACGCTAGACACAAATAGAAAAAAACGAGGTGGGAGTGTATTATAAAGATATATTACTGAAAGTGTCCTGCTACCGGCCACCCTGTTGCAGCCGGATTAATGATCGTGGGCCCTCTGTGTGCAGCGAGCAGGCCAGCCTGAAGCAGCGGCTGGTGGAAGGGGACACAGAGGAGTGGCAGACGGCCCCCGGCTTCCAGGGTCTGGAAAGAGTGGGCGGCGTGGACCTGTCCTTCATCAAGGGAGATGACCTCAATGCCTGCGCACAACTGGTTGTCCTTAGCTTCCCAGAGCTCGAGGTAGAGGGTTGCGTGCTCTCTTCCACATTCTCCCTGAGCTCCCAGTCCTTCAAAGAGAGCTCAAAGAACAGTTTGGCAGCTTTTGCGTGGAAGCCGGCCTTTTGTTTGAATGTCTTCTTTGAATGACCCCCTGTGGCCCTTAAATGAGGGATGAACCACTCTGTGTTAATGTATTCTCACTGAAAGGCGAATTGGAGACCGAAAACGTCAAAATCCAGTCTTCAAACATAATTCAGTTTCAGTTTCAATTGATGAGATAATTCATGGTTAGTTAATTTTCTTCTTTTTGTGTCATTTTCCAAGGTGTCTTCCAAGCTCACTTGCGCATTTAGCAAGACAGGCAAACCAATGTGAATAAGACCACATGAAATTAATAAGCACAAACCAAAACTGAAGTCCTTTCAAGTTAATTGGTCAAAAATCTTCATAGTTATTTGTTTTTTTCCAAAAGGAAAGAACTTAAGCTTAAGCATAATAATTGTTATTATCTTACAGGGGGCAATTTGGGTTACAGACAGCCAAAGACATAAAAATAAAAAATAAACTAAAAGGTAAAAAATTATTTAAATTGTGATTACAGAAGGAAAAAATACTTGTTCTTGTTGTTGAACAAGAGTTTCAAGATTTTGAATTTTGCATGTAGGGAGTGATCACTACCATTAAGAATACTTCTTAGACTGGCCTCCAATAGCGTAGCGGTCTAACGCACCCATATTGGCTGTTTTTTAATGAGTATGAGCTGCCTATCATGGTCGCGGTTCGAAACCCAACTGTACCAGACCAGCCCTGGTGGGGAGCCCAGATCGGGGGCGGCATTTGACTGTCCGCCCCAGGGGGAAGGGGGAGTGATAGCTGGCACAAGCTCGCCGAGGAGCGGTAGGGCGACATCCTAAAGAGGGTTGGGCGAGTTCCGTCTCAGAGGAGGCGAACGTTACCTCGAGGTATTAGCTCGTCCCGTGGAGGCGGGCGGCCAGTTTGTTGGGGAGGGTAAATCTAAAAAGAAATAGAGGGTATAATTGGCTACCAAATTAGGAGAAAAACTGAAAAAATCTGAAACTAAAATAAAAAAATAAAAAAATATATACTTGTACTGTTGTAGTACTTGTCTGTTCTATTGTGTCGGAAAATTTAAAATATATATTGTATAAAATATATGTTTTAAATGAATCCTAACCAAATTGCTGAACAGATTTAAGATAATTAGCATATTACACAAAGTTAAATCAGTAGGCATCTATTGTTCTCTATTGAGTTTTGTAATATATTAGTATGTTAAATATTACTGTAAATATGTGTTAACCAGTTTCTTACAGTATAGCTAAACATTCCACAATGCCCAATAAATATAATTATAAATATATAATAGTAAATAATGAATAAATCATTGTAAAATGACTATTAATTTCAGCCCATACAATACAGAACAATACAGCTCAAAGTTGAGGCCTTGCAGGAAATTAACCAAATTTGAAAACGAATTTCAAAGATTTGCTCCCCAGTTGACTTCACGTTCTAGCATTCAGCCTCACCGTGTCCCATAGCTGCTGGCCCTTCCCCCGAGTTATCCAACACACAGAGCCCAGGGCTTCCGCCAGTGAGCTCACACCCCCATACGCACACGCTTTTCTTTATTAGGTTTTACCAGCTCATTTCATACATACACAGACTCATTTGCTGTTTTAATGTAATATACGTGTCTGATTAAGTGTTCCTAGCCAAGGCAGTCACATCTGTTTAATTGTGATTGCTCCCCCTCTCTCTCTCTCGCTCAGCCCCCTTTTCTTGTTTGTTGCGAGCTTCGTTTTTCAGTCCGTAATTACTGAGTGCCTTCTAATACCTTACCACCCATTAGTCGATTAAAGCAACACACACCTTATAAGACCTTAATGATCAAAATGTCCGACCTGAGAAGCAGGTTTATCATAGGATTTTTGCCAATTTCCCGCAAGGTCTTATATAGGTAATTATCCAAGGCTGTATGACATTTATATAAGGGTGTAGATGTTCTTCTTCCTGGCATTACACTCATTGGAACATTCCTCTAGCTGCTCTATTGCTAATAAGCTCATAGCTTGACATTTCAGTTATGAAATCTCTTAGACAGAGGAGGACCCAGCAGGTCAGATAGATTGCCGTCTTAAATGTGAGCTCTGGTGTATTTCAGCTTTTTCCTTTGCCTTAACTCCATCTGGCAGAATGTCACGCACAACAAACAAATTGCTTGTTCGCTTATGAGTAAGTGGCAGCCATGCCCCTGCTTGAGTTTTGAGACTGCTCTTCCGCCAGCTGATCTACGAGGATACTCAGATGGTGACCCTCACCGCCCCTACGTCGCTGGGTTCCTGGCCTTCCGAGAGACGCCATGTCTGCTGGAGGCCTTGCAGCGCCTGGAGAAGACACAGCCCACCCTGCTGCCACAGGTCAGTGTACACACCGTCCACACTCTCTCCCACCCACACCCACCGATTCTTTGGCCTGCAGCACTTTACTGACACAAACTTACGATTACAGGGAATTACAGGGCAAGTCTATGGTTCACAAGTCTATGTGAGCGCCTGTCAGAGTAACAGTCAACGGCTTGGCGGGTTCCATCTCAGTGGGCGTGGCCAAATTCACCTTTGTCGCTGCCGGTCCCAGAGTTGCAGTCAGCAAACTTTTAGCACGAGTGATAGTTGACATAGACAAGCATATAATTAGCCACCAAAAGGGATAAAAACAGGAAAAGTCTGAAATGAATTAAATTAAATACATTAGTATCCCGTAACTTAAAGCGGCACTCGGAATCTGTAGCTCGATATTTTCTGTAATTTTTGTGACACTTCATGGAATGTTCTGGAAGGCTCCCAAAGCTCGGTTAGCTCTGAGCCGCTGCAGCGGGTCAGGCGGGACGAAGTGGCCATTGCAGCAGTTTCCCAAACTCATCTATTATTGAAAGTTAGTTGTTCCGCAGGACCCAGCGGTTTGAGATCAGGCAGGCAGACTCTCGCTAAAAGTGCTGAGAGGAGAGGTCTGCTCTAGAGCTTCCCTGGGGACTAACTCTGCCCCGTCCCTTCCTCCCTTCAGGTCGTGTTTGTGGATGGAAATGGACTGTTCCACTACAGAGGTGAGTCTGCGCCAAGGCCCGAGGGGAAGGTTTGAATTTGGCACCCGCTGTGTATTTTAATGGCTCTATTTTATTTTATTCCATTGTGTCCTCTTAGTTGAGTCCATCATTTTTCTTCCTCTTCTCCCCTCGGTCCTCTATAGTCCTCTAGGTTCTTCTGCCGTAGAGCCGTATTGTACACGAAAGCACAACAGCGGTCCAAAAAAAATAAGAAGGCTCTCCTAAATCTCATTGCGTTTTCCTTGTAGAAGAAATGAGCTGTGAAGGACTGAGATGAATCTCATTGCGGTATATATAAATAAGAATAAACAAATGTATGAATTGTATGAGTGGTTTCACAAGCCCAGATCAATATTGGTTGTTCAGTGTGTAATGTGGAGCGGTGAATTTTGCTCTTATGTGTTTTGCAGAGTTTGGTGTCGCCTGTCATCTGGGAGTTCTCTCTGGTTTGCCGTGTGTGGGTGTGGCCAAGAACCTGCTGCAGGTACACGGTGTCATTAGGAACGAGGAGCACCTGTCCCAGGTGAGAGTCACACCCCTGAACAGGGGAGCAGTTTTGGTGGGGTTATAGTAACCAAATGCAAGTGGCCTTCACTGTCTTGTCTGCCTACTGATACACCTGGTTTAATTCAGCATAGAGTATGCATCACCCCAAATGGAACTCATTGGAGTCTGAGTTGGCAGCGCTGTGGAAGTGTATATCTTTGCCTGCTAAAGAATGATACTGCAGGTCGACCGCTCTTGTACTCGTCCTCATTTTTCATTGTCCACGTGAAACGACACGCAGTCCTTTATGCGGGCCTTACTGTGCGTCGCACAGTCCCTGCCGACCCTGAAACGGCGAATGTATTTTTACTCTTGCTTTCTTGCCTCAGCCCGAATGCAGCCTCGGATGTTTAGCAGAACAACAAGGGCAAATCAACAATCTGTTCTCCGAATGTGCCCTCCGTCACCCTCCCATTTAGTCGCTGAAAGTCATTTCGACATTCAGTGCTGTATTTCTTTGTGTGCACTGGCAGCTTGATTTATTATGTGGCAGAGCAAGTAGCCCAAACAGAAGTGAACTTTGAAAGAATGAAACGGGGACATGCCCAGTATTCTTGCTGGCATTTTAGACTGACCACAAGTGTACAGTGTACATTTACATTTTACATTTTAAGCATTTAGCAGACACTCTTATCCAGAGCGACTTAAAAGATGTGCATTAGTACATGGTAGGAACAATCGTAGTTTGTGCACGAGTGTGGTCATTTACACAAGCATGTAACAACGTTAAGGTCACCACACATGCAGTATCCCGGAAGTTCTCAAATGGCTCTGTTCTGCATTTATTAAACATTGATATATATATAATGTGTATTACTCTATTTGAACATGCTGTACTCCCTATTCCTATACACTGTTTCCATAATACGCTTCCTTTCAGAAGTAAATGGGTTGCTCGAAAGAACAACACGATTGAGCCAAGGATCGATTGACAGTGCAAAGAAACACATTAAACCACCACTATAAATGTGCTATCAGCGTGATGGAGAAGTCTATTCTAAATGCCAGCGAAAAGCTACCTTGACTCTTAAGTTGTATTAGAAAGACAACTCCCGACTTATGTCAAAGCAGTAGGTTAAGCTCTTCATTCTTAAATACGCTGATGTAATGCATTAGGATTAGGACGTGGTATTATTGTCCTTTTCTTGCACAACTCTTAAGTGGGTGTGTGTGGGCGTGTGGATCTGGATTTGTCTTAGTCTGATTACTTTGAATTAAATCATCATTAGGTAGCCACATATTTATGCTACTTTGGCTTACTTAGTAGTGGTCTTTTGAAAGACGAGAACAGCAAAATTTGGTCATAATTACGGGCGGGGATAAGGCCTAGTCATTCAGTTGCAACCCCTCTTGTACCAAGGGTGTCAAGGGCCTGTCAAATATAAAGCTCAGGGTTCAGTTACAGCCCCAAGTAAAGATTCATGGGACCCTCTAAAACCATTTTACTCACAATAAATTAGTCCGAACAATGGGAAACACTTCATGCAGGCAGAGCAACAGAAACCCGCGCCCAGCGTGTGTGGCCTTGCGCGTTGGTTCCTGCGGGTCATTATTAGGATTTTTATTATCACAAGGATCATTATAGTGACATCTTTACGCGCCTGTGGGAAATGGCTTTTGGTGCACTGCGGCCCTTTTTTAAGAGCAGCACGTCCTACCGGCCCCCTGGTATTCAGCGAGGGGCGTAGCCCTCTCCCCCGCTGTGACTGGCACCCTCGCCAGGCTTTGCTGCTGCTGCTGCTGCTGCTGTGGAGCAGAGAGAGCGAGAGAGAGACCCAAAAGGGAGGCGCACGTTGATGATGTACAGACTCGGTGACCACAGCCTTGCCATCGAAACAGGCCGCCACAAAAAGCCTGGAAGACTAAAGAAAACAGGCCATGTGGTCACCTCAACCCAGCAGAGAAGAAGGCACAGGCCCACTTCCTACTTACCTGCCCCAAGTACCTCCCCATCAAATTCTCTGCCCTAATAAATAAATATCAAGATCTACCAGACACAGAACAATTAAAAATAATCCTTGGGGAAGTTACTATTGTAATAAAGGTGGCAGCCCAATATGTCTCTGCCTGCCATAAATCTGAGAGAAGGTGTGGGATAAATGTTTTGTGTTCTATGGTTATATGTGCATCTGTCTCATATATGTAACAGAGGTTCCATAATCTCAAGTTTGTTAAAATTATGTAATGTGGGGTATATATGTGTGGGAGGGGGTGGGTTGCTTGTTTGTTAAAATTCTGTAATGTAGGGTATATATGTATGGGGAGGGTTGCCTGTATGTTTTTTTGCCTGCCGGGTTGTTGTTGTCATATATGTATTTTAAGGCTTTAGCAACACAAGATCACTTTGTAATGCAAATACAGGAAATTTGAATTTGAGAGAGCGAAAGAGAGAGGCTTTGCTCACACTGCAACCAACAACAGCAGATCGTAAGCAAGATCCTGACCTCCCAACCCTGCCTGAAACACAGCAAATACAAATTCTCCTTGGAGAGGAGAGTTTTTGTGTAAATTTGGCCAAACAATATGTACCTACCTGCCACAGCCAGAGGGAATGACCCCTAATGTTTGTTCGCTGTTATGTAATATTTCGCTAGTATTTATTTTATGAATAACTATTGTTATTATTTTGTTATTATTAATGCTGTTGTTGTTTTGTCAGTATGTTTGGTTATTATTACCATTGTTTTTTATATAGAAATAACAGTTAAAATAAACCGAGACAGAGGGAAGGAGAGAGTGAGAGAGAGAGATACCCAGAGACTGAGAGACACACAGACATAGAGAGAGACACTGTCTTAATGTTTTGTTGTTGTTAATGTTTCTGCTTTGGCAACACAAATGTACAGTATTTTGTCATGCCAGTAAAGCCATTTGAATCGGTTTGAGAGAGAGACACACAAAGACTGAAAGAGAGAGAGAGAGAGAGAGAGAGAGACAGTAAGACAGTAAGACACAGAGAAAACGAGAGATATAAACTTTACACAGAGAGAAGGGGGAGAGAGGGAGAGGGGGGAGAGTGAGTGTGAGAATGAGAGAGAGAGGGCAAGAGAGAGAGACTTCACACAGAGAGGAGGGGGAGGGGTGGAAGTGCCACAGTAGAAGAACACAGGTCACTCAGAGTCCAGAATGTGATCAGAGGTGTGGACGACTGCGGGGTGCACACGGTGTGTAGCAGTGTTGGGGGGCAGGTTGGCTGGAGGAGCACGCCTCAGTGCTTGCCGGCAGTAATTACATGTTAACGGCAGTCCACCTCGAGCCTAACGACGAGTCATGTGAGCACCGCGGTGTTAACTGCCCCCGCGATGCACGTGCGCTCCTGAGCTAATCTGACCATTACGCCTGGCCCCCCGCACCGCTCAGGCCCATTCTGAAAGCGCTCGCTTTATGACTGTTTAGCTTAACGTTATTATTTAAACCAATCTCCACGGAGCGGTGGCGTCTCGCGCTGTTTATCGGAAGAGAAATAAACGAACGCTCCAGGGTTAATCGAGTCTCGTTCAGACTGCGCACCGTACGGGACAGGGGGGACAATAGCACCGGCACAGCACAACCGATAAGAATCAATTACCGATGTTGAGATTTTGCACACAAGGCCTGAATGACTTCTGTACTGAGCTGGGCATTGGGGACTTCATTGAGTTACTCAGACATGGTGTCAGGTTTCTGGAAATGCAGAGGAAATGATGCTCATTGCTGCAGGCTTTTAGTAGATCTCACTTATCAGATGAAGCGTTAGAAAATGGCTGGAACCGGCAGCCAGACCGCACTACTATTTCTGAATTTGGTTACGATGTCGCCGTTCTGAAGATGACCTTGCGTGACTGAATGAATTGTGCTGTAATGTTTGTTTACTCTGAAGTTAATTGGCACATCAACCATTTGTGTTTCCCACCTGCTGTTTTCTGAAGACAGATTGTGGATGCTAAACCCATTATCTTCACTGATGGGGGACTGCATTTGTGGCCTCAAGTCTATCCAGTGGGCTGGGCCCACACTAAATCCAGTAAACAAAAATACTAATCTATACTAATACTTTACTAATCTGTAAAAAATACATGGTTACAGTTGTTGTAATATGGCAGTGTGTAATGTGTAGGTCATTTCACTCCTACTACAGAGTCTAAAAAGCACACCCTAAGTGTGACAATCCCTCACCGTGTAACAGCAGAGAGGCACTAAAGCAGTCAGTCCTTAATAAAGCGGTCGTTTGGGGTTCGCCACGCCGCCGGGCTCTCACGGACCCCCCAGGGGAACGACGGGCACAAATGCACTGTGAGCGTTTCGACCAGAACAGGTGTCGCCGTGACGGCGCCGGTCGTCAGGACGATTACATCTCCGCGTCGCTGCCGCCACTCGTCCCCTAGCTCTCTGGCTGCCGGCGGGGAATTGAAAGAGAGAGCGCCTCTCGGACGAGAGGAAGAGCAGCCCCAGAAGAGCCCTGTCAGTGCTCATTACCACAGATAACGGCATCCAGAGCCGGGGACGCACTGGGCCCGAGCCAGGCAGCCGCTGCCATTCGCGCAAGGTTAGATCGTGATCAACATGCACCGCGCTCCGCGCTCCCTCAGCTCAGACGGGCTCATTAGGATGAAAGCTTTCGGCGTACCCCCGAGCGCACCGGCCGGACCGCGGTAATGCCTTTAAAGACGGATAAGACCCTGGCTCCGGGGCCTTTGAGCTTCGGTGACCTCTTAAGCCCGTTGCGCGGTTATTGTGCGAAAAGACAATCCCGCCTGATTGACTAACGGCGCGAGGGGTTTTGAGAGGAACGCCCCCGTGTTTTTCTGAAGCGCTCGGGAGCTGACCTCCTTTAACTGGCTGGAGGATTCTTTCATTTCCATAGTCTTAAAGGCTTAGATTATTAGCTCTTTTTTTGTCATTTTTAGAAGAGCAATGGAGAGCGACAGGTAAAAAGGTGTTCTGGAGGGGGTCAGATTAGAGAGGCAAGTCGGACCGTGTCACGTGCCCAGCAAAGAAGCCCAAGTCTGAGGGTGTATACCGCACTGGATACAAATCTAAACCACGGGCTCACGACCCAACCATTTCCGTCTTTGTTGTACACAATGTTCTACATTTTTTTCCCCGTTCATCAACAGTCTTGGATGACTTTCTCTGATATAGAGGTGACAGAAAGCACAGAGCAGAGGAATTAATAAATGATGTAAATAATTAAAGATAAAGTCCACACTGATATCAGGAAGTTTTTCTTACACGGAGGGAAGCCAATGCATGTTGTAGTAGCTATTGAGGAGAGGAATGGTGTAATGCAGGAAAAATGAAAGCCTCTTATTAGATGCATTCTTTCCCAAAGAGTATGCTTTCAATAATCACAGCGCCTGAAAAAAAATATATATACAGTATATATACAGTATATACAGTAGGCTCCGTTTTTATTCACACCCTTGATAAAGATGAACAAAAGAGATTGTATAAAATAAACTATATAAGTAATGAGCTTTATTTTCTGCTCACAAAATTCAGAAATGTATATTCTTTAATAATGATGCATTGGCACGAACGGTTCACAAATTATATATTTTTTCCCAGAGAAATCAAGAATCACAAATTCACACCCTTGTTATCAGTACTTTGTGGTTCCTCCTTTGGCCATTGTAACAGAAAGTATTTGCCTTTTGTAGTGTCGTACGAGGTTATGGAACTTCTTGGGGGGGAATCCTCCATGCAGAATTGTTCTACTTCCTTCAGATCCTTGGGTTGATGTTTGTGGACTGATTTTTTTAGTTCAAACCAGTTCAGTTGGAGACTGAGATGGGCATGTCAGGATATTGATCTTGTGCTCTCTCAACCATTTCTTAGTTTCTCTGGACATATGTTTGGGATTGTTGTCTTGTTGGTAGTTAAATCTGCGGCTAAGGTGTAGCTTCCTGGCAAACAAGGTTTTTGGACAAAATGTCTTGGTACATGCTGGAATTCATGGTTCCATGGTTCCATATATTTTAATAAGGGCCCCAGGGCCTGTGGATGCAAAACAACCCTAAAGCATTAAAGATCCACCACCATGTTTCATTGTAGGCATGAGGTGCTTTTTAACATTACTTGCATTCTTTAGTCACCAAACATAACGCTGAAGTGCATGCCCAAAAAGCTAGATTTTTGTTTCATCTCATCACAAGACACGGTTTCAATTGTAGTTCAGATGTAGTTTGGCGAATTGTGTCTTACTACACATGGGGGCAAGATAGACATAAACTTGCGTCCTCTACCTGTCAGGTTAGCCACTGTTCCAGTGGCCTTAAACTTCCTAATAATTGACACAACAGTGGAAAGCGGTATCTTTAACTTTTTAGTGATATTTTTGTAGCCATCTCCTGATCTGTAGAAGTCAATCACCTTTTCTCTGATGCTTTCAGGGAGTTATTTGCCTTTCACCATGATGATGGCTTATCACAGTATTTCAAACTTGTTCCCACTTTTTATACCCTAGGGACACAGGAAACCATTCTAGGCCACTGTATAGTTCCATAACCTTCCAATGAACTTCAAATAATGTTTTTTATGTATAAAGTATATTTATGAAGATTTGTTTTTGTTGGATTCAATTGAAAAGAATAGTTAAATTTAATAGAATAGAATGTGAATAATTGTGATCCAGATATTTTCCGGAAACAAAATATTATTAATAAAACAAAATATGTTTTTCTGAACAATTGTATTACTATTTTAGGTTTGGAATTTTGTGAGCATAAAATAAAGCTCATTACTTGTATAGTTTATTTTATACGATCTGTTGTTCATCTTTATCAAGGGTATGAATAAAAACGGAGTCTACTGTATATATAGAAATTAATCAAACAAGAAACCTTTTGCATTCGTATCTTAACATCCATTAAAATGAATGATCACCTGAAAATCGACATCCAGCATAAGTAGTAGCTGTTTACGACTGTTCAAATTTCTTTTTAGCAGGAAATGTTCTGGTATTAACATACCCCTGCATACAGCAATGTGAGATATCGCAAATGCTTGTTTGAACTCTTGTTTTTAATCCACCGGTGTAGATTATTCCCTTTTACTGTGTAGGAGTGCCAACTGATGATGCCAGAGGGGGCATTTCTATATCCTGGGCTTCACCTTTGCTCCAGCGTCATCCTTGGGATCACTCACCTCAGTGGTCCCCTGCTGAGGACGTAGGGTGGTCAGGGTGGTCCTGATTACAGTTTAGGCTCAGGCACAACAGGCTCTAAGTGCTTGTGAAAGGTCTGTTTCTGACATACCAGTGCACAGTACCATCTCGCTGTGACTATGGTGTTAAAGGACAGAGGTGTGCCTGAGGTGTGAGCCACCATTGGAGGTTTATCCATAACCCCGCCCACACACCCCCCCCCCAGCCCTGTTGCATGCATTATCTCCCCTCTGAGCTGCGTCTGGGCGCGTCAGTCGCTTGCTTTACGGCGGGTGACGCGCGCGCGCGAACGTTGATTAATCGGGGAGGGCTCACCAGAAGCTCGGAGCAGCTGCCTGCCTGCCGGTCGCCAAGCGACTCCTAAATGACGAATAAACAGGGCGGACGGGTCTCTGCGCCTCGCTCTGTCATTGCGGTCTGGCGCTATGGCAGAAAGGCCCTTTATTGATGGCCGCTGGCCTGGCCGTGGCCCCGCCGCTCTCTGGGGGCTGCTCCAGTCAGAGGTGCTCAGACAGTCCCCTCCATCAGAGCCGCGGGGGCCTGGGTACCTGCAGGGCGCCAATCTGCCCCAATCCCTTCACCCGTCACAACACTTAGGAAAGCCTATCAGTCACAGGTGCTTTGCTACATTTCTCCCCCGATCGCTCCTTTCTGAGCACCTGTAATGTTATATTATCGGGGCGTGAGGCGCTCGCCGCTCTTATTTCCCTCAACGGCGTTTTGCCGTGGCCGTGATGAAAGCGCGATCAACGGAAGAAGTCGAAGAGAACTCTCGTTCTCGGCGAGTCTCGCCCCCCCTCCCCCCCTCTTCTCTGAGAATGATGAATGTGAGAGGTTAATTGCTCTGTTGGTTGTATTATCTGCCCATATTAAGTCTGGCCTTTTTATTGAAAGTGGCTTTCTATAGAGGTGTGGTTCATTGTCAGGTCTGCGATTTAATTGAAGAGTAAATGCATGATTTGTGAGCAGTTTATATGTGATTTAATTAAGAAAGGCTCAAGGATTGATGGCGTTAATTGCACAGCTAAAGGCTGGAACCGTTAGTGGTACAAGCCTTGTACGTACATCAGAGATCAACCTTCCGATAAAGTCAGCATAGTTAAAGAGTTGCGGTGCGTTCAGATGTGCTACAGGGAGGTATTGAATCTTAAAGTGTACATCAAAGCTCTGGAGGGCAGGGACAAGAGTTAGATGAGTATCAGGATTTGAGAGGGAAGAAGAGTGTACTACTCTGTGGTTCTGTGTAGCTCAGTTGGTAGAGCATGGCCATTGACAACGCTTAGGTTGTGGGTTCGATTCCCACTGGGACCACATATACTGAAAAATGTATGCATTAACGGCTGTAAGTCGCTTTGGATAAAAGCATCTGCTAAATGGCGTATATTACATTACATTACTACTCTCACAGCGGAGCATGACTAAGAGAGAGTGTTGTGGTGGCCTACACAGCTGATGAAGGCCTGACTCCTCTTCCTCTTCCTCTTCCTCCATAGATCAAGGCTCTGAAGAAGGCCGGCGACTCCTTTCCCCTGACGGTAGCCTCGGGGAGAGTCCTGGGGGAGGTGAGGCACCGTTCAGGGACGTGGGGGTTGTCGAATAGTTGCTGAATGCTTGTGGAAAGGTTGTGACTGTAGGACCTCCCTCCTCCCCATTCTTCCGTCCACCCAGGCCCTGCGCAGCTCAGACAAGAGCACCAAGCCCGTTTACGTGTCTGTGGGTCACCGTATCAGCCTGGACGCCGCGGTGCGCCTCACCCACGCCTGCAGCAGGTACCGGGTCCCAGAGCCCATCAGACAGGTAGGGATGACCGTATCACGTATGACACATGCGTGCTCATCCATGTCCCTCAACAGCAGTTGCGGCAGTGCACGGGGATAGTGTACGCGCATAAATGACAGCTAGCTCCAGCCCGAGATAATCCACCCTTGGGATTATTTTAGTGTAGGTTTGCATCTGTACCATCCCGATAAACGGAAACACTTGAAACCTTTACTGCCTGACGACAGGGAGGCCAGATGGACAGATCTGGCAGGTCGGGGGTTTGGTCTCAGCGTGAAGCGTGACGGAGCGTAAACAGCAGCTTGATTCCTGCACCTGCGTTGGCCGAGGCTGCGCGAGCGGAGGGTTCGTCGACATTCCCGCCACCGGGTGGCGCTGTTTCATTGCGGATCAGCAGCTGCTGTAAAAAGCAGTCTCCCTCAGTCACAGCTCTCCTCTCTCTCTCTCTCTGTCCATCTCTGCAGTGCACCTCGCTGATTCTTTACCACAGGAACTGCTGCAGCGGCGCAAGACACGTCCCCCCTCCGCTATCATTACCGCTGCTTACGAAAACAACCACCCTTTAATTGGTGCCAGAAGCGTGACCACGCGGGCACCTCGAGCGCACGCGCGCGGCTTTCTTTATTCATCGCTTTGCGCTCTTGTGTTTTGAAGCGGGGGGGACAGATGTCGTCGGCGAGCAGACGGCGAGTAATGCGATTTAATCTTGAGGTGCCGCGCGGCTGACTGTCAGAGCGGCGGCCGTCTCCTCTCCAGACTGTCGTCAAGGTCGCCCCTCAACAAGTCACCCGGCTCCGGCGAACAACAATCGAACGCCTCAACAGCTCGTCTCAGAGCAACAATACACCTCACTTAACGCAACGCACATGAGAGAGAGGTCAAGAGGTCCTTAAAGCGCGCGTTCCTTGTAAATATGAACGTTGGTTTAGGGATGGTGGGAACAGACATATAAGGTTGTTTTTTTCCATATATATAGGATTTGTGTCCAGGGTACAGACATTTCCAGGAGTATTTGAGGCAGGGTGGGGAGAGAGAGAGAGCAGAAAAACGGCAGCGGTATTCATTCTCCGAGCCCAGTGGGGGGATTGTGTGGAATAATAAAGAGCGCTTTGCTATGTGATGGTACATCTCTGCCAGTCACCGCAGCCCCCCCCCCCCACTCCACCAGTAGTAGGCCTGAGCCCCGCACATTGCACAGGCTCTTTCAGGTCTGCAGTCAGACGCCTCTCTTCCCCCAGCACAGCGTGCTTAACCTGATGGTGAGACAGGGATAGCGAGAGTTTGGAAAAAAGAAAAGGAAAGACAGACCACGTGTCAGTTTTTTTATCAGTTCGTGCTGATAAAAAAGATGACATCATCGTGATGGGGGTCTGCGGTCGTCGGTTGGCCGTGCGGTGGGGAGAATGCTCGCCTGGAGCCGGGGGAAGGAGCCCCAGAGGAGCCGAGCGGGAACGGGAAGGGCTCTGGAGGCTTAGCGGCTTTGATGGAGAGCGCGCTGTGGAGTGACAGCTTTGTAACCGGGCGCAGCGTGAGGCCATTAGCGGAGGGGGCGGCCGGAAACGGAGCCTTTCCTCCACGCCCCCCACCCCACCCCCACCCCTCCTCCTCCGCGTGAGTAAAGCGGTACTTAAACAACACTAATGGACTGGACGAGATCTTGGCCGTAATGACGCTGCTTTCGCGACGAGCGGCCCGTCGGCACTAATCGCAACGCGACCCGAGCGGTCCCCTAAGGCAGCCTGCCTGGACGAGGATCCGGGGAGGCGGCCGTTATCACCGGCCAAATGGAGAGGTTGGCTGGAAATCCATAATAAGCGTGGGGTAATGAGCGGGGTGGTGACCTCTGAGGAGAAGGGCTGAGTGATGGAGGGAGGGACGAGCTGAACGGGCAGCCAGCAGAGCCCTGACAGGAGGGAGGGAGGGAGGGCCTGGCCCTCTCTGTCTATATATACGTGCTCCTGCTCCGTAAACGGAGAATGAATCCTGCTGTGTTTGCGCTCCCCCATTACGCCCACGTTTCCACATATCGTTGTGAAGGGCAGCCTTCACCTGCTGACGTTTACCTGCGTCGTCCATGTGAAATGTGAATGCATTATGCAAGGACCAGTAGCATGTGTTTAATGTTCTTAACAGTATTCTGTGATTGAGGGGCACTAAGGCATCAATTTGTAATCGTTGTGTGACTAATTACACAGGGTCGTAGGTCAGTTTTCTTGCTACAAAATATTCCCTGCAGAATTTAACTTTGTAAGCTATTTCAATGGTGTGTCTGCTATACCTGGAGAAGCGCTACCTTTCCGTCATCGGTTCCTCAAGGCTTTGAGCAAGCTGCCATTTGGTCTAATTAAGCCAATTATTGATCCTGTTAACTCATTTAAATGTGCAAAAACGAGGACCAGCAGATGCCGCAGCTCTCCAGGAACGGATATGCTTCGTCCAGTAACAGAGGAGAACATGGAATGTGATGGGGATTGAATGCAGAGGAAATTCAGTACGGCGGGCTCAAGAGGATTTGGAGAGGAGGGGCTTGTAAGAGCGAGAGGTCAATCTGCCCGTGTTATGTCTAGGGGGACAAAAAAAACCACAATGCTTTTAAAATTATTGTTTGTTGTTTTACAGCAGGGGGAGTTGTTTGAAAGGACTCAGCCAAAACAGGGGGATTGTCCTGATTTGACCTGAGTACATCCCCAACAGGAAGTTAAAGAACACTGGTGGCAGTGACTGGGGGAGCCCAAACAGGAAGGAACTATTCTCAGTTTGTGCCTGCCAGATCACAGGTGGAAATCACCTATGTAGACATTGGCTAACTTCACCTGTTTTTCATTCTGTTCAGTGCTGCTCGGTGTACACTCAGGGAAAAAAACACCCCTTATTCTCTGTGTTCCGGGCGAATCGTTTTGAAAAGCAGAATTTTGCTGCCGTGCTCCCAGGGCAGCTCCACCGTGACGTCATTTCAGTACAGAACATTCGAGAGACCAGCGGAGCATCAGCAAGTACCGCAACACGTCAACGGAGGCAGGAGTTTTTGGGAGGCTGATTTCCAGCAGAGACGGGGGTTCTGTGCGTCTGAAAGGAGCGCAGATTTAGTCAGAGCATTCCGTCCCGCCTTGGTGGTCCGGCTTCAAAGAGAGCTGTTCAGCACCAGCCTGCCGTTTGTTCCTCTCTGAATTATTCAAGATAAAGAGCTCTCTCTTTTTTTTTTTTCCTGTTGTCATCGTAGTTTTAAAGACACTCAAACAAATGTCTTTCAGCCGGCTTAATGGAAACAAATGAGGACGCATACAGTGAAATCTACATTCCAGGCGAGAGTTGATAATTAAGTATGAGGAATTACACCTGTGTGTAATTGAATAGTATTCTGCCCCCCACCACCTCCCCTCCTATACTAGGGGAAATAAGGATTGAGTGTGCGAAAATGTATCACACTTAGTGTCATAATGCTCCCATGTGCTGGGGCGGATTATTGCGCGAAGTCTGTCTGTTGATTGTATTCGCCTGTTGCCGTCTTGTGGGTGCATCAGTGACACGGCGTGCTATTTCTCTCTGCAGGTCGGCATCTCCCAAACGCCATTCCACCCACCATGCTTCATATTAAAGAACGTGGTGCGTGTATTCAACAGGTCATTTTGCAATTCTCTACAACTTCAAGCGCGATGTTTCTGTAACGCATTGGCGTTAGAATATTCCTAGTAGATGAAGGGAAGTCAGTGTTAGTTTGGACGGGAGTATTGGTGATAGTGTTTTAAATCATTTGTGCCCTTTACTGCCATATTTTGAAGCCTTAAATCTAAGAAAAGACCTTTGCACGTATATATGTGTGTATGTATGTAGGTAGTGTTATGTTTATATTCCTTATGTTCATATTATGTTTGACCAGAAGACAACTCTACACAAGTTGTATATTTTTGTATTAATGTGATCATTATATTCCCAGTCATATTGTGCATCTGAATACCAATAAAATATCATTCACAAAAACAAACACAAAAAAAAGACACTTACACAATAGAACCGGTCACGCGGCCAGCCCTGCAGGAGGTGAAGAGAGCGAACGCGCTGAGAGGCAGAGAGAGCGGGAGCCAGTGATGTGGGTTGAGTCCTGGTGGTGGGGGGGAGTGATGCGGTTCTGCCCCAGAGCAGTGGAACATGTCCAGGGCTGACTGAGCGCCTGATGACAGATCCCCGATCCACGGCTCTGAGGGCCAGCCTGTGACCCACACCCACCAGAGGTCAGGAGCGACGCAGTGGAGACGTGGGTGTGTAAGCGACCCCTCGCTCCACCCTCTCCTCTCTGTGTGGGAATGTGTCACCCGCTCCACCCTTTGTCCTCTCTCTGCGCTGTAGGGTGTCAGCAGACAACGAGCTGCGTCTCTTCCTTCCTCTAACGTCCCCTCATCTCTAACGCCCAGGCTCCACAAATCACACTGAAATGAGTTAAAACACCTGCTGTGCTGGAAGTCTGTGTGCAAAGCCAGCAAAGATCAAGTGAATATGAAGAAATGTCTTCTCTTGGTCTTTGATGTTAATTATTCCAACTTCTCCAGAGAAGTGTTGAAAGATGAGGAGTTCTCTACTGCTGGGAGAAATGTAAGACTGGCACCAGTAGGAGGGAAAGTAATGTATTGCTTTTGCTGCGAGCCAAATTAATCAAACCAGGACCAAATTAGACAGAGCCCCTGGAACAGGCATAAGCCCTGCACTGAAGCCTGCTGCTGCTGCTCACTCACAGCCAAACTGGACCTGTGGCTGTGCTGGCTGCACACTCACGGACTCGGACTCAGACTCAGACACACAGACACACATACTCACAGACGCACAGACTCAGGTACATAGACCCACAGGCTCACAGACTCAGACTCAGACACAGACTCAGAGTCAAACACACAGACTCACATACTCACAGACGCACAGACTCAGGTACATAGACCCACAGGCTCTCAGACTCGGACTCGGACTCAGAGTCAAACACACAGACTCACAGACACAGACTCACAGAGTCAGAGACACACAGACTAACAGACTCAGGCCCTTGCTGCAATCCACATCTAAGAGGGGCATATTTTGCAGATTTCGCTTCAGCTAATTCTGTAAGGCAAATCGATGGCTGGCTAGTTTGTAACTAATGTAAAGGCATTACTTTTTTGTTACGTTGTGTACATTGTGGTTAATTTCTCACAAGATTTCAGCTTTTAATAAAAACTGTTACTTAAAAAATAACCTTCTGCCCAAAACAGAAGTGCAACTGTCCAACCGGGTATTGTGGCCCAAACGTTAAGTTAACAACATGTTTTTCTAGGTCGTGAAATATTAATGTGCAGTTGTGTTATACCCCAATATTGGAGTTTTTTTGTTTTTTTTAAATACCGGCTATGAACTCGGAATCTCAGAGCTTTGATACAACTCACGTTTCTCTGCCACACCACACATATTACCTAATATTTTTATAGCAAGAATAAGATATATAAGGGAATTTTTATAGTATATGCCACTTTACAATGAGAATACCAGAGAATATAAAGAGAGTCGTACAACGGAACTGAAGTAGTGTGTTAGTATGTCATTATTTTCATTATTTATGTTTTTATTTATTTTGAACAACAAATGTTGACACGTGCCACAAAGGCGACACATCTTGGGAAAGAAAAACGTCTAATCGTGACCTAAAACCAGACTGGACTGTCTGTGCGATGGTAATAACCCCCACCTCTCTGTTTGCAGGCAGACATGCTCTCCCGCGAGTACCTGCGCACACACTTCCCATCTGCCGACACCTGTGGATAGAAGAGAGAGGTGAGTGGAAGCGCTTTAGCGGGCGGAGGTGGGAGAGTAAGTGATCGATGCACCGCCGGGCGATGCGTGCGCACGGAGTGCGTCAGAGGCCCGGAGCGGAGGCAAGTGGTGGAAGGCCCGAGGCTCGGTTCGATCCGTAGCCTCTGTGGGCAGAGCCAGGGCAGGCAGGCAGGGAGGAGGAGAGGTGGGGCAACGGGCAGATGGGAGAATCATGTAGTGGGCAGGGTTTTGCTGCCACAGCGACTCTCTCTGTGGTGATTGAGCTGGCGGTGGATCCGCGGTATGGCCGATGCCACGTGGGCGCAAGCTCTTAATGGCATTACTAAGTTGTCCCGGGGCCGTGGTGGGAGGGTGAGGGGCGTGCAACTCTGACCACATGCTCGTCTTCAAACAACAGGATCAGCAGCAGCACCTGATGTCTTCATCGATATAGGGCTTTTCATCATTCAGTTCTTTTAAAAATATACTTTTTCAAAACGCTCACCCACCTTTGTAGGTCTTATTATGAGATATTTTTTTGTCTTTTATTTGCGTAAAGTAAGCATTAAAGTAGAGTAATTGGTTCACGTAGCGTGCTATTCAGTAAAAAATATATATATCATTCTTCAAAAAGTGGGCTATCATGGTAGAATCGCCATCCCTAGCCTACCTCAGTTGCTCCCAGTCTTACATGTAATTTATATAAATAAATAAATCGATTTTCCCCAAAGCTTGTAACAGTTTTGGGCAATTGCCTTAATTAGATGTAATTCACACCATGCTGGGAGAGGGCCAAAATTATAAGCGAATCTTGTTTTTACTTAAATATACATTCACAAACTCATTATTCAAAAAATGACTGTTTGGGCACGATCTGAGAATACAGATACAGCTATTTGAGAATTGTATTTCTTTAATTTTGCTCCATCAAATCATCATTTGTAATTCTGCTCTCTTTCATTCCTGGCTACAAGGAATTGAAAGTGCATTTCATTAGAAAGAATTGACTCTCATTAGGAAAAAGTCAATTTTCTCATTAGAAAGAATGGAGGAGAGACTCTCACTCGGTAGATGCAGGCCATTTCAATCAATCAATCAAAATGTATTTGTCTAGCACATTTTACAACACATTTGTCACAATACGCTTTACAGCAGACCCTGGCCTGAACCCCCACCAAAGCAAGTCAAGGGCAACAGTGGCAAGGAAAAACTCCCTAGGTGGAACAAATAGGAAGAATCATTAGCAGGAACCAGACTCAAGAGGAGATGCCCATCTTCCTCTGGCTGGCTCAGGGTAGGAGTTTGTAATGACAAACAGCAGTCAATGAGTCCATATGCAAAATAATTAGGGACTTGATTAAGTTCAAGGCAACTTGAGGTTGTGGCCCTGGGGTGGGGTGGGGTGGGGTAGCGGGTTGTGACAGGACGAGTGCCCGGAAGGTTGACGGCCGGTGAAAGTGGGGTATGCTCGGGACTCGGGGCAGGCGCACCATGATTCCTGTTTTTGTTTTGACCTCGCTCTCCTCCTTTACTGTACTGACCAGGTTATGTCCCCCTCATACTGTCGCTGCCCCTTACAAACACATAAACTGTTGGGGTTTCTGGAGTGTGTGTTTTACAGAGATTACAGTGTTGTCGTAATCCCAGTTCCCGCTGAATATGGTTAATCACCGTGCCCCCTGTGTGGCCTCCCATCAAAGACAAACAGATTCCCCTCGGTCACCCGCTGCAGTGCCTGTAGTGCCGTCTATGACGCGTCTGGTCTCGTCACGTTAACGTACTGATAGAGGCACGAAAGCACTGAATAACCTCTCTCTCAGACTTAACTTTCCATGCTGTAAATAACATATGGAACCCCACCTACCCAATCTTCTGTCATAACAACAAAATTGCTGTGCATTTGTAATTGCATTCATGTATTCATAACCATCTAATTTGACCCGTATGATTTTGCACTTCGATTGGGATATTCTGCTTCCTGATAATGATGATAAGCAATCTGCCCATGGTAGCCGCTCCATCTGCTGTCCATCAGAGACGGTGGAACGATTGTTCCAGAGGGGGTGCGGTTATTTTTAATATTGTGAAAACTGTTAGATTGCAAAGCATTGAACGACCCACGCTCTACGGTCGTTACAATACAATATCAAATGTAGAATACAATGTAACAGTTTTTCCTTCGACTAAATGTGCGTCTGCCACAATGCAATACTACGGAGAACTAATTTTTACGTTTAGTCATACACAAAACATTTGTCATTTCTAAGTCATACACAAAAGTGAAAAAAGGCGGCAATTGGCTGTCCGCTCCAGGCACGAGCTCACTGAGAAGTAGGTGGGTGAGTTCCGTCTCAGAGGAATTAGCTTGCCCCGTGACGGGCAGTGAGTTTGTGGAGGGTGAATCGAAATAAATATAGGGTATAATTGGCCACTGATTTTTTTTTTTTTTTCTCCTGCCACTGCCCGATCAAATTACACACTTTCATTCACGTGCCGTTGTTTCAATCATGTTGCGCAAGTGTGGACAGTCTGTTGTGTGCAACGACGTTATGCAGTTTTGGACCATTTGTTAACAGCTTAAGTGCTCATCCAAGACCAAAAGGATGGAACAGAATGGATCTCCTGGTAAAAGCCCAGTCTTTAGCTAACAGTACAATGAGTCAGGCAGAGGGAAAATTGTTCTTATTTATTTAGTAATAAGTTTATGGACAATCACCAGTTGGAGCACTGGGAACTGGCAGTTGCACTGGGACTCTTACCTGTCGTATTGCACCTGCAGGTCAGTGTCAATTGGAAATGGCTTTCTTGCTCTCACAATGTCATACCTTGCTTACACCACCAGCATAGGTGACTATTTTGGGTATTGGAGAATAGCAGATTAGACGACAGCAAACCTTTTGTTTACTCTGACATTAGTTATTATTATCCAGTTGATTCTGAGAATCGGATTAATTCAATTTTTTGTCTTAAACATGCTGCTTGAGTGTGAAACTCTTACATGATTTTGGAGGGGAAATCTTTTTTTAACACCGAGTGTTTGGCAGTCCAATAATTAACGTTAGACGTTGTGAAGTAGTTTAGTTGGTTGTCTCACTGAGTATTCGGGTACTTCTATCGATAGTCCATTAGCACACAAAAGCTAGATTTATTACCATACACTAGCTAGGCAGGTAGATAAAGTGGCAAAACAACTGGGTGACTAGCTTCCTACAAAGTCAGCAGTTGGAACTAGCTAAACGTCATCACTCACAAGTAATGACAATTCAACATTTTTACATTTACATTTTAGGCATTTAGCAGAATTCAGTTACTGATTCCTAAAAAAACGTGACCACCAAACAAAATTGGAACTTTTTTGCAGAAGCGTGTAACATATGTCCACATTTTAATTTGTTTGCCAACTGTCACGCAGGTTCCATTCAGGACAGTCACTACCTGGTGCTTCAGGGAACAACCATCCGATTGCTAAAATGCACATTTTTATTGGAGATAGTCACACTATTATCTATTAACGATCTATTAAATAAGTTGTCTGTGTCTAACATCTACACGCCTCCGAATTGCTTCTCGGTAGCTCTATTCCTCTGTACAGCTCTGAAGGCTAGCTCTGAATAGCTCTGAATTAACGTTAACTGTTACATCACATAGACAATATACAGTGCTGCTTGAAAGTATGTGAACCCCTTGAGCAGTTTAGAGTTTTCCGTTGTTTTACCATGATTTTCTTATTTTATCATCACCAGTTTTCTATATATGAAATGTCAGGTTTATGTTTATCAATTGCATGTACTTGTTTAGAGGGAATTGTGTGAGTAGCCAAAAAACGACATGAAACATGGAATTAGTGTATGTGCAAAAGTAAGTGAACCCCCAGCTGCATTGGTAAAATCAAGTAGGTAATAGATTCAGGTGAAACACATTTGGGTGCTTAATTAATCAATTAAGCAGACCAATCAAATGAAACATCCTTAGGAAAAGGGTTGGGCAACACAGATTAAAAGAGAGAGGAAACCAACCAAACCACTGTAGTGCCAAGGTGTACCTAAACAGATCAACAATGCCGAGAGGAAAGGAGATATCCGAGGACATCAGGAAGAAGGTACTGACAGCCCATCAGTCTGGGGAAAGCTATAAGACCATCTCCAAAAGATTCCAGTTCCATCCATCCACTGTAAGACAAATCATTTACAAATGGAGGGCATTCAACATGACTGCAACTCTGCCTAGAAGTGGACGCCCATCAAAACTATCACCAAGAAGCACCAGAAGAATAATAAATCAGGTAAAGGCCAACCCACACATCACCTCTAGAGAGTTGCAGACCTCTCTGGCAGCATCTGGGGTAAATGTACATGCGTCTACAATCAGACAAAAATTGAATAGACATGACATTCATGGGAGGGTTGCTAGAAAGAAGCCTCTGCTCTCAAGAAAGAACAAAGCTGCCCGTTTCAACTTTGCCAGAGAACACTTGGACAAACCAGAGGCCTATTGAAGTCCATTCTCTGGACAGATGAGTCCAAGATAGAATTATTTGGTCACAATCAAAACCGCTATGTTTGGAGAAAAGCCAACACTGCATACCAAGAAAAGAACCTCCTCCCAACAGTGAAGCATGGTGGTGGAAATGTGAAAGTCAGGGGCAGCTTTTCTGCCTCTGGACCTGGACGACTCCATATTATCCAGGGAAACATGAATTCTCATGCCTATCAACAAATTCTTGATCAGAATCTCCTGCCATCAGTCAGGGAGTTGAAGCTGGGCCGAAAATGGGTTCTGCAACAAGACAATGACCCAAAGCATACCAGCAAAACTACCAAGGAATGGCTTAACAGAAAGAGGATTCGTACTCTGGAATGGCCTAGTCAAAGTCCAGACCTCAATCCTATAGAAATGTTGTGGCTAGACCTGAAGCGGGCGGTACATGCCAGATGTCCCTCCAACCTCTCTCAACTGGCTGAGTTCTGCAAGGAGGAGTGGGCAAAAATCCCCAACAGCAGATGCGAGAGACTGGTCAGTGGTTACAGAAGACGTTTGGTTGAAGTAATGGCTGCAAAAGGAGGTGCCACAAGCTACTAACTAAAAGGGTTCACATACTTTTGCACATGTCAAATTTTCAGTTTTTGTGAGATAAACCACTTTTGTTGAATAAATAATGAAAATACATCTTTTTTTTTGTTTGTGTCCATTATTTGGAAAGTCTGCTTTACAAATTGGTGTTTGGATATACATTTAATAAGGTTTTTTTTGTTTTTTTTACAAAAACAATGACCATGTCTGGAGGGTTCACAAACTTTCAAGCAGCACTGTATGTGCCTCAGGCTTGTTGGCTAGCCGTTTTGAAAGTTAGCTTTGAGGACCGTTAGTTGGAAAATCTGAACTGAGTAGTGGTGTTTGGTAAAGGACACAGACCTCTCCATCTAGATATCCGTGGACAGTGGGGAGACGGCTAGTTTAGATCTTAGAGGACGTTTATGGATGCACGGTGGGAAGGAGGGAAAGGGAGGAGGTTGCAAGGGGGTGATGAGTGAGAGAGAAAGACAGAGAGGGGATTGATGGGAGTTTGAGGAAGCGCTCGAGCGTCCGTGGGGCAGGCGCTGTGGAGGACGGGGAGGGGGCTGCCGAGGCTTTTTGAACAGCAATAACCATTAGCTCCCGTGTTTATCCTCCTTTATCACCGCGGAGACGTTGCTGCGCCACTAATAGACTTGCTCCGCGCTCTTGTCTAAAGGCGTGATGGATGCCGCCAGTAGCACTGTGTGTAACACAGGAAGTGTGAAGGCCTGCACCAATCACCGGCTCGTGGCGGACTCTCATTTCTCCTCCAGCCATGCGAGACTCTGGGAAGAATGGAAAAATACGCCAGGCCATTAGGTTAATGAAAAATGTGGGGGGGAGGCAGAGGTGTTTTTAATTAAGTTCATGCTGATATACACATTTTTACTGCCCTTTTCCAAACAAGCAAATGTCATGAAAATGTTAAGGAATGTGTTTGTTAAGGTTCTTCCCTGGGTTTTTTTCTACAGAATAGCTCGGCAGGGAGTTGCTTGACATTATCTGCCGATCCTAGGAGGGTGAGAGTGTCTGGGTTATCGCAAGTAAATGGCAACGGCTCCCGAGGACCTGCGCTGGACGCTCTCGTTATCAGATCCGAGGGTTTAGCCGTTGGGTCGTCCCACTCCTAGAGCTGAAGCTCCCATTGGAGATGTCCCAGCACTCACACACAGGCTCTGCCCACAGCCCTGTTTCCCTGCTCCCTCTCTGGCCTGATTTGGCCTGTGTTCTCTGGCCACTTCTCAGACTGCACTCTTCTGAGTCAGTGCCAGGGCTGCCGTATGGTACTCCGCCTGTGTGACAGCCAGAGAGAGAGAAAGGGAGAGGGGGAAGGGAGGGATAAAGAGAGAGTGGGGGAGAGAAAGAGACTTGGATTGACTTTTATGTCCCCTTTATTTAGATGTTGTTACTCTTATTTTATTTCATTATTTACATAATATTGTTTCTTAAAATTTTCGTTAATGTCATTAATATTTTATTTACAGTCAGGTCAAGAATTATTGGTACCATTGATGAAAATATGGTTGTATAAAGTAAACAACACATAATAAGCTATATTTTATGCTCAAGCATATAGGAAAACTATACTTTTATTGTTATACAATTATTCAAATTTGTATTTTTATTGAGCAATACAATCTGAAAAACATAGGTGTCAAAAGATATTGGGCCCCTTAAAAATTATTTTAAATAAAACCAACCAAAGTTAAATCTGCAATAAAATTCTCTTTAAGTTAATCTTAGTTTTAAGGAACTGCATTGTGGCCCATGTAAAATCCCTTTGTCATCCATCGCAATGGAGAAATCCAAAGAACTGTAAAATCAAAAGAGACAGATGGTTGTTGGCCTACACAGGTAATGGGTACAAAAATACATAAAAGGTTAAACATACATACAACACTAATCACTGTTAGGGCAATAATCAAAAAGTTTCAAACATCTGGAACAGTGGAAAACTTGCCAGGAAGAGGCAAGTGAATGTTGTCCCCACGCGCAATGAGGAAGATGGTGAGGGAAGCAAACAAGAACCTAAGGACCACAGTTCAAGAACTTAAGACTTCAGTTGCGTCTTGGGGTCACAGAGTCTGAAAATCAACCATAAGACGCCACCTGACTCCTGTCAAGGGGTTTGCCAAAACCTCATTGGATCTATGACTGGAACCAGGTGCTATTGTCAGATGAGACCAAAATTCTACTTTTTGGCCATGTACACCATGTTTGGCATTAAGAGGGATGCTCAACAATTGTGAAATTTGGAAATCATTTGGTAACCTGCATGTTATGCAGAAATTTCTCACGTTTATAACAAGCCAAATTGCACAAAAATTGGTTGAGTATTAAGCGAGTGACAGTAGATTTTATCAGGGGAAGTCTGCATCTCTCAATACAGATGCGTTTGTTTAGACACGGCAATATGGCAGCCGTGCAGACACATCTGAACAGGATGAATGAGGCATTTACGTATTTATATCTATGCCTGTAGCTCAGTTGTAACTTCTCTAACATAACCAGCTAGCTGACATGCTAATGTTACTACAGCAACATAGCTATGTATCAGATGTAACGTTGACTAAATGACTATCTAGCTAGCTAGCGGCAGTTATCTAGTTAACTTTACTGATGGAGATGTACATTTGATTTGGTTGTTTTAGGTACTGATCAGGACATGTTCTTCAATGTTCTGGCAATGGCAATTGGCTGAAGCCAACAACAGTGTCACGAGCAAGAAGCTGACTTACTACAGATAAATAAAACCCAGCACGTTGTTCTAAATATCATTGACTTTATTGTTGACATTGGTAACAGTCATTAATAACAAAATGTAAGGTACAGAGTAATCTTTGGAGCGAACAAAGTATTATTGCTATGTAGGCTACTCAAGTAATAAGAACAAAGCTGCTTTGCAACTTGTAAATTATTTTAGCCCAACTTAAAATGAAAAACTTTACTGTAACATCAACGCACTTGAAAACGTAATGTTAGCTAACTAAGTTAGCTATAAATAAAATGCAGCAATGGCATAAAACTACAAACATATTTTACTGACTGGAGATGGCTTACCGTTAGCCATGAAAACCACGTATAATCGCATTTTAACCTGAAAATACATTTAGGTATTTTTTTCCTGTTTACTTTCTATGTCAATCAATACCAACAACCCTTCACCACACAACCGTATAATAAGCTCACGGGCAACTTCCACCAACGCCATTGCTTCAATGTAACCTGCGCTGGATGTATTTCTTGCTAAAGTCAGAAGAGTGGTGAGATCAAAGTACAAGTACATTTCAAATGTATCGTATTTTAAGTGCTCTGCGTTCTTGCACTCACGGTAGAGCATGCTTTTGATTGTATTTGGAAGTACGTTCTTACAAGTACATGAGAATGCAGGATGCAAGTATGCAATTTGGGACACAGCTTTTGTTTACACCAGGGGTGAGTCAGTCAGATAACAATAAAAAAAGTTAACCTGAGACTGGGTAACAAGGAGAGAAAATTAATCAGTAATGTGTATTTTAATGAGTGAGCCACATCTCAGCGAGCCTCTTGCGAGACACTAGGTGTATCTGGGATCATTTTATCTTGCTCGGATTCATATAGCCCCCATGCTGTTCTTCCAAGAACGTCTCCATCTCTCAAGGGCTGGTAAACAAATACTACCAGACTCATTTTTCACTGCCTGCACTTGAAGCCTGCGAGACAGCCCTGCATCAGATCGGTCTGTGATAACAAGAACAAGTGCTGAGTGTCGAAGAACAAGAGGTAGAGTGATGGTGTGACAGAGGGAAGGGGGGGGAGCAAGATGAGAAGAAATACTTATGAAAACTGAGGGCTCAGGAAAGACAGAAGTGTATCGGTGCAGTTTTACAGAATTTATAGTCTAAAGAAGACAGGTAGCTTGAAGACGAGCTGAAGCAACAACAGAAAATAATCACAAATGAAACCTTGGATAATATGGGCCATTGATCCATGGTCATTTAACAGGGGTACTGTTTAATGAAAACCCTAGTGTTAGGTAGTTGCAAACAGTTCAGACATGCCTGGATCAGTGTCTTCAACATGTACCAAGCTGTAGAGTGGCATGGAGTCACCTGGATTGCAACCCCCGAAGCCTGAAACAGACAGAAAAGAGAACATCATCACATGCTGAAACTGCTGCTGGAGAAGTTCATAGCTGGAGGTGGAGAGCAGATGAGAGTTAGATGAGGAGGAGAGGAGTAGGTTTCCTATCAGACTGAGGTGGTTTGTGGCAGTGAGGAGGTGTCCAGCAGGCCGATACTCCACCATATCCTGTTGTGCTTCTGTAAAAGCCTGACATAGTATGGCAGGTGTCTTTGAAGGGCAAAGTGTGTATACTTAGAGTCTGTAAGCTTAAGGGTTGGTGTCTGTTTGCTGTAGCATTCCAAACTGTTGGACATCGAGAGCCAGATTTACCAAGGAAATTGTCGCAGTCCGAAAACAGTCGCTACAATGCTCTTCTGTGGTCGCAGATACAGACACATTGACGACCAATTTACTAAGACATGTTCTAACTACGCAATCAAAGGAATGAATTGCTCTCATTCACAATTTCGTGGTAGGAGACACCCATAGAAAAGGGTCCAAAACGATATGGCACCCATACATGTCCAGATCACAATGCGCCAAGAAATGGATACCAGGCACAAGTAGCGAGGGAACCAAGAGAAAAAGAAAACTTACATGTACAGATCAGGAAATAGAAATAATGGTTAATGCGGTACAGTCACAAAAAAAAGTCATTAGGCATAACAAAACGAATAGTAGATGATGTAAAGAAAAGATGGCATGGCGTTAGGTGGCATCCAAAAGAAAAAAATGTCCTACAACATAATGTGGGAATAAGACACAGGCAGTGGTCCAACCAAGGAAAGAATATGAGAATAAGAATAAAGAATAGACACAGCTGAACTTGCGATGGGAGAAGGTCACAGAGCCTCTGAGAGTAAAACTGTATCCACAATTTATTCTATACCCAACTGACCACGTACGCACAATAAGACAATTGTTCAAATTCAGAACTGTGCTTTCATACTGACTGCTAGCTGATGACAGATGGTCAATAGAAATCCTGTGTCCTTTCATATAATTTTCATTTCAAGTTCAAGTGAGCAATATGTATGCGATATAGGATATGTATTTAGAATTCTCAAACAGTACTTTAAAGGCCCTACCTAACAGCCGGGTTTCTCCGTAGTCTCCGCTGTAGATACAAGTATTCATGAAAATAAATCTGCCGTGACATGAACCAGAGTACTTTGCAACAGCATTTGTGATCATTTGTTTTGCATTGCTGGGACAGCGCCTAGCGCCTCGGAAAGTGCAATACGGAAAGTGTAAAAAATACACCCCGCTCTGACAGGCTATCAGCCGCAGAGATGGGTGTGGCTCCAGAGTGCATCGGATGCACGGCATTTACAGCAGAGGACTATCCAAGACAACTTGTGTTTTTTTTGTTGTTTTTTGTTTTTCAAATAAAATAAAATATAATTTATTTGTATAGCGCTTTTCACAATTGAATTGTCACAAAACGCTTAACAGAGGGGGAACCCAGGCCTAGACCCCCCCAAAAGCAAGCCTAAAGGCAACAGTGGCAAGGAAAAACTCCCTTGGTAGGGAGAAACCTTGGGAGGAACCAGACTAAAAGGGGGGAGCCCATCCTCCTCTGGCCGGCACAGGGTGTGTCCAAAAAGACCATATCATGGTCAGTCCAAGGTGACTTTATTTAATTTTTCTTTTTTTTTTTTTACTTTGGTGATGTGCGCAGTTGACAAGTATGATGGAATATATTGTATGTTTTGTGTTAAATGTGAAAAGAAAAATCTATTTAAAAAAAAAAATTATAATCAAAAAAAAAAGAAAGACAACTTGTGTTTTGACAACACGTCTTTGCGGGGGGCTGTTATGGGCCCACTGCACTTAACCACAGCTGCAGTTACCAGGACCAGTGTTTTTGTGCTGCTCCTCCTGCTGCTGCCACAAATAAAGGTTTGCAGTTTAAATGAGAAAATCAGTGATGTTTTTGTGTCTCTCAATGCAGTCTGATTTACTGTGATCAGAACAATGCAGCTTTAGATGGGGGTAAAACAATTATCAAGTGAAGATGCACCTAGCATCTCTGTCAGGCAGAGCAGTTTAGTTCAGATTGGCCCTTTTTATGTACGCCTTCGTTTATGAAAATTCGCTGTTTAAATATTCTGTGGGCACGTTGGGTTTTAAGGACAGGCGTGGAGTTTGAGCATCGCACCCATTTACATTTTAGACATTTAGCAGACGCTCTTATCCAGAGCGACTTACAGAAAGTGCGTTTATACATGGTAAGATTAGTCATGCTTAGTGCAAGAGATTGGTGTAGTAATACAGCAATAGACATAATTGCTGGCAGCTGCACATCGTACCTGTAACACAGGGAAGCAAAAGTTAGTGGGGGGTTTTTTGTTGTTTTTTTTTTTACATTTTCAAACATGCAAACAGTGGTGATGGCAGTTAATTAATGTATAGAATCAGTGGTAGTGGAGTCTGAAGCAGTGAGTTTTTAGTCTCTTGCAGAAGATGACCAGTGATTCCGCGGAAACATCCATTTCAGCTGCGCTTTCTGTGTTGGGAACGGATGGCAGGGAGATTTCATGTTCTCGGCTTCAAACACTCTTAGCCGTCAGCGAGGCTCCCGGTTAATTTCTTAATTCGGGGAAAGGGTTTTGAAGAACTGGTTTGGATTGCTGGAGGCGTTCTGTACGCCTGTCTTCCTCATCTGTCCACTGCTCCACTGGTTCAGCTGGGTGTCGGGCATATCCCTCAATGCGCGCGGCTCGGTGATGCATCGTCGATAACTCCGCTCACAGCCACCGAAATCCTCCGCTAGCATTTAACAAATCGGCAAGTGTCAGCTTTTGTTGACGTTTGTATTACTCAGATGATTGAAAAGCACGTAGCATTATTCGCTGTTAGACAATTTGTTTCGGTTATTATGGCTACCCCTATTTAAAAACAAAGATTTTTCATTATCGCTGATGTGCCGGGGGGCGATGTGGCGAATCCATTTGAAAGGAGGAGTGCCACGTGAGATCCCTTAAAGGCTGAATTCAGTTCAAGTGTCTGTAGGGTCTATTATTTCCAATATTTATTATGCTTATTGGTATGAAGTATGTGACACCAGGGTGACTTGTGGCTATGAGTGTCCTCGATTGAGATGGATAGGGGGGAGCTGGCCAGCTCTGCTGTGTTGAGTGAGAGGTGGCTGGCAATGAGAGATCAGTGTCACAGATGAATATTGATGCTCTACGAGTGGGCATTAGATAGTCATCTGGCCCGGGGCGTTTTATCGGTGGCTTGTCAGAATGCACAAGTCAAGGCATCGGTTGCAGGCCTCTTCCTACTCGCGAATGGCGCTCACATAATCTACCAACCGCCCGTATGCGCGCCGCTTTTCCCTTCCCCTCCCACTCCAGATGCCAGGCGTTCGCAGAAAAACGGCACCATCCATCCGCTTTGCTGAACACAAATGAATGTCCCACCCCCCACCCAGCTCTCTGACGGTATTGAGTCACCCTGTGTTTACCATGCTGCAGTTGCGCAGCCTCCCCCCCCCTCCCTCCACACTCCCAAGGGACACCCCTTGTACGTGTGTGTGTTTGTGTGAGAGACGTGCGGGATGCGTGTGTGTGTGTGTGTGTGTGTGCGTGCGTGGCGTGCGCGCGCGCGTGTGTGAGACGTGCGTGACATGTGTGATGTTTGTGCGTGTGTGACTTTCGTGACGTGTGTGTGTGTGTGTGTGTGATGTGAGGCAGCAGCATGATTCATTTTGTCAGCAGTACTGCCATCACCAGCCAGGTGTAGGCTATCACTCAATCTATTGTGGCGGAAAGGCAGATATCGTCATTGTATTTTTTGTGTGTCATAATGAAAAAACAGCAGGTGCAGATTTTGGCTTTGGCTATCACATAAACAGCGCAGTGTGATTGCACCATTTTTATTGAATGGTACACCCGCTGCAAGGCTGGCCCAGGCTTTTTAGATGCAGCACAGTCACTCGATATCAGCAGGGTAATGCCCTCGATTAAACAAATATTGATGCTATGTCAGGGTTATATTTTATAGTGGCCCGAATGATTTATTATCATTATTGCTATTGTTATTGTTATTATTATTATTATTATTACTATTATTATTATTATTATTATTATTATTATTATTATTATTTATTATTTTTGTAGTAGAAGTTGTACTAGTAGTAGTACTAATCATATTTATTTATGTTTCTCTTATTTTGCAGAAGGTCTTACCAGGAAGATTTATAGAGCATTAGAAGAACTGCCAAACACAAATAATAATCAGCAAATGCAGCCAACAGCATACTACTATACCCAGATATCCTAAAGTGTCACAAGAGCATGAGTTGTGCATGATGTTGGCAGACCTTTTCTTACCCTGCACTCTAGCATTTTGAACTTAGGACTTGATGATGGTAAGATTTGATACCGGTGACTCTTCAATTGGGAAAGTCAATTGCACAGCCACTAAGCGATGAGCCTGCTGCAGTAACACTTTGCAGTCTGACTGATGGGGGAGGGCAGGGGCGGCCCCTTTCGTCCCCCACGAAGTGTCCCAGAAACGACACGCTCTCCTTTCTCTCTCCCACGACCCCCTCAAGGATATCCGGGGTAATTACGTCGGCAGCTGCAGAGCCACCCTGTTCTCTGTGTGGCAGTGTTCTTCTCAGAAAAGCCTTCCCCTGGGGGTGGGGAGGGGAGGCGAGGGGGGGGGCGGGTGCTCAATGAGGTGAGGCTCCGTCTCCGGGCTCCGTTCCCAAGTCAAGCCGTTTAGTCTCAGTGTCGCGGGTCCATCAATCAGCCGCATTTTAACATGCAGCGTTTTATCATGGCTCCAGGCACACGACCGTCCTCTCGCCGTCCTCGTGCTGTCTCCTTCCATAAGCTTCTCTAATTAATGAAGAAGAAGAAAATGCAGCCTCACCGGAGCTTGCGTGTCTGCTGACTGACCTTCTCCAATGACCTCTCTCCCCATAACCTCTGCGTGGCGTCTTCTGCGTCTTCGAGTTTCACTCCTTTCGCCTTGAGTCTGTCTCCCTCTTTCTCTCGTGGTCCCGGGCTTCTGCCCCCATGCACACAGAGGGCATGGGGGATACTTTTTGGGAAGCAGCCTGGTCCAGCCTGGTCCGGCTAATCTCCGATTTAGACTGAGACTGTCGAGCCACGTCAGTTCCTCCAGGACTCGGATTGCACACGCGTCGAGACTTGGCAGATGCCCTCGTCCTGTGTGGCTCGAACGTGCGGGTGAGCCCAGGCCTTGCATTGCTTGCCCTCCGCTCCTTTGCCCACAGATCAGGCTGTGAGTCAGCATGTATGTACTCTGTACTGTATATTATTTGGTTTTGCGGGGGTTAGCTTTTCTCTGCCTGTTTTTCAGAAGCTGTTAGGCACTCATTCCTGGAGCTGTCTGTTTGTGAGAAGAAGCATCTGATCTCACATAATACAGGAGAATCATTCCTGACACGCAGAACTGAATCTGCATTCAAGAATGTAGGAAAAAAACTGGTTATATAACTTGCTTCCAAGGACTTTTACTGTAATAAAACACACCAAACCCGGGGTGAAAAAAATTGAAGTGAACAGATTAAGCCTTTCCTCTTTATTGCCAATGCTTTGCAGCCATAGCACTTGACAAGACAGATATTTTGTGTCTGTTTTGCAGGATTTCACGTAACTTGATTAAATGAAAGACTATATTGCTTTCGTAATCTGTTGAATAGGGACCAAAAGTTAGTGATGTAAGGTTTCAGGCTTAGATGTGACATGTCAGAGCTCTGCCCAGATATTCCTGATTTCTTCATCATAGAAAACAGCTCAGGGGTCCATATGTTATACAATTAAGCACCTAGCTTTAACACAGTGAGTGTCAAGGCCAGCCATAGGCAACCAGATCATCCACACTCTGCCATGGGAGTCAACGGACGTACTCCAGAGCATTTCACTTGATTGTACATGTAGGGCTGTGATTGGCCATCAGCAGAGACCCTTCGACTGCTGAGCCACTTGAAGAGCAGAAGGGCACAGAGAGGGAGAGAGAGAAAAGGATGAGAGAGAAATCATTCAAAAAACCATCAATTTTACACATAGTTGTCCAAATACAAGGACGTTTGTTAGACTAGTGTGGTGGTCAAATGGACCGGTATTCAAACTACAGTTAAAAAATGCATCTCATGCCCCGCTTTGTCCTGTCCCTACTGACCACATTGCATCCGTTGCTTATAGAGCATGAGGGTGGAAGGATGCTGATCTTTATTTACCGGTACCTTGGATTCTGAAGAGTGCAGCAAGCAAGATGCTAAACTGGTAATCACTGTTCCGGCGAAACAGCTTGTTAGCTATATTCTTCAGAATTCAAGGTAAATAAAGAACAGCATCCATCCACCTTCATGCTCTACAATCCATTAAAAGCCTACAAACTAACCCGACAGGCCCTCGACAAATCAAGACCGGCGATTCTCAAGGACTAATTACAATTCTATTACAGTATGGGATCCAGCAGGGCTCAGGGAGAGACATGTCCTTCTGTGAACCGCTGGTCTTGGCTTGTCGAGGGCCGTTGGCTTGGTTTGTAGGCTTTCAAGAGGTAATGATCCATGTACAGTGAGCTGACTTCTGTGTCGGCTACAGTAATTAGTGTTGTTTGTGGTCGTATTTCCCCTCCCCCCGCCGTCAAAGGAAGCACTTGACTGTATTTACAGTGAGTATTTAAGCCCACGTAGCATCAGTTGGGGTGCAGCGGTGCGTGTCCTGTAAGCGACCGAACCTGGAGGGGATCCCCTGGTCCTGCCCGTCTGAAAAGCTGCTGAGCGCCGTAGTGGGCAGGTTTTTCGGGCCCGACTAGCACACGTTGACCCCAAAACACCTCTCTTTCTCTGCCTGATCCCTGAGGAGGGAAGTGATTGGTGTTTACACGGAGAGGCGCAGGCAGGCGCATGCTGAGTAGGTGAAGCTGGCAGGAGCCCCGAATGTAAGCGCAGGTGTAGCTCTCGTTACGCCGACGTTCGGGACCGCTCCTTGAACGGACACCAGCCATTACGGATGCAGCTCAGAAAGCCTGATTTATTCTCCCCCTCTGTGATGTCGGCTTATTTCACACACCCCGTCGAAGATCATCAATATTAAACCTCAGAGTCCCCCAAAGGCTGTTGTACTACGCTGTGGCTTAAAAATGTAAAAATATTGCCAATGTTTATGGGTGTTTTTCAGTGGAATATGTAACGTAGCCTCTGCTCTGGTAATATCCTGACCTGCATTGCAAAGCAGCTGGGTGCTCATTTGTGAGACAGAATCTGCTGACTGCAGCACATAACAGTG
This sequence comes from Aldrovandia affinis, assembly GCA_029706075.1. Taxonomy (NCBI): domain Eukaryota; kingdom Metazoa; phylum Chordata; class Actinopteri; order Notacanthiformes; family Halosauridae; genus Aldrovandia; species Aldrovandia affinis. Next base: position 1,700,020 of record JAINUG010000081.1, read on the forward strand.
ATATTGTGTGTGTGTGTGTTCGGGGGTTGGGGGTGGAGACGAATAGAGGGAGTGTGAGGGGTGTGTGTGCATCTGTTGGTCTGTGTATAAACCTATAAAATTCTGATATTTATAGCTGTTACCTTGAAAAATGGCTTCAGCAAGCATACGCAAGGTTTACTTAAATTCAGTGCAACCTTATATCGGTTGGTGTCACTCACCAACGGCACGCGGTGCAGAATGAGGTGCCACGGTGTAGCTGTGGCACCTGACCTATCCAAACAGCACCTTCAGCTGCAGATCAATAGCTTCACCCTTAGTCCGCATCGCTTGTCATTGAGAGGAGCTGTACACTTTTGCGAGTTTAAAAGTAAAGTCCCTCAGAGTGGCTTGTCACAATCGTGTCACGGGAGAATAATGTGCCTACCCAGTAGGTTTGGGTCAGGTGTGGCCCTGATTAGATCTGTCTAGTGCAGCAGGACATTGTGTCGATTTTATCCACCACAGATGGTGATGTCACCCCCTACAGTCAGGATTAGGACTTGTTCTCTTGCATGGTTGGCTATTGTATATTGTTGTGAGATGTAAACCCTTTGGTTGCTAATGTTCAATCCCTGCTCAAACCACGTCTACATTTACGCACAGGTAACTGAATACCAACATAAAGTGTCTTCATCTGGGATTGGGCCACCTTGAGCTGCCAGAACAGCTTCAATGTGACTTGGCATACATTCTACATGTGTTTGGAATTCTGTGGAGGGATGCAACACCATTCTTCCATCGGAAATTACATAATTTGGTGATTTGTTGATGACGGTGGAAACTGCTGTCTCAGGCACCACTGCAGAATCTCCTATAAGTGTTCAATTGATTTGAGATCAGGTGAATGAGATGGCCATGGCATACGGTTTACATAGTTTTTCTGTGGATGGGGGCATTGTCATCCTGGAAGAGACCACTCCCATCAGACTAGGAATGCTTCACCATAGGATGAAGGTGATCACTCAGAATGGATTTGTATTTATTGGCGTTTACCTTGCCCTCCCAGGGGTTGAGTGAATCTAAATCATGCCATCCCACACCACAACAGAACCCTTCATTTACTCAAGTGTTTCCCTTATTTTGGCAGTTACCTGTATGTTGAGATGTAACCCTTTGGTTGCAAATATACAGCAAATACACAGCAAAATGACCCATCACATATTATACAACTACCACAGCAAAATGACCCAGCATATAATGTACAACTTACCACAGAAAAATGGCCTAGAGGGTCAGTGGATGCTTATCTGACAAACTGCTCTCATGTACAGGTTTCCCCCAAGGGTGTGTTCTTTCCCCATTGTTATAGCTGTTGTTTATCAACAACGGTCAGAGCTCACATGACTCTATGTATATCAACACTTTTGCAGATGACTCTGTGATATTATTCTATAATGGAATGAAGTGTCATGGTCAAGTCATTGAAGACTTTGTAGGATAAGTAAAAAACTTACTTGTAAGTAACTTACAAAAGTAAGTCAACAAGACTTACACTAGTAGTAAAACTGAATATCCAATTGTTTTAGAAAGAATTCAATAGCATCAGTTTCAATAATTATACCATAATTAAAGGGGAGCCAGTGAGATTTGTTTGATGTAGGGGAGGTGAATTTTGGTCATCCTGCACAGACAGACAGAATTACCGAGATAGAATATTGAGCAAACCTGCAGTAAAATATGTCAAAATACTATAATCTCTTTTCAAATAACCATTTAAGGCTAGTTCTTCAACTTTGTTCAGAATGTGTGTCTGTTTTAAGGGCAATTTCATCATTCCCACAGTCTAAGTACAAATGGGACGAGCCTAACGTGCACACATTGTACCAGGATCATTCTGCAGGCATATTTAATTTGGAGCATTGTGTGATATAATTAGGTTATTCTGGTTTAATTTTAAATTTAAATTAATATAATTACAACCTGACATGTACTGTTCACAAAGAAGTAAAATGGATGAGGTATCAGCCATTGGTGTCTCATCCCAAGGCACAGAAGGGAGTTGCTCTGAGTGCCCTGTTTTTGAAAAACAATAAAAGGACTTCCTTGGGAGATACCCTGGCCTCGATGGACTACTTGACTGGGTGGAGGGGCTTGACCAGACAGAATTTTGGACACTGCACTCTCTTGCTTGCTCAGGGGACATGTCTCCTGGCTCGATTTGTAATGAGTTTGCCGCCACGTCAATGGACCACTACCTCAGGAAACACCCACGTAGTCATGCGTCACACTGCAAGCGAGTACCAAAGTGGAGAGACCATGACAGTCTTCCTTTCTATCCCTGCCGTGGAATTGTGCTCCATTGATGGCGCTCCATTTCCAGGAGATGATATCTGCCATGGTGAAGGTGGCAGATGTTATCGGACCCCGGATAACATTGGACTTTGAGACAGCCCCCTCCTCTGCCAGAGGTTCAAAATGATAAAGGAAGCCAGATGTTTTACGGTTTACGACATCACTCCAGCTCCAGCCTTATCTTGCCCTCCTAAGCAAGATAAACACCACCCAGCTGGAGCACTGAGCTCCCAGCACTTCCATCTGCACACTTTTAAGTTCCACACACCCATACCTACCAGGGCACATGTGCAAGCCATGTCATGCTGCCTGAGGTGGTGGGACAACATTGGACTTAATGCATATGAGGGACTGCCGAAGCTCCTGCCCAGAAAGGGAGCTGATGCCAACATCTACACGGACACCGACACAGAACCGGTACTGGCGTGGTTAATGGGGATCCATGTGCGTAAGAAGCCAAGTGACATCTTGCCCTCTGATGTCCTCCCGGTGTGCTGACCTCCGTTTCACCTCCACTGCCAAAGAGACTGCTGGTAACCAAACTGGTGCTCTCTGAGATAAAATAGGCTGCTCCCCCACCTCCTCATCACCACCTTTGAGCATCAAACTACATCCCCTAAAATCCCTTTTCCTGAGTGCAGGCTCATTCCAGAACACCCAAAGACATATCTTCTTTGTTAAATGTGTAAAATTATTCATGGACTGGCAATTATGTGGACAATGGTCCCAAAAAGTTCCTCTGAATGGGCTGATAGCACTGCATGTACCAGGCCTATCTTTGATAGTTCCCATTCACTTAATGCAGTGACTGAAAAGCCATAACCTCCCAACTCACAGTCCCCCCCCTGCCACCCCTTGTGAGACGCCCAGAGGTACAAGTTCGACTGGACCCATGCCTTGCCAATGGAGGCTGCACCACAAGACTGCTTTCAGCAGTCTGACTCGACTGAACTCTGGCTACAGGAGCTGAAGAGGTTTCCAACAGGGAATTTGGCACTTCCCACTTAGCAGCTAAGAGGTCACAACAGTCACTTTGCCACGACTGGGCCGTCTGGATTTCTGTCATGAGAGATAGAATCTCTGCACTTGAATTTCTCTCTGAATTTATGAGGGAGACTGTTGAGGACAGATGACTGTTCCAAGTCAGAGAATGTCTGGTCCCATTGGGACCACATATACTGACAAATGTATGAATTCACTACTGAATTCACCAACATGAGAGGAGCATATGGCAACCTTGAAAATATATCTTGTGGTAGTAAGTGACCCAAAACAAAAATATAAAAAGGGGGTTTGAACATGGCTTGCGCTGGACCTTACCCAAAATTGTAAATTAATCATGCAATCCAATCACTTAAAGTGTGACCTGTTGATGGCTTGAGTTCAGTTTTGGGGGAGTTTCTGGCAGCTTTAGAGGAGCTAGCAATTCAAGGGTAATCCTACAACATTCTGTCTCTTTCTTGGGAGATCTGGTCCCAGCTCACACCTCAGCTGCATGTATTTGCATTTGGAGAGAGACAAACTTGGTTTGGTATAATTTTCTTCCATTTCAACTCTTTTGTGATTGTTACCTGTCAATTTTATGTCTAGGTATTTGTTAAGGTAGTTGAACCTACATCTATAGATTGGACGTTGAATATTTTGTCTTTGTCTAACAGTTGTTACTCATTAAACCAGCTGTTAATTTTAATTGAATTATGAGTTATATTTTGATGAAGGTTGATTCACCAGATTGCTCTGCCTAATTTAGCAATTTAATTGATAATTGGTATCCTGTGTAGAAATTATTATATTAAATCAAATAAATATATTTTACATGTATGATAAGTGAGGGGTCTTAATACTTAATACCACTTGTGTTTAGTATTCAGGGTGCTGAACTTTAAACAAGGGCATTTGACTGTTAAGGCTACTGGATTCAGGGAATAGATTTTCCGGCAATGAGTACAAATATCTTGGAACAATTGTTGGCAGCAAACAAGGATTTTAGGCTACCACTAATGCCATATGTAATATACAGCAGCCTACAGCTTGTTTTTTTCTCACAAAGCACAATCATTTTGAGATGGACAAGACTGTGATGGTTCTTTTTTTACAAATATTTTATTTAATACATTTTAACCTTTGTCATGGCCTGCTGGTATAGTAACCTGAAAAGTGTTGTGAAACTGTGCTGTAGAATAACTACAAGAGTACAAGAATGACTGTAAGAGTACAGCTTACCGACCCATATCAGCTCCCCAGTTATATGAGGGGCAAGTGTCACGTAAAGCATAAGCTATTGCTCGTGACAGTCAACAACATCAGGAGTTCCACATTTTACCTTCCAAGTGGCTTTTTACACTCCCAAGGTGTTTCATACCAACTGAAATGAGCATTTTACATCGTATAACCTAAGTTACCCGCTGTGGTATGGGGTGAGAGGTGGGATGGGGGTGGGGGTTGCATCCTTGCCATGCTGCTAGGAAATTAGAATTGATCATTTATTAACCGTGTGTCATTTGTAAATGTTATTGTCTGTGTCCATTTTATGTGACAAACTATAAAGCAATTTTGATTTACTCTATATACAACTACCACAGCCAAATGGCCCAGCACATCATATAAAATAACCTCTTTAAGCACCGCACTCTGAAGTGTATGACCACTGCTCACCTGTGTACACCCCTGTGCATGATTACTGCCGTGTTACCCCGAGGAAGGGAAAGCGTGCGTGAATCATCGAGAGAGGCGAGACGTTGCGGAGATTGAAAAGCGTGACGCGGGCGCTCGCCTGGCGGGCAGGCCGGTCGGCGGAAATCGAGGGGCCCCAGGGGGACCAGCGGGCAGGGTTCAGTGAGCAACTCTGCTGTGTCGGTGGCGATGGCGGCTCTCCCAGCGCACCGATGACTCACGGAGGCCTGCTGATTCCCAGAAAATCACGCAAAGCCGGGTCACAGTGTCACCAGGGTCCCAAATCCCTCGCTGTGTCATCAGAGCTTCAAATTGATTCTTTTTGGATTGACGGCCAATGGAAGCCATGATTTGACATTCCCCTTCTGACTCATATTTAATTTCTCTGAATCACCATTGAACAGGGAAAATGTATTATAATTTGACTGTTAATGTTAAGACACCAATTCGCAACATATTTGTTTCCCAGCTGATAGTCAGATCGATGAATTCAGTGAAATTGTTATGAATAAATTAAATAAATTACCTGACAAATAAATATTGATAAATATGAATGGTTTTCTTCTACAGACTTCATCAAGCAAAAGTAGGCAATAAGAAGTAACTAGTTTTTTTAGTGTCATTATACATGCATATAACAAGGCATTAATGTATACAATCTAAAAAGCTTGTTATAGATTTAGAATACACAGCATAAAACATTGGCGCAAATGTATATGGCATGCTGGCCAAGTTTTAAACAGCAAATGTAAATCAATAAAGCTTGTTCAAATTATGTTTGCTGAGCGTATTATTGCGCATCTATTGTTATTATGGTGAATTGATGTGATGCGTTGAATAAAAGTGTTTTTCATATTTTAAAATAAACACTGGAAACATGCAGTAGATTTACAGACGCGCTCCGAATAAACCAGCTTCGAGCTGGCATGTCTCCCAGTGCAAGAGACAATGCCACAGAGTTGTTTTTTTTAAGAACACCATAGTAGCACAGCCTTAAAGAAGCCCACACCTCTACCTCCCACTGTGTGTTTCCCATCTCCATCTCTCACCTAAGCGTGCCAGAAACTGGGCTTATTGTCTCTACGCATTATAATTTAGATAAAGCAAGCTATTAAAGTGCCAGTTTTAATTAACTGAACTGTCTCGGCGCAAATAATTGGGCGTGGACAAAAGGTGGATGCTATAGTGGTAGAGTCATTCCCGCGCTTGAGATGGATGTGTTAATTGCTTATATTAATGGTGATGTAAGTGAGAAGAACTGCAGTACTGGTGCCCGGTCGTGCTGTGTGGGCGCCCAGAGCCTCCAGCTTCCTCACCAAGACGCAGTCACCAGAGGGGGTGGCACGCAGTAGACTGCACCCAAATTTACGTCGTGCTAGAGGGCTGCACAGGGGGACTGTGAGTTGGGAGGTTATGGTTATGGCTTTTCAGTCACTGCATTAAGTGAATGGGAACTATCAAAGATAGCCCTGGTACATGCAGTGCTATCAGCCCATCATCCCCGCCTTCGTCCTTCTGTGGGGATGGGAACGGGGTGTACGAGGAGAGGGGGTGGCATGAGGGGGCGTGGCTAAGGGGAGAGTGGCAGCCACTGCTTAAGAGAGGGGGGGTCCAGCGGGGGCCTGTGCTGGAGAGAGGAGGGGCTTTTATCCTGAAAGTTTTGTACAGCCAGATCAAAATATAAAGGTCTGACTCAATTGAGGCTTTGTCCCTTTTTTTTAAAAATCCTAATTTACACCTTTCTTTACTTTGTACATGTTGTCTTGTGGCACCCACTAGACCAATCACAGCCCCCGTCACTGCCATGGCACCTTCTGAGGCTCAAATGAACCTACTGGGAAATGTGAGAAAAATTTTGATCGACATGGTCGCACTGTGGCTGCTTGTTGTCGTCAGAAGTGACATCAAAGCTGCTGTGCTGACTCCCGTGCAGTCACCATTACACTGCACTCAATTTCACACCTTTTGATGTCAAACACCTCGATGTAGCTGACCACGTTCTCTACCGCATCAGACCCGGGTTAGGTCATTCCCGCTGAGCGCAACTATCAAACTCACTCACTCATACGGCTTCGCTTTTCAACCCAAGAGTCCACAGTGCTGTAGCTCCTGGCACAGCTTTAGATGTGCAATAGAGAACTGTGCAAAGATGTGATGTGTGTGAAGTAGCTTCCATCTTGCTTTGACACATTGCAGAGAATGCACAAGGGAAAATGCAGTTTTGATCAGCTTACTCTGTTGCCTTTCTCTGGTGAAAAATGTATTATATGGGACAGGTAGCATATATTTTATAATGTAGACGCATGCATCGTGAAACGCAGCTGTAAAGTGTGGTGAGCTAAAATATTATTCAACCCAAAGTTTGGAACTACCGTATGTACAGAGTCTTGGAGCTGAAAGTGTTGCAACACTGGCGTTGCAAAGTATTGCAGCACGTATCAATTTTAAATCACTGGCCCTGGCATATCGGGCCGCAAGGGGAACCGCTCCCTCCTACCTCCAGACACTCATCACACCCTACACCCCAGCCAGACTCCTCCGCTCTGCCTCCTCTGGCAAACTGACTCCTCTTCCATCCCTTTGGGCGCCCGGCAACCGTTACTCGCGGTATCGCCTCTTCTCTGTCCTGCCCCCTCGGCGGTTGAATGATCGTCCGCACTGAGTCAGGACTGCAGAATCACTGCCCATCTTCTGCAAGAGACTCAAAACCCACTTCTTCAGACTCCACTTCCACTGATTCTATATATTGATTAACTGCCATCACCACTGTTTACATGTTTAAAAATATAATTTTAAAAATGACGCAAACTTTTCTTTCCCTGTGTAATACCCTGTGATGGGTATAATTTGCAGCTGCCAACAATGGTGACTATTGCAGTGTTACTACACTGATCTCTTGCACTAACCATGATTAATCTTACCATGTATAAATGCACTTTTGTAAGTCGCTGTCTGCTAAATGCTAAATGACTGCATTTAATGTTTTTCTGTCATTGCATTTATTTATTTATTTATTTTAAAAAGAAAGAAATGTTCCCAGTACAGGTTTGCAACAACACCCAACCGATCTGACATTTTCACATTTCGATTAGTGGGGCTAAACTTGAGCTCTTCTTAGCCACGGCAGTGTATGTTCCCGTTGCAGTGATGGCTCAGAATGAATGCGCTCATTATCTTGTTCCTCCAGGACGTGATCTTTCAGCGCTGGCAGTTACTCTTCGTAGCTCAGCTATGAAGTGAAGTATTCTTCATTGTGTTATCCCTTTCTGCTTATGTGAGATTATGTTGCAAATAAGATCTAAACCTCTGTACCTTCCATTTAGGGATAAGAGTGAGATCAAAGTAACAACCCCGGTCCCGCGATGTATTAAAAGCGTCGCGTGCATTAAATCTTTACTCTGCCCTGTGATTGCTTACGGCTGCAGAAAGTAAACACGCCACAAGCTACAGTACAGTCTTTTGTTCTTTTGTGTACACAGATTTTTTTAAAAGCTCGCCGTGACGCCGGGAGGGGTGGAGGGAGGAGCAGAGAGGGCTACGCCTCCCCTGTGACTGATGTCAGGTGTTCCCGTTCCCTCCCACAGCCTGGAGAGGACTACAGGACCTTGGACAGCAGCGGCCTCACCTACAGGCAGGCTCACCTGAGACTGATCAGCAATCAGCTCAGGTGTTGGCCATTGCCTTCGTTAGGCCTTTTGTAAAAGCAGAGCCTGTCATCGTTTTTTTTACCCTCTATTATATAGCTTTTGGCTTAACTTTGTTTTCATGTTTTGTTTTCTTTGATGAAATACAGTAAAATACAGTAAAGTATTGTTTTGTAATACAGTAAAACCGACCGCTGGCCTACTGGAACACTGTTTTGGTTTGTTTTTTCATCCGCCCCCCCATGGTGGCCACCCCTCCCAAGCTGCGACGCTCACCTAATGATGATAGCAACGAGTAAAGCCTCAGGTTGAAAATTGTGCACACATCTGGTATCTTGGTGAGAGGGCTAGTCTGGTGGCAGACAGACAGAGAGGGCTAGCTGAGGGCTGACTGCATAGACTTGGGAGTCCATGGGTACCTGGGGGTCAGGGCCAGGCACAGTGTGGTGTAAAATCTGTGCCACCACTATCTCATCCAGTATCACACTGAGGATTATTCCATCGCTCAGAACCAGGGATCTCCTTTCTCTCGGCACGTTGGTAGCTATGGCAACCAGACTGTTTTTCCTGCCAGGCAAGGGAAATGTGTTACACATGAGCACATATTGATTAATATTATTTACATGTTTTTGATTACTATCATGAAGCCATTAAGTATTGATTTAATTGAAGCCTGTTGCTATGGTTGGAACAAACTGGGAAACCTCATGCGGGCTTCACAGTGTTCCTCCGGGTAACGCATTTCAAAACAAATATGCAACTAATATTACTCATAGGTATAGATGGTCTGCTGCCTTCTCGGAGGTTAAACAAATTATCCAAAAACACAATTAAAGAAATGTTAGTCAGTCAGTCAGTCAGTCGTGGGGAATAGTTCAGTATTTCGGGGATAGGAAAATGGCGAGTAGTAGAGGGTGCTCAAAATAAACTGGTGATTCATTGTCAGGTGGGTTGGCCAAAAGAATACACAAACCCACAGTAGGACAGGCCAGCCTGCAATAAGCTGCCGGACCTACTCACCCGCTCTTAACAAATTACCTTTTCAATACAAAATCCTGGACACAAGGGCACCACTATATTGCACATCACCTCATTAAGAAGACCTAGTTCAGACGGCCTTACGCTGCTTACAGGAGGGAAGCAATTAACAGAGAAACAACTTTCCAGCACTATGAACCCAACAGAGCACCTCCAGTACTACGACCACTGAGCTCTCTACATTGGAGTCTCCATGCATGCCTATTCTCACAACAGCCATAAGCGCCTGAGCATAGGGTGAGGTGGTCTGTTCATTGCTTCCATTTTGTAAGTAGTGTAAGCCCATTTTTATAAAGTCTAGCTAATTGAGAGCAAGCACGATGAGGTGTTTTTTCAATATTTTTACTCGATTTGGTTTGAGTAGATGATTTGTTAACAGCGGTTGAGTGGGCCCAGTATCTTATGGGCGGGCTGGCCTTTCCCAATCTGGGTTTTGTATATTCTTTTGGCGCACCAGGCCTGCGTGCCATCAGCGTACAGAGAGGCCACACACCGCACAGTGCAGAAACGCCTCTGTGGAGCTGTCCGTGGAGCTGTCCGGGACCAGAGAGCCGTTATCATTGCTCCGTCATCCCTGTGTTTTAGATCGCTATCGGAGTATCGATTCGCAGTGTGCACGCCATACGCGGGAGCTACGATATAAAACGGCGCTAAAGGAAACTTGATCACGGGCGGGCTAACCGGGTCACGGTGAAGACGAGAGGCGCGGTTCATGAGAAGAGACCGCTTGTTCGATTTTATTTCGGGATCTACGCATCAGACTCGGAAGGATTATTATCGTTATTATTTTCGAAAAAGGAGTGAATGATAGCGGCCGTGGCAGCCGTTTGCGATGGCGCCGAGTCGCAGAACGGAGCAGGGCGCCCGCTCGCTCGCTCTTTAAGCGTAATGCAGATGAGTGTTTACGGAGGGCCGCGAGTGCAATGAAAGAACATCTGCCGGGCGGTGGCAGATTTGTCGGAGATGAATGTGCTACATTAGCGAGGCCCCTGTGTCCTCCAGGGGGGGAGAGGGGGGGGGGAGGGGGGGGGCTCTCAATCTGCAGGTCCTGGAGAAGGGGGGGGGAAATAACCTCTCCCTTGTTGATCCTCTTCTTCTCGTGTGCGCAGCTGCCATGCTCCACCTCGCACATTTCTATTTGTGTTCTGCATGAGGAGCAGAACCCGCGGCCCGGTATCTCTTGTTCCAAATCGAGGCGTGGCGCGCTTACTTGTTTTAAAGCCTGTCCTCGTGCCACAGCTCTGCTGATGGGTAGCGGCTCGGCCCCCCCGCTTGAACCGTGGAGCGGGGCCTTGTCTGCGTTCTTCCTGGCGCAGACGTGGGTGTGGGCGTGTCCGTGCGCGCTCCTGCTGTGCTCCCGTTCTTGGCGTGTCCCGAAGCTCTTGGCTCGTTCGCGTGCCTTTCGTCCTCTACCCCGTCTGCGCTGGCGGCGCCTGCGAATAACTATCCGGACCCCTTAAGACCTTTCCTAAGATCTTCTGTATCGGCTACCACACGACCCTCCCCCTCTCTGCTTAGCCTCCTGCTCTGCCAGCTATGGCTGACATTTCAGCTCCGGCGAGTGACTGACAGGCAGGTCCAACGGGTGGGGACACTCCTGAAATGGCCGCCCGGACTTCAGAGAGAGGTCAAAGGAGGCAAGAAGGGCCAGGCTTTGGAGGCAGTGGAGGTCCGGGCACCTGTGCGTTCCCCCGACGAGGGAGACGGAGCCCGTCCACCCGGGGGGATTCGATGTGGAATCGGGGGCCGTCACTGAGGGCTTCACAGTCTCTGTTGGAGTGCCTGTGTTTGTCATCAGTCCTCTCTCCGTGCGCCTGCTTTGTGTCATTATTACCATATACCGGATTATGTTGCCTTTGCTGAATGCATCCCACAGCCCAGAATGCACTGCTCAGCTGTCTGGACTCACGCCAGGCCCAGCACACCTGATCAAGGTTTACACGGAGGTGTCAGTGCACTGGGTGGGAAATAATGGCAATGTTTCCCTGTTTGATATGGCAAGGAAGATTATCTCTCACCCAAAAAGGCCAGGGGGGAGATTTAAGTAAATCCAGACAACCGCAAACCTGCCCACTAACTGTATTCTCACGCATCAGCTGTCACAGAAATTCAGTGCCTAGATACGGCTCATAAACCCAGAGCTTTTGCTGGAGTGTGTGTGTGTGTGTGTGTGTGTGTGTTTAGTGTTTTCGGAAGAGAAGAGGAGTCTTTTTGAATCTGATTATGGAGCCATTTCCCGTACCCACTCCCTCAGCACTTTGTGATAAATGTAGTTCTTGATTCACACTATACTGACTCTGCTCTGGGACAGGCCTTTCCCTTCACGTTGTATTTGAGTGCATTCTTATTCTCAGACAATGTAGAATTCATAAATGAGATACATTTTCCAAATTAAGTTAAAGCTATGCATTATGTGGATCTCTGCAGGATATTAGGGTGTAGTGTGGCTTTGTTATTGCAGTGTAAGGTTTGCTGCAGTGTGAGGTTAGCTGCAGTGTTAGGTTAGCTGCAGTGTGAGATTAGTTGCAGTGTGAGATTAGTTGTAGTGTTAGTTTAGTTGTAGTGTGAGGTTAGCTGCAGTGTGAGGTTAGCTGCAGTGTGAGGTTAGTGGTATTGTGATATTAATTATGTTGTTAGCTGCTTTGAGGGGTGATTTGGTAGCTCTTCCTGATAAACCCCTAGGCTTAATTGTAATGATTTGCCCCACGGTTTGGTATAGGGTCAGCAGGTAATAAATGGGCGTATCGTCACCCAAGGAGGCAGGGCTGTTCCCATCTTATCGAGTAAGAGTAACTCACTCCTCTGGTCCATCGGTCACCTGCAGTCTTCCTGCACCAGCTGCATCTGTAATGTACTCCTCAAAAGCAGTGACTGCCCAGCTCAGCTGCTGAAGAGTGGTGCTGAGTGAAAATAAGGGGCAGCTTTGCTGGTCTGTGCTCTTTCAGATTTACGGAGGCCATTGCAGTGGAATGGGCCTACAAATATGACTAGGCTTTCCAAAATTTGGAAAGAAGAAAAATTGAGGACAAATTGTTTAAAAAAAAGAGTAGCATCAGATTTATAACAATTTCATGTTAGCTGCAATTTTCGGTTATTTACAGTGTTAGGTTAGTTGTAGTGACAGTTTAGCAACAATGGTATACTGATGCAGGTAACTGCCAAAATATAGGATCACACAGGGAGTGACACTCAAACGGCCCTGGCCCAGGTTCGGAGAGCCCCAGCTGGGCGGGAGGGGCCTCGTTGGAAAGGGGAAGGCTCGGCCTATCCGACGGTACAGGCTGTGGCACCCCCTGACGGACACTCACAGTACCCCCTGACGGACACTCATGCGGTTTAAAGGATCCCTCATTTACTCAAGCGTCGCCTTTATTTTGGCAGTTTAACCGGTAGGTTAACTGCAGATTGGTTAGCTTAAGTCACATGGGGTCATCGACGGTCACTGCTGTCCTGACAAAATCTGATGTAACTCTTCTGCGCAGAGTCTGCCATGACAGAAGTGTCGGGGTAAACCCGTCACCGAAAGGGGCTGAGATTGCGTGTGGAAATCCCTTTATTAATACTCATGAAGGATGTAGCCCTAGTTCTATTTCCGCTGAGTGGCTTTAAGCTCCAGTGGTGTGACCTCTCCACCGCAGAGGCGATGGCTGCTCCCGGTCTGGGCCCCTCGCTTAGCTGCAGAGGACGCGTGGGACTGTAGCAGAGCGGTAAAGGCACCTTGTGTAACCCCGCCTCCGCCTCCCTGTCCCACCAATGAGCCGGCGGCAGGGCGAGGGCGAGGGCGGAGTCGGCAGTGGATCATTAGCGCGCGGTGGCCCTTCTCCCTGGCTCTGTCAGAGCCCCCGGCCTAATTACGCCCACCGCCTGTGCCACCCCTCGCCACGTTGAATCGCTTAGGCTTGATTAGTGTCTCCCGGACAGCTGCAATTATCCCAGAAAGGAGACATTTGGGGGCTGTGATTAGCATACCGCCGGACGGCGTTTGTGTATATAAGCGTACGTGTGTGCATGCATGTGTGTATCCATGCGAGTGTGTGTGTGTGTGTGTGCGTGTGTGAGCGTGCTCGAGCTTGCGGTGTGATACATTTTTGCGCATATTCAGTGATTGGGATGAATAAACGAATATGGCGCAGAGCGCTGTAATCCCATAATCCCCTGCTTACTGTCGCTCGTCGCGCGGCGCTGCAGCGAGAGTCCTAACGATCCACGGGCCCTGATGGGGGGGCTCGTTAGCGCCCGCCGTCCTGCCCAGCTCCTCGTGTCCTTGTTAAAGATTCTGCTCTAACATAGTTAGGAGCGGTCGGGACATCATCCTTTCTTTATTGCTTCAGTAAGTGGCCGTGACATGAATCTCATCTCGCCGCCATTGTTCTTGTGGCTTTCACAAGAACAGTTTGTGATAAACACAAATCGTGGTTCGTAGTTTATCACCCCGCCCCCACGCCTCCCCGAATTCTGAGTAACAACAGTGATCTGGTCAGCTCTGAAGTGTGGGCAAGTGTGAAGTTTAAAACGGTCGGGCACATCGCAGTCTGTTCGCTGGGTCTGAGTGGCTCATGTGTGACAGCTCACTGTGTATCACAGCCTCTCGTACCATGTTGTGCTTTTTGTGTCATTTTTAAATGCACCCTGGGGCTTTAGCTATTTTAAAATAGGAGGCAATTTGTCTATAATCGCATCTGTATACGTTTATGCTTATTAATTCGATAGATAAGGCTTAAAATGTGACTTTGACCTGATTTTCTATCAATCTGCAAAAATAAACAGGTTTGCGGTGGGTGTCACCATGCTCACCTCGTCCCTTAATGTCAGTGAGTGAGCGTTGTGTGGGTGTGTCTAACACACTAATCTGTCCTCTGGTACGAGATGGCGTGACCCCTCTCATGTGGCAGTTAGATTAACAGTGATATGATCCTAAATCTTTTACATTTAAGCAGATTTTGGAAATTGGGGTCTGGAAATGTATAATTACACCATCAAGAGTCAACAGTTATTTGTAAAAATATTTACAACGTGATCCGTCCTGACGTGAAAATGGTATTGGCCGAGACTGGAATGAAAATGATCATCCCTGTGCGGTCTAACAGCACTCTAAATCGTTCGCTTCTGAAATGGCAGCGTGAATAGGCTCAAATGCACAGCTTTGTTAATCGCTGCCTGACCTGGGGTCAGCTGCTGGAAGCGTCATTCTCGGTTTGTTGCACTCACCGGTTACTGTTCCATTACACCCGTGGCACACTAATCATTTTGCCAGCTCTCTGACCCCCAGAGGCGCCATCTCGCAGAGCGTCAGCAACGGCCATGGCGTTCACATGAACTTTTCCTGGGGACCACCTTCTAATGGAACTGTAATCGTTTCCACTTAATAGTAATTGAGCACACTTGAGCCTTGTGTAAATTATAGATGCGTGTCTTATCTACGGACTGCCGTGGACAATTATTATGCTCACGTTCCTTTGAGCGTCATCTTTGTCCACACAGAGGACAATGGCACCACCCGTGAGCCAGGCTCCGGGCCCAGGCTCCAGAAGGAGCGTTTCACACCTGACAGCCAACAGAATGGGGTCTTCCAGCTGAAGGTGGGGAGGGGGATTATTTGGGTAGAGCTGTTGCTAGGTTGCACACACAGTGCCACGTTGAGCGCCCCTCACTCATTTGTCTGTTCAGCCCCATCCCGGCGCTGATACTGTTTCCACGGCCACTGATAGTGCGTGGACTTGTCTCTGTGGTGTGCCAGCTCCACACACCCTCCCACTACCAGCTGCCCGGTCTCCCCACGCGGAGGGATGGTCTCTGAACGTTCCCGCCAACACAGACTGAACATTCACTACACACACAGACCGAGTGTTCACTACACACACAGACTAAGTGTTCACTACGCACACAGACTGAGTGTTCACTACGCATACAGACCAAGTGTTCACTATGCACACAGACTGAGTGTTCACTACGCACACAGACCAAGTGTTCACTATGCACACAGACCGAGTGTTCACTACACACACAGCCCGCGTGTGAAGCAGACCTGGAATGAAGAGTGAGAGGAGGCTGGGTAGGTGAGTGTGAGAGTGATGTCATGTGTCTCTGTGTGTCCCTGTGCTTGGCTGCAGTGAGTTGTGTGTGTCTGCCCCCCGTGCTCTGAGGGATGTGGGGTTCAATGACAGAGTGCCGGAGCTGCGAGGCGTGTTGGGGGGTTTGGTCGTTCTCCGAACTGCGTTGTGCTAATTAGCTCTGGCCGCTCAGCGCCGCAGCATGTTAGTACCGGGAAGCCATTAGTCCAGGGTCGTTTGCATTCAGTGAGACACCTTCGGTTATTATAACTTGATTGTTTTCCATTGAAAGAAACCAAGCAGCTCAGTAAGCAGTCCTTCCCCTGCTACATTAGGAAACAATGCAGGCAATTTAATGTGATGCCTTTTTTTTCTAGTCGGAAGCAAGTACTATTTGTCCATTAAAACTGGCTGCTCAATGTCATGCTATAAAGTGCCAGTGTAAGTCCCCCTCTGCCACTTAGATGAAAGATGCCTTTGGAGTTGAGGTTTTCAAAGATTTGCTCTTCTCTCTCTCCCCCTCTCTCTCTCTCTCTCTCCCTCTCTCTCTCTCTCTCTCTCTCTCTCTCTCTTTTTCTCTTTGTCTCTCTCTGTCTCTCACCCCTCGAGGTCCCTGCCCTCTCATGCCTGTTGTGAGGGGGTGTCTGAGCAGTCTCTCTCTCCTCTCTCTGTTTCAGGACTGGGAAGCTTCTCCTACTCTGCAGGCCTGCAACACCGGGATCTGCAGT
This sequence comes from Aldrovandia affinis, assembly GCA_029706075.1. Taxonomy (NCBI): domain Eukaryota; kingdom Metazoa; phylum Chordata; class Actinopteri; order Notacanthiformes; family Halosauridae; genus Aldrovandia; species Aldrovandia affinis. Next base: position 1,716,466 of record JAINUG010000081.1, read on the forward strand.
GCCCAGCACACAGGCCTGCCCAGCCCAATCCTCAACAGCAACTGCATAGTCATTTCTGTGTGTGTGTGTGTGTGTGTGTGTGTGTGTGTGTGTGTGTGCATGCATGTGTGGGTGCATGTGTACATGTGTGTGTGTGTGTCTGTGTGTGTGTGTGTGTGTGTGTGTGTGTGTGTGTGTGTGGGTGTGGGTGCATGTGTGTGTGTGTGCGTCTATGAGTAAGAAACTGGGAAACTGGTGTGTGTGTGTACAAAAGAATCAGATTTACTTTTATTTTTTTCTATCAGGTAGGGCTAAATCAAATCTTAGTCGGCCAACAGTCGTCCGTTTTTTTCGATTGGTCGATTGGTCGAAACTTTTTTCTATATGACACACCCTATTTGTTTTAATAAATACAACTATATGCACACTGCGCTTGTCTCGTGTTTTATAACTTTCTTAAGTGAATGACACAAATGAGTAACAATAGGCTAATGACTTTATGGAGCCGGAGTTCAAGATTACCTGAAAGAAGAAAAAAACTTCTCCATTCCAAGCCTCCTGTTCATGCTGCCCTTGCAGATTCTGCCGTTGCGCTTGTCACGTTGCGGTATGGCCGCATAATAGGCTAATGCTTTTATTTGACCACAACCATAACACATTCTAATGCGTAGGCTATGTTTTGTTTAATTAACCAGGTTGGTCTTATTGGGATTTAAAATGTATTTTGCAAAAAAAGGCTAACAAACGAATGATCACACATAGCCTAATGTCTTAGATTGTAGCCTAAAGCTGAACATAAAGTGGCTATAGCGTATCGAAAATAACTTACTTGAGTCGGAGAGCATCTGATGGCCTACTTCCCCAGTCGTTTCATGTTATGGCACAGGAACACTACCTAGTCCACATTTTTTGCCAAAAGGCTGCTCCTCGTTGTATTAACGATAAACCCTGCCTTGGAAAACGCGCTTGCAAAGTTTACATTCTACTTTTTTTGGATCGCCCGCAACTAAAACGAAATGCTGCCATACTCCAGATTTTTTCTTTGACATTATGTTCTTAGGTTATATCAAAATGAGTAATTAAAGTATGCCTATATCACTAATCTTAACTGTAGGCAAATCTTAGGCTACAATTAAAATGCAAGAAGGATATAATATAGGCTACATGAAAGGGGGTGTTACGCATGTTAGTTATAAATATATAAACCATACAATTAGCAATACACATTTATAATAAAATGTTACTTTTACTAGTTTTGCATATTGCCTAATATAATTTAAAGAGAACATATATAGGCCTAGCTATGTTAAGAGTGAAGGACTGTCACTGCCATACCCGCAGCATCCAGAATGGATTATTCTACTGACAAGCGCGCCGAACTGTGGCGCGAATCTAGGTGACTCATGCTGAGTGGATAATTTTTTATTTATTTTTTTTTTCGCGCGACTGCTCGACTAAAACAAATCTCGGTTGACCAACAGCCCATCGACCAAACAATTGACCAGCCGACTAAATGGGGCCAGCCCTACTATCAGGGAGTATGGACTGGAGTTCGATGTTTTTCAATGTGATATTAAATCGAATATATGGTGATGTATTTCTGTGTCTTTCCTGTGGTCGTTGCTCTGCCAAAATGTGCAGCCTACTTGAATCTGAATATGTATTTGGAGGCTTTATTTACAGTCTGTCTTGTGGTCACACCTGTGTGTTCGTGTCTAACGCAGTGCGCTGTGCAAAGCCTGCATGCGGGTGTATGCAGGGTTAAGAGGTGCTCCTCTGCCCTCTGTTTGTTAGGCGCAGAGGGGCACAATAGGCACTTCCTGCTCTGGGATCAGAAAGGGCATGGAGGGCTGACGCGGCAGGGTTCGTTCCTGCCGGCATGTGGCAGGTCAGTATTGATCAGAGTGAGGTCAGCACCATCCTGGTTGACGGCAGAAGAGAGATGTCAGCGAGCCGGGAGCCAGGCCTTGTGCGGTGGCCTGCTGTGATCTCAGCCAATCCCCTGAGACCCATCCACTCTTTACTGAGGGAGTGAGCGGAGTGTGTGTGTGTGCGTGTGTGTGTGTGTGTGTATGTTTGCAAGGGAGAAACGGTGAACCAGTGGTGTTTGCGAGTGTGCATGTGTGTCTGTCTGTGTGTGTGCATGTATGTGTCTATGTCTCTGTGTAAGGAACTGGAAAATGGGCATTGTGTGTATGTATGTGTATTTGTTTGTGAGTGCGTGTCTGTGTGTGTGTGTATATTTTGCGAGGGGGACCGAATCTGGTGAGTATCTCTCCCTCCCACCCGTTTGTGGTAAATTTAGCTCCGAACGCCTCCTGTGGAGGACTCCTCTCTCGGGGGGCACCCTATCCAGGAGCTCCCACACTGGGAGCAGCTCCCCACACAGGAGAGACGTGCAGAGAGGCACAGCCGACGTCTTAGGAAAAAGCAGAGGCGCTCCTCTCCTCACTGCCAGTTATATAAGCTCCGCATCCTTTCAAATACATCTGAGTTCTCTTCCCCCTCTCTCTCCCGGTGATGCGGCGCGCACTTTATGGGCCTGCGCGCAATCGGAGCGGAGGCCCGTTCTGCCTCTACGCCTCTGATCTTCTCACCAGCGGCGCTCCCAAACGATCAAAGCACGCGCAGGGGGACTAAAGAGCCAAGAAGAAAATTGTTCTGTTCACCCTGTTGAAGATGAAGATACCCTCGCCTTGGTTTAAAAATTGGGTTTTTAGTTGTATCCGGGGTTGACTTGAGGAAGCGAATCGGTTCTGGGCTGAACGCATGCAATATTAACGGCGGTTTGAACAGTGGCGACACAGTCGGATCCTTCACAATTATGATAATGCGCGAAACATTCAGAGATCTGTCACGCGCGCCGCAATCATCCGGTTGAGTAATCTCTTTGATGCGCGTCGACTTGAATTGGATGTCGCTGAATCCATTAGAGCTCGGAGTTTGCAAGTGCATCACCCGCGTGTTTGCACCGGGGAGGTGTTTCAGATCTCCCGGATGTCCTTACATCTCTCTTGGATCCTTCTGCCAGACGTTCCTCCGACGGTCTCCGTTTGCAGTGGTTCCCCCAACCGGCAGACCTCAGCCCACACCCAACCTCGGAGAGGTTGACTTAGTGCCATTGCACAGCTCCTGAGCTCGTGTTAGCAACCCGCTAAGGACAGTCACATGACAAACGTAATGTTGCACCACACAGGATCAAAATGCATCAAATCTAAAATGGGGGTGGGAGGAGGGTGGTGCTCTATGCTTGCCAATGGCTTAACATTATTATTTGACCCTCTATACCGGTGAGACTTTGTACACTGTAAAATGAGGGTGCTTGATTAAAAAGTCATGGAGCTCCCTTGTTAGCTGTTATCTGGATAGTTGAGTCCACTGATGTTCCAAGAGTACATTGAAAATGTAGAGTTTTGTACTTTTTTTAATTGACTGATGAGGTGAATACTGTGTTCAGCTTTGAAAGGGCTCAAAGTAGTAGCCTCATACAACTTGTCAAATATTTTCTCTCATAGTCCTGTACTAATTGTCAAAGCTTTTTCCATTTTCTCTGTTCCAAAGGAGAGCACAGAATTACATTTCCAAAAAAAAAGTGAATTGCCTTGTGGTTTGAGTCGTGCCTTACTTCATACATTTTTTATTCAATTTTTTTAAATTCCAGTGGAAGGCACAGCAAAATATGGTGTTGTGCAACTGCAGTTATGTTATCCTTGAGACACATTGCTCATCATTGGATAGAGAGTGATAGCTCCATTAAATAGAGGAATTATAAAAAAGACTTTTCTGTACCTCTAACAATTTGAACCACTGGTGGCCTCCAAATAACCTCCGCAGCATCGCAATGTGTCTCTCTTTCTTTCTCTCTCTCCCCTCACTGCCTCACTCCCTTGCTCTCTCTCCCTCTCTCACACCCCTTCTCTCTCTTTCTCCCTCTCTCTCTCTCCCCCTTACTGCCCCATTCCCTCTGTCTCTCCTTCTCTCTTTCTGTTGCCTCTCTCTCTCTCTCCCTCACTGCCTCTCTCTCTCCCTGTATCTCTCTCTCTTGCTCCTTCTCCCTCTCTCTCCCTCACTACCTCACTCCTTTCTCTCTCCCTTGCTTTTTCTCTCTCCCCCTCTTATTCTCTCCCTCCCTCTCTCTCTCTTTCTCTCTCCCTCTCTCTCTCTCTCTCTCTCTCTCTCTCTATGTCTCTTCCTCAGGAAGATTTCAGGAAGCTATAGTGATGCTGAGACTGTAACAGCCGGTGTTTACCAGTGTTTACCGGTGCAGACCAAACAGCTGCACTCTGCATGCCAGCCCTAAATGAGAGTGCAAATTGAGAACGACACTTCCTGGAGAGGGGGAGAGAAAAAAAGAGACATGGCTCGAAACCAAGTTTGAGATTTAATAGTATAAGTTTGAGGTTTAATAGTATCACCATTTTAAAAGTTTTCACCGTTTTCTTCCATCTGCTCCAGATAAGCCCCTCCGCGCCCTGTGACAAAGGCATCCGGCTGTGTGGGCCCACCATACAGTCTCTCCCCTCACCTGGGGAGATGGGAACGCAGAGGAGAGAAAGAGAGTTAACCAAACACATTCACTCTCTGTCTTGGGGAGAAATGGAGTCAAAAGACTGCATACTCACTCAAAGGTCCCGTGGAACCTCCACTTTGCGCCTTTGACAGATTAGCGCCGGCTTGCGGTGGTTAAATGCAGGCTAGGCTCCAGCTGTATGGCCCGCCGAGACCCGCGAGGGGGGGGGGAGGGGCGCTGTCCTCGGTGCGTTGCGGGCCCGGTAGCGGTGAGAGGAACTGACAGCGCAGTGTGCTTCGGTTGGGTCTTAATTAGGCTCCAGCGTCAGCACTGGCCATGAGCTCGGCTGCTCCAAGGCTCTGCTCCGCAGGAAGTGGGCTGTCAGCGTGCGTCAGTGGGATGCGCTGGGGGCCAATCCCCCGCTCCAAGTTTCCTTCTCCCAGAAATAGCGGTCGGCGGCGGTTAAGGGCTCTTCTCTAATGCAGGCCTCCCAATATGCTGGATTTTTGGAGTGTGTCTCATTGTTCTTTCATCTCATCTTCACAGGTCTCTTTTTTCCATTTGCATTTTTTTTTCTCCCCCGACAAAAATCTTTTCTTATACAGCCGAACGTATTTCTCAGCAGGTCCTTTGTTTGTTTGCTTATTTGACACTGTCACTGTAGCGAATAATTATTTTCCGGTTCAATAACATTTCGTTGCATTTCAATGCATCTGGTTTAGGCGCTGCTTCTTTGATGCTCTTTTTTCTCACGATCCTTCAGTTCCAAAGAGCTTCTATTTTCAAGAAATGAAATCTGTTTTATAATAATATAATAAACTGTTGATATTATTTTCCGCAGCGCATTGGTGGTTTGTCCCCAGCTGAGTCTTTGTGACGGTTTCCTTTTCTGCTGATCTTCAGCTTCAGGGAGTTATTACCCAGTTCCTGGGGCGTGGGGCTTATTTGTGTTAAGCGTAGCCCAGTTGGAGCATGCTGAATTTTTGCTTTAATTTCCCTAATTGCCCGTTGCACTAATGGGTATAGTTTTTTTCTTAAATGTAAAAAGTCACACCTGCAGCTATTAAATTCTAGACATCTTTAGGCAAGACGTCCTGTTGAGGCAAAAAAGAAGAAGAAAAAAAAAGATGAACAATACTGGCACACAAAACTTTTTTGTATGCACGCTCACGTAACAGGCAAGCAGTTCCATATGCCTTCCATTAGGAGAAAGCCGGAGAGTTTGGGTTTGGAGAGCGAGTGTGGGCAGAGAGGGGAGGTGCTGTTGGCACGGATTCTGATTGACCTAATTATGGAACCCAGCCTCTGGCTTTGCTCCCAGATGGTAGGAAGTGTGGAGAGACGTCTTGGAAAACACTACCGTAATGCAGCTCCTGTCACACACAAACCCCCCACCCCCAATACCAACAGGGCTGGTGGGGGCAGGCTGCCAGCCACAGGGAGAGGACAAGTAGCCCTGAATGGCAGATTTGGGCCAATTACTGAGCTGGTGCAACACACTCTCCCCGTACCTTCAGGCAAACCTGTGACCTCCCCCCTCCAGGAACATCCCGCCTCCTCTCTCTCCTCACCTTTTCTGGGATGCGACAGGTCAGCCTTACCTGCTCCTTAAGCACTGAGCGCAGTGCATGCTGGGGTGTCTGTGTGCTCCCGATGGGAGGGGGGACACGAGGGAGGCATAGAACGGAGGAGAGGAGAGAGATTCAGGAAGAAGACAGGAGCCCAGCAACTTACAACTATACAGGTTGTAATGGTCAAGGTAATAATGCTGATTAACACCTTTGCAAAACGTTTTATTAGTATTAGTAATTTAGTAGTATTGTATTTGTGTGTGTGTGTGTGTGTGCATGTGTGGTGCGTGTGTGTGCATGTGTGTATGTGTGTGTGTGCATGAGTGTGTGTATTTGTGTGTGTGAATTGAATGGGTAAGCAATCTTTCCGTTTTTTAAATCAGTGTTCCAGTCTCTGGATCACTGCTGTCAGTGCGTTAACCTGCACGTGGGCGACACACAGGACCAGTCACACCAAAGCGAGCTGCGTTCTAAAAATGACAGGCAAAGTGACAGCCCCCGGGCCAAACGAGCTTTCTCGCGGCCGAGACGTAATCAGATTGCGAGGAGAAGGACAGATTACAAGGTCAGAGCGGGATTGTAAATCCTTGGTGCCAACCCTGTCTCCTCCGAGCTCGTGTTTGTGTTCGGATTTCCCCGGGGAATCCGCCCTGCGTTTTTGTTGAGTGCACAAGAACCGAAGTGGGGCCACGGTCTTGCCGACTGACATCCGAAAACAAAAAAATGAATTCTCCGTCCCGACCCCTATGCGTTCAATTATTCATTTCACTATTATAAGGCATTCAGCGTGAAGCCGACATCCAAGAAGCCGGCTTGGAGATGAATGGATAATATGCGTGGGCCTGCCGCCAGCTTTTTAAAATTCCGTTCCACTGTCAGACCCAAAGCTTCACATCGCCCCCACCCCCCCTAAACCCACCCTCAGCCCTTGCTGTGATACGCTTAGCAATTAGGATTTGATAAAACGGCATGGTGATTTTGATAAAGCCTTGGTCAAACACAGGGAGCAGGGTTGAGCTGAGGTCTCGGCTTGAAGGCCGTCTTTATTTATGGACCCACCTGGCAGAGCAGCGAGGAGATTGATGTAAGGGATGGAGATTGGATTATTTACACTACATTTAGTGCCAGGACAGGATACTGTTTATTTATATATATATATATTTTTTTTTTTATGTCCCTAGTGTCACCAGCGAGCTAAAGGAGGACAGGGACTGGTCCCCGTGGTACGTGGTCCCCGGCCTTTACAATCGTCCTCTTCCCACTCCTGACTCCTCAGAGTTGAGTCAGTCTGGCGTAGGCCAGCCCAGTGAGCAGGCAGGCAAAGGGAGCAGCTGTTATTGGAAAGTTCCTTTCGTTTAACACTCGGGTCAGTAATCTGTGCAGTGTTCAAGTGGGCAAAAAGAGTGCGAACAACATGGAGAACAAATTAGCACTAATTAGAGCAAATTAAGTCATTCCATGGATTAGTTCAAGAGGGAGCAGATATATGTAGTACCAGCCTTGCATTCCTCTCCCTTGGCTAGGCCTAGTTAGAAAAACAAATTAAATGTAGTCTCTGACAGGAGGAGCAGCGTTAATATGTATTTAGCGCATACTGCACATATACAGGTAACTGCCAAATAAAGGAAACACTGGAGTAAATGAAGGGTTCTGGCGGCTCTGTTATGGTTTTCCTGGCATGCTTTACATCCGCTAAACCCCTTAGAGGGTAAGGTAAACGCCAATAAATACAAAGCAAAGTGATTACCTTCATCTTATGGTGAAGCATTTATATCCTGCTGGAAGTGGTCTCTTCCAGCATGACAATGTCCCCATCCACACTTGTAGAATCTAGGCCAAGGCATATCGAATCTGTTCTGGCAGCTCGTGGTGGCCCAATGCCCTATTAAGACACTTTATGTTGGTAATTCCTTTATTTGGGCAGTTACCTGTATATATGTATATATGTATATACGTGTGTGTGTGTGCGCATTATGTATACATATACCATACATAAAGATTCCTCTAGATTTCATTTTGTTTGGGATTATCTTAATATCATTTACAAAATCGTTCCCAGAATTGCAGTGAACACCTAATATCAATTCAGTTGGGTTCAGCTTTCTGGTTCTGAAATAGCTTCAGCAGCTGTACTTGCGATTGGGTCCGACGTCTTCTCTTTGGCGATACTCACTATCCTTCTTAGCAGCATTCTTTTATCTGCGATGTAAGGAGCCAACGTTCTCAAGTGATCCACAGTATGATAAGAAAGAATAATTAGACGGCTTGTATGATTTTTTCAAAATGTATACATTGTGCAATCCAGACAATGTTGCTTTTTTCCAAAGGATGATTTGATTCAACTTCCCACTGTGTCGGGTAGTAAAAAAAGATTTATATTGTTAATAATAATTGATTACTCTTTAATGAAACGAAAATGTAAACCTATTCACGAATGGCGACCGCTGTCATTGTTACCCAAGGCAAATGCAGGAGACGTGCCTGCAGGATGGCCTTCAGTGTATAGCACTCTTCAGTGCCTCTTCAACCGGGTGACTGTGTGATCAATTGCCATCAGTAACAGCAGGAAAAAGACCTGGTCTCAGTCAGCCTCGCTCAGGAGCTACAGAACGGCCGCGCGTTTACAGGAAGCGGTTTGCGTCTGAGCTCCCCCCCTCGCTGAAAACACGCCAGCTGCCTGTCCCTACTGCGCCTTCTGACCTCTGTTCTCTCACTGCTCGGCGCAGTCCCTTCGAGAAGCTGCCTTAGGGACACAGCCTTGACAAAACTGTGCTGAGGAGAGAAAGAACAGACTCTTCAACTCTTATCCCAATTATCTTTTTTTTCTATGCTATAAGATATGAATAAGCTCCCCCAGGAGGACAGGCTGCAGCTGGATTCTATGGTGACGTGCAACAGTACGTGCTGTCAGTGCTGCAGTGGCCCTGCCGCTGTTTAATGGGAAAGCTGCTCTCCCTCAACTTCAACATGATCCTTGTATGAGCGGGTTTCCCTCTCGGAACCTCATCTCCCCTCGCCGCTCCCTGACTTCCCCGGTATGTACAGATCATGACCCGCATCAACACGACTTTTACAGGATTCACTCTCACACCCCCCGCTTGCCCCCTTCCTTCCTACCCAACCCCTTCCCTTCCTGCCACACTTTGACTTCCTGATGATGCACTTTAGTCATGCATTTTTCATTGGCCACCAATGGGAAAGTACATGGGTGTGCTGGCCCTCATCAATGATTCAGAGCGCACGGAAGGGTTGGGAAGCGCGCGGCTCGCTGCTGCAATCTGGGCCTGGCAGCGCCCGCAGCGGCTCGCTGACTAGGCGCCTCGCGAGGGGGGTGGCCGGGTGCAGCCGAGCAGACAGCTCAGGTCATGGGCACGGTGAGGTGGCACCACCGGACTGGACCGCTAGGAAGATCAGAGCACATTGACACACACATACACACACACACACACACACACATACACACACACACACACACACACACACACACACACATACACATACACACACACACACTCACTCACGCACACTCACACACACACACACTCACTCACTACCACACACACACATGCACATACACATACACACGCACACACTCACTCACGCACACTCACGCACACACACACACACACACACACACACACACACACATGTACACACGCACGCACACACCCACTCACGCGCACACACACACACACACACTACACACACACACACACGCACACACTCACACACACATGCACACTCACGCACACACACACACTCACTCTCACAACCATACACACACATACAGACACACACACACACACACACACACACACACACACAGAAAGGTAATCATGTTCAAGGTCATTGCCCTTTTTTGGACTCCTGTTACTTAAACCTGTGGAGGCAGGTGGCAATGAGCAGGGATATTTAGGATGCATACCAGTGGAAACCCTGACCCCTTATGTAGGATTCAGCGACAGGGCAGTGTGGGAGGACACGAAATAATCTTGTTCATTAGAGGAGCGGATTTGGGGGGGACGGGTAAGAAGTGGCGCTGTTCAGGAAGAAACGGCCGAAGCACCGAGTCTCGCCCTCTCGCCCGTCCAGAGGGGGCCCTGCGCTGACGTCAGCAGCCAGTCGCCCGCGACGGTTCCCGCTGAGCTATGTGTCAGCCCTCTGTGGGACCACGGACTCATTATCCTCCCCGAGTTCCAGCAGAAACCTCCCCTGCTCATTAAACGCCATGAGTGTCACTCCGGCTGCTGCTGGGACTGTGAGCCACGTGAGAGCTGGAGGGAGGGAGGGGGAAGGACAGGTTTTTCTCACTATAATGAAAGGGGGCTCAGCTTAGCTTTCTGCTCCACTTTCAGACTGGCGCTGAGGGAAAACGTCACCGCTCACGGTGCGCCGTGTTGCAGAATTATAAATTAACCTTGCCTGCAGAGGAGACTGTGTCAGAAGGAATGTTCCACTGAATGGCAAGCGCGGCAATGGGCAAAAGGACATCTTCTGCTATTCGGGTGTGTGCGTGCACCATTTGTTCAACACCACAGGCACTCAATGTAAATGGATGGGATGGAATATAGGACCATCCACAATACATTCATATATTTTGTTGCGCGAGCTCGATGCTGGGGGGAATGGTGCGATAATGTTATAGTTGTAATAAAATATGCCATATGTGAAAATCTCTTCTTATGGGGTAAAGCGAAATGGGCAGAGCATTGAGGACTCCTATCACACGTGACCATTTTTAATATTTATGTGTCATATTTAATATGTACATTTATGAAATAGCTAATGTGACACGCTTCTTGCTCGACAGATGTTTAAATAAATTGAAGTCAAAAGACAAAGAAGAAGCAAATGATTACAAATATTTGTGATAGTTAATATTTTAAAAAGCATATTAGATTTTTTTTAAATGCTCATTTTTAAAATATATTTAATATCAGCTCTTAAAGGTGTTGGGTATTGTTGCATATAAACTGATCAAATGTCATTTTTATCAGGCCCAGAGCTTGTTGATGTCACCACCGTCACACCTGCGACAGGATGACATTGGCCAGCCTATTGAGTAAAATGAAGCAGTCCATTTACTGCTATGAATGCTATAATGTGCCATGCACAAAATGATTCCTATTTTTGGCTTGCTTGTGACCTTTCAAGTCGGACAGGAAGTGACCGATCTGGGAAACTCAACACCTCCTGTGTCCAAATCAGGATTCGGTAATGGCTTTAGTGTATAGTAAACAGGCTTGTACTAGGAGAAGGTATTGATGTTTCGATAACTCTTTGCCTCGGGGCTGGAAGTATCATGAATAACCCAGAATCCTCCACTTAAGGGAATCACTAGTGTAAATGATCTATCTGACAAAAATAGAGAGGTCGATCCCCTTCCCTTGGGTTGGTCTTGCTGTTTACATGTTATTTCTGGTCACATGTTTGCGTATGAGACTGCTTCCCTGCGTCAAGGTGTCTTTTCGATACGGCGCCCCACAGAGATACAGTGGGTATAAAAAGCATTCGCCCAATGGAAATCGCTGTTCACCAATGGTCCCCATCCAACCTGTTGGAGCTCGAGCAATTTTGTAACGAAGAATGGCCGAAAATTGCAGTGTCCATATGTGCAAAGCTGATAGACACTTACCCAAATAGACTCCCAGCTGGAACTGCAGCTAAAGGTGCTTCTACCAAGTATTAATGCAAGGGGGTGAATACTTATGAAATCAATTATTGTCTGTTTTTTATTTATATTAATTATAAAAATATTTATATCTTTTATTTGTCAGTACAGAGTATTTTGTGTTGATCAGTGGCAAGAAATCCCAGTTAAATCCATTTTGATTCCATTAGGTAAGAAAATAAAATGTGAAAAATGCCAAAGGGGGTGATTACTTTTTATATCCACTGTATATGAAGATTCTTGACATCTGCACTTTAGAGCAGTGCTTTCAATAAGTAACAAAGCAATCTGGCTTGAGAACCTTTTCAAATGGATAACGTTTTCGCTTAAATGGTCTGCCGATGAAAATGCCATTAATGTGGGAGTGCTCTGTGCAATGTGTCTCAGTTAAGCGGCATTACGGAAACGGGGAATTACTATGCATGTAGTAACCAGCCGCGGTGATTATGACGTCGCGGTCACTGACGAGCGCTTTAATGCATGGCGCTGTTGTGCAACAAGATGTGGGTTCACCAGGGGCGTGTCGACAGAAATTTTGTTGGCCACTCTGAGTGCCACCCTACTTCATCTGGCTCTTGATAGGTTATTAGGTTGTCAATCACATCTTTTCTAATGTATTACATTTTGAATGTCCCCCCCCTGTGTGGTTCTGTGCCACTCTTGGGCCACCCCCCGTTAAAGTGGTCTGGACCCGCCACTGAGGTTCACGCGCAGATGGACAACCTCTCCGCCGTCAGTGTCATGTAGCTGCTGCGCTGTTCCGTTGCTGGACGAGATGTCCGAGAGCCCGCCCTTTGGGACGAGAGCCCCTCGCCGCGTTTGCTCACGTGCACCGCAGGTGATCCTCACCAGCTGCTGAAAGAGACATCGGCTTCGTCAGAGGAAGCACGTGCGGGGCTTGTCTCAGGGTGCTTGACGGAATATTTTGACAGGAAGCTCTTGACCTCGAGAAGTGAAGGGACGCGCCCCGACGCCACGCCAGGGTCAGGAGAGCGGAAAATGTATTCAGAGCTAATGAGACTTTTTCAGGAGGTGAGGCAGGGTAGCGGCCCGTTCCCAGAAGTGCGTGAGGTTCAAGTCCCCGACGCACTCCCTGATGCTGACCCCTCTCCTTTAACCACCGTGCGTTCCCTCTTGTTCAGATCGCGCCTTTTAGACGCCTGCGAGATGCAATAACAGTTCACTGCGAGACCACGTGAGCTCCTTTGACTCTGCATTGGGTTTGCGGTATGACTGTCAGCCATGGCGGAGGCCGTGATTAGCCCTGCAATTTGAGAGAGGAGCAGCCACTACGGTGTGAACCGGAGCCGATGCACCGGCGTGAAAGGATAAAGGATGCTTTTATTGCTGTGTTATAGGAATTCCTCTGGGTTTAATGAACTTTCTCATGGCGGGACATGAAATGACTAAGCATTTTCTCCGTGAGCACTGCATGCAATGCAGTGGCAGCCCTCCCAGCCCTGTTGCCTGTAGTGCAAAATGTTGTCTGCTCACCAACGTGGTTTTTCCACCCGTGAAACTCCGGTGAAGAACCCGGCACATGTACTCACTCTCACGCGCACAAACACACACAAGCATATTCATTCATATCTGGATCAGTGCCACTGAACAATTTTCCTGTAAATTCGAGAGACGCACAGCACTGACATTTGCAATGTGTTTGTTTTGCGCTGGAAAGCACCCAAGTGGCATCCATACTGGGTCTTTTGCTTCGATAAAAGATGATGTAGCACACTACGTGTTCCTGACCTTTTCTAGAAAACCACTAAGCTGTAAATACACAAAGATGAAATCAAATGTGTGTGATTACATACACATTCTCTCTCTCTCTCTCTCTTTCTCTCTTTCTCCCCTCTCGCTCTCTCACACACACACACACACACACACACACATACAATCATCCCAGGACATCAGGAACGCAATCTGGGTATTATATATCACAATTTTATTACAAAAATTAGATATTTTTTAATCTTTCAGTGTTGCCATGCTTTGAGCATATAACAATACAGTAAAAAACCTCAACCCAGAGGGATAGTAAAAGCAGATTTCGTCGATGCTGTTGCAGCATTTTGTCTTTCATGCTGTTACTGTACAGATAACATTCCTAATACAGAATACAAACACCTGCCAAAACACGTCATGTCCTTTAACAAATTGCTATTAAATACATTTAATAGAAGAAGAATTTGCTTCCAAAATAAATAAAACACAAATAATAAGCAAATTATAACCAATGTGCTGAACTTCTGCACTAGCCCAAGGCACCCAGACTTGTAACATGTTGGCAATTAACGACATTCTTACAGAAACACTTGAAGCAAAGAATGATAACAGTAACAGTAATCACAGTCTCTCTCGCTCTCTCTCTGCATTGCCTTTTTACATACCATACCATACCATTCCTGATTCACACGTCAGTCACAGTGCAAGTTCCAGGTAAGGGGAGTTTTTTTGGTGGGGGGTGGGAGGGGTTAAGAATTGAAGTCGACTCATAAATGTCGTTGGATTGGTCAAATACTAGTGCCAGGACTGTTGCCCGTTCCTCCTTTTGAGAGCGAAGCGATGTAAATCCAGGTTGCGCTGCGGTAAGCACTGTTCCGTGTAAGGCGTCAATTGCCCAGCTGTGGCTCCACGACAAAATAAGCGAAGAAGAGCTCGAGGGGCCCGTCAAACAACGCGCTTGCAAATTAAACTCCGAGTTAAAAAGAAATCATTACCAACACTGTCCCACTGAAGTTTCCAAGACAAATGAAAAAAAAGAAGAATCAAAAACATTTCAGTGTTTTGCACATAAATATTTAAATATTTATAGAAATCCCAGTTTTGCGCTATATTTTAAATAAATATTTCAGTTTTGTTTTTTTAAATCAAGAATCAAATGAAGACTAGACCAACAGAGGCTTGGAAATGCGCATTTCTGCTTGGCTTTTTTTTTTTTTTTTTTTTTTTTTTTCGGTTCACCAGTTCAGTTGATCTGACGGCAAGGCTCGAATGTCCACTTGGTAGCTCCGCCGTGAATCTCAATGCTGGTCTCCGACCACGAGAAGACGTTGCCCACCTGTGCTTTGTTGTTGCACGTTGCCAGGTTGTAAATCTCTCCGGCAGAAATCTTCTTGTCCCACATATGGAAATTCGCCAGCTCACCAACAAACGCTTGTGTTGCATCAAAACCTCCTCCTAACGTGTCCTGTAGAAATAGAGATGGATAGGCCAACATTTAGATTTATGGTGGGAAACTTCACCGTACACAATTATTCCAGTAATCTTCTGTGACGATTTACATTTTTAAATAATTAAAAAGCCTCATTTCTCTCGTGTATTACAGGATACGTACCTAGTTCCGTTTAATTCAAATTCCACAAAGGTAAATGTTTGTCTTTTTCATCCCAAAACAGCCCCTTTGAAGAATTACAATTTATAGCGCCTCTCATGTAGAACGTGGGCGCTCAAATTGGCAGTTTGGTTTCCATGCTGCACAAGACGTGGATTAAGGACCCTAAAAATGATTTTACTTAAGAAGGCCTAGTCCTAAATGTAAAATAAGAATTACTCCGCCCCTATGGCCTGGCTTGAAATTACATCGCAATAAAATGGTTTGCTAACTGAAAGATCAGAGTGCACGTGCAAGAACGGTTATTGTTTGTTTTATATTGGTTGCATATCTCAATGCAATCTTATACCATCGACACTAGAGGCCTACCTACAATAGAATATAAGATAAATACGTTGATACAGCGTAGTAAACAAAGTAAAAATCCCACCTGTTCTTGCCCCAGCACAAGAACCCCATGGGGTTTGATTGGATGGTATGGAGCGAGGTTTTCTCCGTTGCCCCTCAATACTCCGTCTTGGAAAGCCTCCCACACCCCGTCTCGTGTGGTCCAGGTGACGCAGATGTGATGCCATTTCCCGTCGTTAATGAGGAACGGCAACTTTGCTACCTGTGACCGGGAAAACGTCTACCTCAGTTGGCTACCTCTGTACAAACATACATGTTTTTATCATTACATAATTCATCATGTTCATCAAAGTATAAAGTATAATTAACCCTACTTTTCTTTCTAAAAGTAGGGTTAATTATAGGCCAGACTAGTAGCGTACTGAACTTTGGGTATATGCAGTATCTCAAAAGACATAATTGTGTTTATAAGCTTCGCATCGCATACATTTCGTACACATACAGTTTATGTGTAAACGGAGACGCCCATTTCAATGCTATAGCCTCTTTCTGGTGTCGTACCTTATCATTGATGAGGATCTCCATCGGGTTGTTTCCCCACTCAATGAGTACCAGCTCGTTGGCCTGTGCGGGGACCGCGTATGAGAAGGGAGTGCCTACTCCCGGAGACGCATTAGACTTGATCCACATGCAGACGGTGAAGGCGTACATCTCAGGCAGGCTCTTCTTCACTTTGGCGAACATGTAGTTCGTTCGCAAGGGGAAGGTCAGTTGAAACTTGTCCAGGGGTCTATTGTCTCTCTGACCTGAAATGTTAAAAAAACGCAATGAAATGTGTCATATGGAGTGAATGTGACGTGATTTACGACATTGCCACAGCAGGGGGTTAATCCATCTGTCCCAAGCTGTTGCCGAAATGTAACGCAAATGTATTGAGTGTAACAACAGAACGGCTACAGTATGCCTTTCAGTCCGTTTCCTGAATTCTGATACATACACGCTCCTATCCATTTCATCAGGCTTTAATGAGAAAAGCAGGTGTCATTTGTTCGCAAGATTGCACAAGGCGTGTTGTAGATTAGATCGTACTAAATGGGATGAGGCATGATGAATGCAGACGGTGAACACTGATTATACAACAAATCGTGTTTCTCGTGGCTCTACACTTTCTGTTAGGGATCACATTAACAGCGCACAGTGAATAGCTCTCTCTCTCTCTCTCTCTCTCTCTCTCTCTCTCGCGCGCTCTCTCCCCCTCCCATCTACCATCCCCTAGTGTTTTACAACCTTTTGATGCCTGTTGTAACGAACTAGAACTAGAACGATCAATATTCCAAATGCGTCCGGCATGAGGTTAGATGAGCGGCCATCATTAGGCGTCCTGGTCAAGTTTGAACTAAACCTCAGGGTTGGGAGAAAAAAACAGCTGGCAGGGTCTCACCCAATAAAACAAAATCGTTTTATTTACTTTCCCGTGTGCATTCGTGTAACTGCATTAAACTAACATTTTCAGTTGGTTCTGATAGGTTTTAGCATTCAGGTATGACATAAATGTGTTAATGTGGAACAGGATATGCAAAGCAATGCAGCTCTCTACCCCCCGCCCTATCCGCACTGTGTGCGCTGCGACACTGTTGGGGCAAGATAGCGTACCGTTTAGATTCAGTTGTATTTATTCCTGCGTTTTTAATCAAATAAACGAGGAGCATTTGGGTGGATGTGTTGGAAAGAAATACACTTGAATCAGCATTTAAGGTTCATATATCACATAGGGTTCAGGTGACATGGTTTGTAAATTAATAGAATACTGACGCGAGTGGAAACATGTCTCTCATATACCTTTCTCCAAGTCGTTGATTCTCTGGTGCAGTGAGGTGAGGGTCGATTCCACTCTGCCGCGCTGGTCCGTCTCATTCCTCTGACCGGATTTGCTCTCCTCCAAAGTATTGACCCGGGACAGGACCTGCTTCTCCATGTCGTCGATTTTGTTCTGGAGCAGGTCTTTAAGACTATTCGTTTGAGCCGAATTGTTGTTTCTGCTGAATTGCTGTTACCGGACAAAGGACAACCGAAAGGGTTACTCGATTTAAAAGGTTAGCGCCCAGTAAATAAACACTTTTACACGTGTGCTGGAACACTTCAAGGCTAAAGCCAGATTAACTAATTTAGAGTTTATTGCCTCACGGTGTTAGCGACTATCTCCACCAAGCAACCGGGGCTTCGTTGAATGAGAGTAATTACATTCCTGCAGGAGAAAAGCTTTTCGGAATACAACCCATATCAAAAGGCAGAATTAATGGCGCAACGCAACGCATTAATACAAACGAAGGAAAATACGTCCCGTATACCTGGCTATAGCAGCCTCGACGTAACTCAAATTAAAATCACATTTTACCGTGCGCTATTTAGGCAGGAATACCTGCAAGTGGAGTAGTCTAGTATTCCGACATCAAACCTATATTTCAGCCTGCTGCAGGGCAAACATACACCTACCTCCAGATTTTCAAGCCTCTGTTTAAGTGTCTGTAAAGTCTGTCCCAGTTGCGCGAGGGTTTCCGTTGGACCCCTTGATACATCCCCCATGGTGTTTTTGGAGCCCGTTTCTTTTCTCCTGCCCCCGGCTCTCGAGTCCCCGGGCTCAGGGAGACTCTGGCTCTCGCATCTACTCAACTTTGAAGTCAGTTCTCTGATAGTTTCTTTTTGGTTCATGATGGTTTCCTTTTGCTGGAGAACTGTCTCCCTCAGCTGCATCACCGTGGTCTTCAAATCCTCCCCCGGTCCGCTGTTTTGTAAAGTGGCCGTGCATAAGTCCATATCCTTGGGCACAGACGTGCAAATGAACTGGGTCTGTCCGAAATCTTGGGTAGCCCCTTCCAGAAGTAAGAAAGAGAGTATAAAAAGTTTTCGAGAGATGCCCGTCATTGTGTTCGTGCGTGTTGCTTTTGGTAAGAAACTGTCGTGTCGGAGCCGCTGTGCTGTTCGCGGGTCGTTTCAGCACTTCGGAGCTGTCCACTGAAGCTGTGAGAAGTTCATAGCGCGCGCCTCCTTTATATAGAGCTCGGACGGCGCAGCGCGGGTTCGCCGCATCACGGTGGGGAGGATTCCTAGTTTTGCAACCCAATCGACTTCCTCCCTTCTCGTTAAGGTGGATCAAAGGGTACGCTCAATCGAGCTCGGTAACGGAAGTTACTATCTTTTGTTTGTATGTGTGTGTTCTCTAACCGTTTGATTTTCACCGCAGGCTTTTTTTTGCCGATTAATTGGTTTGTAACAATCCATCGTCGTTCACTTATACTTTTGTTATTGTGTTGGGCAGAATACGCATTTATTGATTAAAATAAATATTCACATTGATCCATGGGTGCACAAATAAACTGGCATGAGTGTTATGCAGTAGCTAGTAGTGTCAGAAGCATGATAAATACAAGTATATTGATTTAAAAAAATCACATTTCAGTTTGTAATCCCCAGTTTGTAATCTGTCAGTTAATTAATGGAATAACAAATAAATCACTGCTCACCATCACGGTTGTCTCTGTAATTATATCTGATAGCATTGGGGATTTAGTTGCGTAGCCTCCATTTTTTGTAGCCTACTCAACTTACATTGCTTTGAGTGACTATCAAAATACGTTTCGTTGCAGTTACTTGGTGAAATAATGTGCATTATTTCAGTGAATATGTTCAGAAGGAAATGGTTAGCTTTTGCTTGCCACTTTATTGGATGTGCGCTAGCAAAGCATGAGTATACTGTACAACACTATAAAAAGCGTCGTTCTAATGTGCAATCGGTCCTGAAATAAAATACGCATGAAAATAAATACATCTTTAAAATGATTTACTGTCAAAAGTGGTATCGTCATTGTTTATTTATATAATTATTCTATTTTAGGATACCTAACCTTACATTCAATTTTACTGCTGTATATTATATTATTAAATAAGATATTTATGGGTTCAAATTGGTGGAGTACATTTTGTGAAGTCATATTGTGAAGTATCTGTAGGCCTACATTTGTATTTTCTCGAGTCCACCTTAAGACAGACTCCTCCCTCCGTCTCAAGGGACTATGACTCCTGGCTCCGCAGAATATCAGCCTTGGCGCTCGTCGCTCAAATTCACTATTTTGTGTACATGTTTCCTACGCCACTATTAGCGGCCGCTAGTGAGCGTGTTCCCACTCCTCTGATTTCATCAGATCTCGATTCAACATTTATTTAACTTTTGATACAATTCTGAACATTTAATATACTTTTTCTACTCGGACACAATGTTTCAGATCTCAGTTTTCTATGATCCTATTTAGGCCAGCTATTTTCGATAATTATGGTAACATTACATGTATGCTATTAAAAGTAGAATTGCATATTTTTAAAATTTGGGGGGTAACTTTTAATTACAATTTAGACTTGGCTTTACAATGATTACTCAGTAAATCATTTCTTGTGGAAGGACGACAGCGTTTCAGAATAAATGATATGCTGTTCACGCAAATAAATGATTGGAAGCTTCAACATATAGTCGAGCGATGGCTGAACTGTTATTATCCTCGTATGACAATGATAGTTGCTTTCACGTCGTTTGAATGTGTATTTGAGGAGTAAGCAGCAATTGAAGTCTCTCACTCCATCGGTGCACTTGTAAGAGCCCACAATCTTTCTCATGCAACAGCATCTTATGTTGATAAGAAGTCATTATATTATATGTGCCAGAAGGTGCCAGAAGAGCGCTCGTAAATACTGATTTCCTGAGCTATGTTGCTCTATACGACATTTCACACAGAGGTCGCGATATTTGGTAGCGTGCATATGGGAGCAGAGGGGTAGACTGGTTTTTACTGCGTCTTCTCGCAGCCTTTCCACACACACCACTGCAGAAATATATATAAATATATATTTTTTTCTCCAACAAATTCTCCTCCTTTTCAGTTGACATTTAGCGAGATACGCATGTGGAATTCAATGAGGGGAAAGGGAAAGAAATTCTATATGTATTTTAAAAAACCTTCCTACCGAAGGGCGCAAAACGAATATGGAACCGTTCATTTCAAATAATTAATTTAACAGGTTGTTGCATAACCGCCCTCGAGGCTGTCATATTAATATTTATAAGGTATACCGAGAGAAAAGAAAGCACAGAGCGTCCATAGTCAGGATGTAGTCCGGAAATGCTGCACTCATTTGAGTGTACTGTCGAACATATTGCGCCTTACTACTACCCGACGCTCTATCAGCCAACAAACTACAGAGAAAACAGCGTAATTCATGACCCCTGGAATATGAGGCCACTCTAATTACTGCTCTTGGCAAGTGCGAGACGAGACGCGTGTTAACCGGACCCATTATATTAACTACTTAGTTATTACATATTTCAGGAGTCATATTGTCATTTTGTTTATTACTGCAGTATGTATGAATGCTCTACCCACCAACCAAAAACAAACCAATTTTATAACCAATTTTATTTTAATGTTTTAAACGGTTAGAAAGATTATGGTCTCCTCTTGGTTGATAAACTACTAATAATGGAGTTGCTTTTACAAGACATATAATACATGTATGGATTCAAAATAATGTTAGCCTTTTACAAATATTAGGCTACAGTAAATATAAAGCATGGAATGCACAGACTGCCAATATTTACGTTTCTGAACGACAAAAACGCCTTCATGTAACAGGTGGGTAGAAAATGTAAAACAACAAATACAAACAAATGAACCTGTCTCTATTCTACAAACATGGAAATACGTCGAAACGTGCTTGTTTTAACACAGTTACAATATTTAAATGGCCATGAGACTGCCACAGTTGCAATGCGTTTTCATGCTATTTCTGTTTTGCAATTAAATTACAGTGAATATCTATTGTTAATGGGTAGGAATTGCATGTTCCGTTCATTTCACATCTCAAGTGTAATTTTATTGCTGTACTACCTGTATATTCAATGCCACAATTATGATAATTAAGGTTTAAGTGCAGACGAGCAGGCCCTTGCAAGGTTGAGAGTAGCTCTTTTGAGCAACCAGACACAAATCAAGCACTTTTCAGCTGCGAGCTTTCAGCTGAGCAATGTATTCTCCTCCAGAGTACTCTGGTACACGGTGGAATACGTGGTTGACTCGTTGATTAACTCAATGTCCAGTGCACAAATCAGCACAGAATCGCCGCCCTTCTGCCGCCATGCTTCACATTGTAAAGAGGCACTTCAGCGGTGGGGTCCCTCAAAGCTAATTCTCCCATTGAGCTCAATAGGAAAATTAGCATTGATGAACCCCGCCGCTTAAATGCTCCATTACAACGTGAAACGCGGTGGCACGATGGTTCGGTTTTTGTCTGCTTCGACGGCTCAGAACCTGGACATTGAGTCGATCAATAAGTCAACCACGTATTCCATCGTGTACAAGAGTGCTCTGGAGCAGAATACGTTGCACAGCTGAAAGCTCATTGAGATGCATTGAAAAGACCTGACGTGAGCTCTACATGCAATAAAGCCAGAGTTGAAACAATTCCGTAAGGAAGGGTGGTCCAGAATTCCTTCTAGGCAACGTGAGAGACTTACAGGATCAATACTTACAGGACATTGTTAGTTAAAATGTTTGCTACTAAAAAGGCTTTTTTACCAGTTGCTGAAGTTAGAGTTGCACTTATTCTTTCCCGCAGGGGTATTCCATGTCTGATTACTTTTTTTCGAGTAGACAATGGAAAGGGGGCACTTACCTTTCACAGCACTGTACATTCAACTCATTGAATCCAAAACCCTTTTGAACAATTATTTCTGAATTCATTTTGATTGGCTGCTCATGTTCAACCTTCTATATCCTGCAGCTTAACAATATCTAGTTAAGGTGCAATGGCTATAATGTCAAAGTCTTCACTGCTGCAGGCCACACCTGATTCCAGTTCATCACTCACACTGTAAGACCCCCCTGTGTCAGCTGCAAGTGTGTATTGCAAACTCTGCATCCCTCCCCTTACCCATGGCCTTCCTCTTTCAGGTTCCTTGCGCCATCTCAGGGGAGAATTAATATCTCTGTGTCCGCAGCCCTCTAAGCCAAAGTCACAGCATTCTGCTGCTACGGACATCATTTTAATTCGTCCATTGCTGAGAAGTGCTCTTAATGAACAAATAAATGCTTCAACTCATATCTTTTGTGCTCTTGGGTTATAATTCAAGTTCTACTTTAACAGCTCTCAGCATTACATCTAGTGGTGTTGGGGATGTCGGTGTCAGTTTTCAATTGAAGTTTTGCAGTATTTTATGTCCAAAAGAAAAGTCTATATATATTTAAATGAAGGTTATGGCTGGGGTCAGTTGTGATATATAACAGTGTACTCCAAAATAGAATGTGACACCCTATACCAGCCATATTATGTAAAATATATATATTAAATTACCACAAGGTTATATATTTGCCAACTGGTTTTATTTTGCAACAAAAGTTTAATATGAAATACTTCCATTGAATGTAATGAACAGTTTAAACAAACCCCAAACCCTCTACAAAACACATAACAAATAATATGTCAATTTATGAATTTATTCAATTTATTCAAAAGGAATTCCTCACTGTAATGTTTAATAGCACTGTAAAATGGTGGAATTCCAGACAACAATATACAACCTAAATGTCCACATTACATCATAAAGCCAAAAGAGTTCATGGTCTTGACCATTGTGACAGGCAGCCCATGTGAAACCTACCCCAGTCTCCTCTATTAATTACTATATACTTTGTAATGAATTACTATTATTAAAGTGTGCTTATTGCCAATACATTATTGGCACATGTATACAATATCACCAGTTAATAATTTACTGTTCTTCCACACATTGCTTGGATAAGGTATATAAGAAAGAAACAGCAGCAATCACGGACTTTTTACTCAAGGCACGATTTGTCAGCAAATATAACCCCACATTTATTTACAACAAGGCATCCTATAAGCTGTAATATTGACAGAGTCATTAGCTAAAAGATAAGGCAAATGAACTTGTCAATTGTCCTCAATTTGTTTAATTATTGATTTTCGGTGTAGTAATCAGCGAGGTGGCGAGCTGTGGGCAAGAAACAGTCAGGATAAAAAATGCTTAATGAGGAAGGCATCCCGGTCGAATACTTGGTGTTAGGCTGTCCTGAGAAGGCATGTGAAAATGTTTTACCTTCAGTGAAGGGGGGAAAACAAAAAGGTAACTGCTAAAACAAAGAAAACACCAACATAAAGTATCTTAATAGGGCGCTAGAGCTGCCAGAACCATTTAAATGCGCCTTGGCATAGATTCAGCCTCTATTGGACGGATGTAACACCATTCTTCCACAAGAAATTCCATCATTAGGTGTTTTGTTGATGGTGGTGGAAAATGATGTTTCTGGCGCCGCTCCAGAAGCTCCCATAAGTAATCAATTGGGTTGAGATCTGGTGACTGAGAAGGCCCTGGCATATGGTTTACATTGTTTTCATGCTCATCAAACCATTTAGTGACCACCCATGCCCTGTGGATGGGGGCATTGTCATCCTGGAAAAGGCCACTCTAATCAGGATATAAATGCTTCAACATAGGATGAAGGCGATAACTCAGAATGGCTCTATATTCATTGGTGATTACTTTGTCCTCTATGGAGTTACATGGATCTAAACCATGGCAGAAAAATGCACCCCACAAGGTAATAGAACTGCCAGAACCCTTCACCATGGGAAAAAACACTTTTGCCTTTTTCCACTGCTCAGTAGACCACTACCTGTGTTCTTTGCACCACTTTACTCACAAACATGCATTTTTAGGTATAATAAGGGGTTTATGCATTGCAACCCAACCATAGTATCCCTCTCTGTGAAGTTCTCGATGGACTGTTCTTATTTTAACTGCCTGTTCATGCCCTAGATTGATATTCACCTGTAGTCATCTACTGCTCCCACTCCACACTCGTTGGCCAGTCTTATTTTAATTTATCCATCACCAGACACCTACTTGCTGGAAGACGGTCATTTGTCGTGTGTGACAGTTTGACTCTGTTCCTTGCGAAAAATAAGTAAGTAATTCAAATCTTTGTCCAACAGCCAGTTTCTCATTATACATTCATACTTACTCTACCGCCTACACAACAACAAAACACTTCACCACATGCCTCGCCACCTTTTAATCACACTCTGGATTTTGTTGCACGAGAAGAGCTTTGGGAAAGCACACATCTCTGTCACTTCTGCACTTTTCTTTCTGCATCCATCTTGCAGGGAAAACTTTGTTAGCCAAATGTGTGTTCAAGATCGCGTCAGTTTAAAGAGCGCTCTCCCCATGTTGAGAGTCAGGGACATTCGTCTGATCTGTTTTAAGAAATTTGGGCAATATTCCTTCAGACATTCCAGGCATACAAGAAAACTGCAAGTGCACACATACAGCCCAGGAACGGGGTAAAGGTGAGGGCACATTTATAGTCAGTGATCAGCCCGAACTACGTTTACACTTTCCATTCCATTCTTACGTCCATTTTTACATCCATTACATTTACTGAAGCAATTCAGTTTAGGTACTTTGCTCGAGGGTGCAACGGCAATGCCCCACCTGGGGATCGAGCCTACGACCTACGAGTTGCAAGCCCAGCTCCTTATCCGTTACACTACGCTGCCACCCCTACAGCACGTGGCGCTCAGAAAAAGATTGGGCGGAGGTAAGGGCCTGTGTGCTCTTGCTCAAATGGCACACAACTTAATCTCTGGCACAAGGTCAGCGTCGGAGGGCGGTCCTTAGAGTGGGCGCGGCCACTCCTCTTTTCCGAGGCCTGGTTACAGCAGAGCGCTGCTGCTGGAATCTAGGCTCCGATCTGTGATAATCAGTCTCCCAGCATCTCCTGAATAATGCATCCCCTTATAATAGAACACACTCTCTAATGACAGAGATAGATAAGTATCATTTCACGCGTTGGCGCTGAGCCGCAGCGCTCTAATTTTTTTCCCTCCAGCATCTGCAATGGTTTAGGCCATTAAAGAACAACAACATATAAATAAAAAAATAAACAAATGGCACACTCACTTGTTTTTATTTTATTGCCATTGCCTTTCAGTGGTCTGGCTCGGGGCGGCGCTCATGGAAGCTCTGCCAGGAACTGAAGCCGAAGGCTGCCTGGGGTGGGGGCAGGGGTAGGGGTAGAGGTGGGGAGACTCTTTGCTGTGTTGAGACCAGATCACTTTCGAGCAAAGTTGTCCAAGTTGTCTGTGGAGGGGAATTGCCAATGTGACAGAGCTGCGACACTCCCGAGACCGGCTGAGTTAGACATTATGAATGCATCAGTCTGGAAGAGCCACTGACCCCTCGTCTCTGCTTGGAGCTGTCTGGCCGCAGATAATGCAGCCATCGACTGCAGTAGACATTGAGCCTCTTAACGGGGGTCGCATTTGTGCAAAAATATGTACAGCTGAGACAATAAAGGGAAGTACGACATTGTAATTTGCAATATCAACCAAAATGTCTGCTCTTGACCTAACCTAGCATTAAACTGCAGCTTCTCGCTTCTTATTTGAATTGTATCTTGTATTAATCTTCCCTGAATACTATTTTGTTATTAAAACAATAAATACTAAGAAAGAAAATGACCTTGATAAACATTGTTTATTAATGTCTCCTGGCAGGCTACTGTGGTGCTATTTTGATGTAAACACCACTGTAGGCATTCTCATTGCCATTTGTATCGAGACCTCAAAGTAGTGTGTGCAGACAGCATGAGCTTTAGATTAAAGCCAGAAGAAAAGGTTTTTCAGCATTCCCTATGTAGGCAGAAAATACGCCACGCCTTTATAACCTTGGTGGAAACACTAGAACATCACAATGACAGAATTGAACACATTGCAATTCAAACCTTGTGTAAGTGGGAAGGTGGAATATCATACCTTTTTTCAGAGCCATTGAGAAGGTAAGTAATTATTTTTTCCCAGTATGTTAAATTAAAGCATATATTGTGCAATTCAGCGTCAAGGGGCTTGATGTTTATTTTATGTTCTAGGCACTAACAGGATTAACTGAAACAAGGGGGAGGTGTCGGAATCATGACTTTCTGATTGTTTCGCTTCAGAATTATTGTTTTTTTCTCTCTCTCTCTCTCTCTTTCAGATCAAATACTCTCAACCACGATTGCTGTGTCCCAGAGGATTTCTTTCAAAATAAGGGCCCTCAGAAATCATTATTAAGAGGATTGCTGGAATGATTCCTCTACACCCTTTCCCCTCACACAGGTATTACATTGTGATCACATTCCAGGCTTTTCATTTGAAATTCTCAGTGGACAATATCTTATGAATTTGAACTCGCAGACCAGTGTTGGATTTATATTTGATAGTTCCCAGGGCGTAGGCTTTTACTCTTCCTCCAACCGTTGTCTGCGTACAGTGGGTTTAATAAGTATTCACCCCCTTTGGCATTTTTCACATTTTATTTTCTTACTTCATGGAATCAAAATTGATTTAATAGTGATTTCTTACCATTTTGTGTTTCTCAACACAAAATACTCTATAATATCAAATAAAAAACAACTCTAAAGCTTTTTCTTAATTAATTACTGCCTCAATCCCATTGACAGTCTGTGGAAACATTTCAAAATTGCTGTTCACCAATGGTCCCCATCCAACCTTATGGAGCTCGAGCAATTTTGTGAAAAAGAATGGATGAAAATTGCAGTGTCCATATGTGCAAAGCTAGTAGAGACTTACCCAAATAGACTCACAGCTGTAACTGCAGCTAAAGGTGCTTCTACAAAGTATTAAGTCAAGGCGGAGAATACTTATGGAATAAATTATTGTCTGTTTTTTTATATGTAGTTAATTGAGAAAAGGTTTTAGAGTCGTTTTTTTATTTGACATTATAGAGTATTTAGTGTTGATCAGTGGCAAGTAATCCCAATCAAACCCATTTTGATTCAAAATGCTTATTATACCCATTGTATCTGTTTGCGTCTACAAACTTGCTTCAGGGAACCCTAAAAATGGCATTGATCTGCTGAGCAGCGCTGAAAACACTTTCACAGACTGCATCGGCTCATACTGCAGTATGCCTTCCTCAAGCACATTTTTGAAAATTATAAACCTATTGAGGTCTATTGAAAGTTTTTGTGGAAATATTTTACAAAACACAGCACTTGAGGCCTCCCAGAGGGCATGTCCAACTCAAGCCCTAGCCCTTGGTGCAGTGACACTTCCTACAGTCTGAGATCAAATTAGTCCCATGGGGCAACACATAATTGGTCATAATGTCATCCAGGCAGAGGATAATAATATATAAATAAATAAATAAAGTGCTACATTGTTTTTTCTTCTTAGTTAATGTACTCACCAGACCCCTTCACCAAAGAGCACCTTCTTTTTTGAATATATCTTTCCTCCATTTTGACTGTATACCCAGGCAGCACCACCTTCCACTTTAAAAGTACTATATTTGTTGTAATGAAAGATACATTTTCAGCATGACTTAAAAAGGACAATATTTAACATATGCATAGCATAAATAAGGCACAGGTGTTTTTCTCGTAATAGATGCCAATTCCATTTCAATTTAGCCCATTCAGGAAATGAACTGAAATTAATTAATTGAATAGTGCCAATAGTGTTCTTTGAAGATTTTTCAATGACTACACTTCAATTCATTTCCTGAATGGGGTGAATTGAAATGAAGTTAACCCCATCTCTGGAATGCAGTGATACTGTGAAGATAGAGTGATGTAAATGGGAGGAAAAGTGGAAAGGAAATGAACCGCGGTAATGGTGAGGCTAACTGAACTCCACTCCAAAGCCACAATTTTAGAAGATGACTGGACACAGGACAGCTTATCCCTGGGGATGACCTGCAATAAACCTGGTGCTGAAGGGAGAGGCTAACCAAGATCCACACTGCTTGCATTTGTACGGAACAGTATGTGACTTCTAGCTCCTAGCTGAGAGTATCTGACCACCGGAGAGATGAGCTGGATTTCATAATTACAGATAAATTCAATTAGAGCAGCCCTCCAGGTTTCATGGCAATGGTCACTCTCCCAATGCACTCGTCAGCTGACAGAAAACTACCGTGGTAATTTATTTGGGGTCACTGGGTACAGTGTGCCCTGCAGCCCCTTAGCACAGTATATGGATATGATAGTGTGTGTATAGCGTGTTTAATAGTACGTGGAAAAGTGTACTGTCTGGAGTTAATTAGGCAGGAGCCTTGAGCCATCACTCAAAATCCTTTCTTTTCTTTCACTCCTGTTCTTGGTTCAGCAGATGAATAAGTTACACATCCCCTTTTCCATGTTTTATTAAAGAGTAGAAGTGTGATTCTAAATCCCAAATTGATATAATACATCATCTGAAATTCCACACATTTGCAATGCTCATGCGGTGTTATTTTTCCCGCGATGCCATAAGAGGGGGGAAAAGTAGGAAAGACTACAATATTGAGCAAAGATTAATGGTGAAATTATCTATATATGAAGAGGAGTGAGAATGTGGAAGAGTTGGCTATCTACATGTCTGGATAGTTAAAACCTGTATTTCAGCACTATATCACCAATAATTCTGCATAAAGACTCAAATCTGGGGTGTCTGTGTTCATGCAAATTATGTAAATGCAAGGTGTTTACATCATAAATATTTGTGAAAACATTAGCAGTTTCCGTAAAATAATAAGCCAGTGAATTACTTTCACAGTAGCGCAATCTCCCCATTTCTGTATTTCGTTTTGTAGCTCCAGTCTTCTTGATTTTATATTACAAAGTGGGATCATTTCAGTTGATAAGACTTCAATTCCTGCTAGGCCCCCTCTACCTTTTTGACAAACAAGATTAATCTTTTCTTTGTGTGTAGCTACGTGTGCCTGCTACATGTGAGCTCATTAAAGCCTTTTACATAGCACGGGTCTCGCTGCCTGAGTGCGCCATTTGAATATCAAAAGCTGTCTTTTGTAACCATTTGAAATAAATCTTGTGCTAAATAAACGTTTGATGTGGGGCTGCTCAGATTCTCGCCCCGTTCCGCAAAGCGTTTGGTCTGCTCGTCGGCTCTTGGTTGTTGACGTCTCGTCCAAGTTGCTTCACAGCCGTGACACCTCATTAACCATTGCTACGCAGCTACTATATGGTGCGGGTTGTCGAAGCCCAGGTTTAAAGCGGAAAAAAACACACACAAAAAAAAAGAAAACAACATGCGTTCCATCTGATCCCGTGTTCAATTACGCACGTGCGACGGATATCAAAACCAACTCAACCTCATTGAAGTTGATTCGCTTTAAGGATGATTGCAGTGTTACGCACTGATCTGAGGATGACCTATAGCGTTAACTTCGCGTCTGACTGCACCCCTCCGATCCGATCCCCCGCACACAGAGCGGCCGCTATCCGCCGATGATGAATGGGCTCTTCAGGATGAGGAGCTTATTATGTTCCTTGAATGGATCCGCACACGTGATCATCCTCCGGGATGGCTGTAACCCGAGTAACCCGCCTCCTAGTCCTCACAGGATGGGGAGGAGAGGTGCGATGGGGGAGGGGGGAGGGGGTAAAAATAGCCCTTTTTCAATAATCGTGAAAAAGACAATGGATCTTGAGCCTCTGAAGTTGCTAAAAAAAAACCCTCTTCTCTGAAGGGGCACCATTTTTCCCCCTTCCCCTCAAGTGGAAGAGCCCTTAATTAGCGCCGACGGCACAGGGGGCAGGAGAAGGCCGTCGCGGCTTTCCAAGGCTCTTCAAGGTCAGCGCGCTCCTCTGCCCGTCTTCCCCGCGCCGCTCTCAAGTCCTGAAAGTCATTAAGCATCAAATCACACTCCATCGATTCCGTTAAATAAGTTTGAGGCGGGAAGGCGGGGGGGAGCGTGATCGTAGGGGATGCATCTTTTCTTCCGTTTATTTATCAGAGGCAATAGAACATGCACGGGAGAGCCTTCGATTGATTGTCACTACACTTGTAATAACACATCCGCGTATGAATTATTTGACGGGGCGTCTAAGCGTTTATTGATTGTCCTGTCTTTTGGCAAATAAAGATTACGGCGCAGCTACAGGTACGGAGGACACGTCTGCTCCTTGCTGACAGTGTGTCCTGTCCCCCGCCCATCTGAAAACCAGCTCCCAGAGCAACTCTGAACGCTAAATCTGAACTGGCATGGCCCTCAGGTTAAGGGTAGGCTTCAGATCCCATTGGCTGTGCACCCCCCCATCTAAACAGGAATCCCATTGGATGTGCACCCCCCCCAATCTAAACAGGAATCCCATTTGATGTGCACCCCCCCATCTAAACAGGGAGTCTGGGATGGCTAGGCTCAAGCTTTCACCTGCAACTTAGCCCCTTGTTTTCATCGACCCCCTCCTCACCACCCACATGCGCCACTGTGGAAATAATACGGCAGACGTGGAAGAACACAGCATGCTGCAGCAAAGAGCGAATGAGGAGGTACTGGGATAACTGATCCTACGCACGCTTTACACTTCTGTAGGTTCCCCATCTGAGGAGGGCGGCAGATGGCCAGTGGTGGCAGTAACCCTGGGAAACGAGGGGGAAGCATCCTGCCCCATCTCTCTTTAAGCCTGGCGACTGCATAACCATGCTTACCTTTCAACATCTGACAGGTCTCCAGATCAGGACCAGTACCGCATCATAAATAATAGAACTGAAGCGCCCCCTAAAAATAGACTTTTTTTTTCTTTTAATATTTCATTCACCCTCTCCTCTGTCTTCTCTTAATATTTACAGAAGATAAGGTGGGGGTGACGTTTCAGAAGCACACCTCTTCAAAAGTAAACCGCCAAATCTGCCATCACACAGCAGAAAGGGGTTTCTCTCTGTTGTCAGTCTTGAATGCTTCACTACCCCGACTCACAGCCCCTGATAAACTCATTTTAGAGAGAAATTCAACAAATAGGTTCATAAATAGGCAGAGTTTCCAAAGTGTTTTTGTTGATGTTGTTGGATTCCTGTTTGATGTGTTTGATTTATAGTTAAATCAACCTTGAATTTCAATGATGGGCTTAGTAGTCAGTGCGTAACTGAGATTTATTTTATTTTCTATGTTAATGGACGGATTCAAAGGTGAAACACTCCTGTGATCTTTGTCAAAAACCTTCATTAATCACAAAGATAACAGTAAAGTGAGGCTTTGAGGTCGCTGTAGGTGCTCACTGTCAGCATCAAGTGAATGCCAAATGCATTTGTAGGGAGCTCATTGACCCCTGCTGTAACTCTACAGAAAAAAATTGAAAATGAGTTTGTGTGTGTGTGTGTGTGTGTGAGGCAGGTGTTTGTGCGTGAGTATGTGTGAGGCAGGTCTGTGTGTGTGTGTGTGTGTGTGAGTGACAGAGAGGCAGATTTTTGTGTGTGTGTGTGTGTGTGTGTGTGCATGTGTGCATGTGAGAGGCTGTGTGTGTGTGTGAGAGACAGGTGTGTGCGTGAGTATGTGTGAGCACACAGCTCTGTGTGTGTGTGTGTGTGTGTGTGTGTATTTGTTTTGTTTCTTGTTATTGATTGTAAATGTACCATAGCACTGAGAGTCTCCCGCCTCTTGTCTTGTAAAAGGTCGAATAGCTGATCGTGGAGAAAATGCCACTGTTCCCTCTGTGGTCCTTCTGTCTCCATAGTCCAGTGAGTGAGGAGTTACTTCAACATCTCCAAACATTATCTTGGCTGGTGAAGTGAGTAAGCTGGGGAATCATGTCCCTTCCATCTCCAGCCCTGCCTCACTCATTCTGCCCACCTTTGTTTTGGCTCCTTACTTTGTCGCCTTGCTAGTCCTGTTGTACTCTTTGAAAGATTTAGACTTCTCACTTTTTGTATAATTTGGTCCCGGGTCCGACTCCAGCTGTGGGCTTCAGCCCAGTTGATGATGTCATTGCGCTCCCAATATGCATGGCGGTGAGGCAGGGAGTGAAGAAGCAAACTCAGGGTCCCAACCTTCATCATGTCTTTGAGATTACATTGGTTCCCCCTGCGCAGTGGGCACGGGGATTAGGGGAACAGATTCAACCAAATTGAGCAATGTTTTTCCACTCAGGATTCTGGATTGCTTTGTGTTCCGGTGTCCATGGAGCAAAGCGGCACAAACGCCCGCCTGGGAAATGTGTTGTGGCTTGTCAATCGCCCATGGTGTTTTCATGTTTTCTTATGAGCTGACTTGCTCGGGAGCCCGCCGACGCCTGGACGCTCGCCACCCCTATGCTCATTTCAACGAGACGGCAGAGGCGGCATCACTCCTTTTTGCCAGATTAAAGGCAGAAGTGAATGAGACAGTGGGAGAGCCGTGGCTCTCCACCGGCCTCAGCGATTGATCCACCGCCCCCTAACCCTCCCCACTCCTTTTTCATCCAGACCCTCTACGCAAAAAAAAAAAAAACACCCCTAACCTTTTCTTTCACCGAGAGCCTGCAGTGGTCTTTTCCGTTTGATCACTGATCTTTGCAACTTTGATTGTTCTCACCTTGTATTTTCATCCAGACCCTGCTTAAAATGTAAAAAATGTAAAAATGTACGCTTCAATGGCTTTTTCTCTGTCTCTCCACTTCTCCTTTCTGCCTCTGCCACCCCTTTGCAGCCCTTCTATCTCCTCTCTGCATCTCTCATAGTCTTATAGGAATATATGCCTAGCACAGGGCTCCTGAGGCAGATGGTCACAAAATGCCATTGTGTTCTAAATGTGATTAAATGTGTACGGTCATCGTGATCTGCTGTGAGCTCTGCGTGAATTACAGGTTGAATAATAATGCGATCCTCCTGCATTTTGTATTATGTACTGTAAGTTGTGTGGAATTATATTTTATGTGGAGTTGGAAGGCATCTATTTTCAAGCAACAGTCTGAACCAGGTGGGCAGAGATGACCTGATCTGTTTTATACATACACACACACACACACAGATATACAGATAATGGATAAAATAAAGGAAACACTTCAGTAGATGAGGGATGCAAAGTATATTGAAAGCAGGTGCTTCCACACAGGTGTTTAACATCCCATCATGCTTAGGGTCATGTATAAATATGCCGGGCAGGATCAGTTGCTCATTATTTTGGCTACCAGTGCTAGAAGAAGAGATCTCAGTGACTTTGAAAGAGGGGTGATTGTTGGGGCACATTTGGCAGCAGCTTCAGTGACGAGAAGACTGCTCAACTGGTTGATATTTCACGAGGAACAGTGGCTAATTTTATGTTTGCGTGGAAGACTGAGGGAAAGACATCATGAACTTGGGGCAATGGTGGTGAAAAGTATATACTTCTTAATCATTGGTTTGAGATGCACAGCAAAACATAAAAGCAATTATGAATCAGTTGGCTGCAAATATCAATCTAGGGCATGAGCAGGTAGTTTAATCAAGAAGTGCGTCGAGAACTTCACAGAGGGATACTATGGTCGGCTGCAGTGCATAAACCAATTATTACACCAAAAAATGCACATTTGCAAGTAAAGTGGTGCAATGAACACAGTGGTGCAGTGGAAAACAGTCATATGGTCAGATGAATCATCCTTCACCCTATTCTAAATGTGTGCATGTGTGCCACATGCCAAAAGAAACCTACAGGCCCAAGTGCTTATTTCCCATGATAAAGGGTTCTGCTGGCTCTGTGATGTCAATTCCAGGCTTCAAGAGCCACAGTGTATGTAGGTATTTGCTCCAACCATTCACTACACTATACCTGAATTCACAAATTAGTTTACCTCCTTGGTTCTATGGTGATTTCTATCCTGGTGGGAGTGGTCTCTTCCTGGATGACAATGCCCCCATCCACAGGGCATGAAAGGTCACTGAATGGTTTGATGAGCATGAAAATAATGTAAAGCAAATGCCATGGCCGACATATGCCAACCAAACTGAATATGCCATGGCGCCTGAGACAGCATTTTCCATCAACAAAACACCAAATTGTGGAATTTCTCATGGAAGAAAAATTCCTCAGAGATTCTGGTCCATTTTGACATGATGGCATCATGCAGTTGCTGCAGATTTGTCGGCTGAACATTCATGAGATCTAGTGACTGTGGAGGCCATTGGAGTACACTGAACTCATTGTCATGTTCATGGAACCAACTAGAGATGACGTGTGCTTTGTGACATGGCGCATTATCCTGCCGGAAGTAACCATTAGAAGATGGGTAGACTGTGGCCATAAAGGGATGCACATGGTCAGCAACAAGACTCAGGTA
The DNA here is from genome assembly GCA_029706075.1 of Aldrovandia affinis. Classification (NCBI taxonomy): domain Eukaryota; kingdom Metazoa; phylum Chordata; class Actinopteri; order Notacanthiformes; family Halosauridae; genus Aldrovandia; species Aldrovandia affinis. The sequence goes on from JAINUG010000081.1 coordinate 1,751,018, forward strand.
GACTGTAGCATTTAAACAATGCTAAATTGGTATTAAGGGGCCTAATGTGTGCCAAGAAAACATTCCCCACACCATTACACCACCACCACCATCCAGGGTGGATGCCTGGGTTTGTGTTGTTTACACCAAATTCTGACCCTACCATCTGCATGTTGCAACAGAAATCAAGATTTGTCAGACCAGGCAAAGTTTTTCCAATCTTCAACTGTCCAGTTTTAGTGAGCCTGTGCCCACTGTAGCTTCACTTTCCTGTTCTTAGCTGACAGGAGTGGAACTGTAGCTGCTGTAGCCCATCCACTTCAAGGTTCGACGTGTTGTGCATTCAGAGATGCTCTTCTGCATACCACTGTTGTAATGCGTGGTTATTTGAGTTACTGTCGCCTTCCTGTCAGCTTGAACCAGTCTGGCCATTCTCCTCCTCTCTCATTAACAAGGTATTTTTGCCCACAGAACTGCCGCTCACTGGATGTGTGTGAAAATCCCATGAGATCAGTAGTTTCTGAGATACTCACACCACGCTGTCTGGCACCAACAATCATTCCACCCCCAAAGTCACTTAGTTCACATTTCTTCCCCATTCAGATTTTTTATCTGAACAACAACTTAGCCTCTTGACCATGTTTGCATGCTTTTATGCATTGAGGTGCTGCCACATGATTGGCTGATTAGATAATTGCATTAACAAGCAGGTGTACAGGTGTACCTAATAAAGTGGCCACTAAGTATATATATATACGTACAGCACTATCTATCTGGCTGTAGTTGCACACATGAAAGGGTGCACCATACTGAAAAGGGCATGAGTAGCATTAGTTAAACTCCTGTGAAACACCCAGTGTAGGAGTGTGTGTAGGTGTTTGTGTGGATACATTGGACATGTGGTGAGCTCATGTAGGATATTTCAGTTCCATGGAAGGTGGTAGGATGGCTGTCAAACAAAGCCCTAAGATACAGCATCTGTTGGTCTTTGGTTCGTGTTGGAAGGCGGAGAAAAAATAATATATTTTTATTCACAGAAACAGATGGGCATTATTTTTATTGCCTCTTATTGCCTATTTCCAAGTTGAAAACTCCTAAGCTCCAGCTGTTTGATGAATGAGTGCATAGGCGGACAGAAGAGGCTATTTGGGAACAGAACAGGCAACTGTATCTGAGGATGAACAATAAAAAAACAGCACAGCATTATTAAAAAAACAGTTTGACTTTCAAGTAAAATATTGTCAAAACAAATTTGGTGACTTTTTTGTTTACTGATTGTTTATTTTTAAAAATCTGATTTTTTTTCATTTAGCTTGGTATACAAGTGCTATATGAGGAATTGTTCTAGATGGTCATTAGTTTCTTTAAAGCTTTAGATTAGGGGTCCCCAAATACTGTCCACTACAGACCAGTTTCAAAGAATAATATCAACACATAGGCAAAAAATATAAACAAATAAAATGAAGTAGCATTTTACTGTAGATAAAACAAGATTTTACGTCCTCTTTAGCATGAACTTTACCTGATATATTTGTACAGTAGGTACAGTGGCATTCTAGACATCTCTGCAAATTTAGATTGTGCAGACAGCAGTGCATTTAAAATGACATCAAAACATAGCTGAACTTCCTGTTTTTAATCAAAATAGCGATGTGAAGTGAACTTTAATGCTGGCTTTAACACTTGTAGAAACTGAGGTGACACTGAGCCAAGTGTAATTTCCCTGCACATTGCATAATGGTGAATGGCAATTGTGTCAAAATACTGAGACGAGGTTTATGAACACTAAAGCAACAAGTCGACCCAATATTTATTGTAGCTGGCTTGAGCTATGTTTCTAGATTTAGAAAATATTTATAAACTTGTTAAGGTACTGTATATTTTTAGATTTTAAAAATCAAGTGACCCACTTAGGCATTAATGAGAGAAGTGGCAACAGCACAAACTAATTACTGATATCCTGCATTTACAGAAATACATTAGCTGTTATGATCAAGCCAACTAAAAATAAAAATATGAGTGATTTGGAGTCAAATATAACAGTGAGCTCTCAAGCAGAGTAAACAAGCATAGACAAGATCAAAAAGTGAGAACAGAACAACAAAATCTACTTGGAAGGAGCGATAACTCTGCATGATGTCAGATGCATTACATGTATTTTAGGTACCAACATCAATCTCTTTATTGAACAGTGTAAAGTACCAAATTAGTACCATTTAAGAGTTCTTCCCATATAAAACAAGGAAGTAAGGTTGAGCAAGGAAACTATAGACCAGGGTCAATTCAGTGTATTTCATCTAAGCTTTGGAAAGAGTACTATATGAGCAGATTTTCAAGTACATTGCTGGACATTACATTTTATATGTGCATATCTTTGGACAGGTTTTGTACACTACTCAATCAGATCATATACAGCCAACAACTGTTTACTGTTTCTAACTGATTTCATGAAACAACAAATGGACAATTCCTGTGGTATGGTTATACTTGACCAATAGCTATGGAAAGCTATAGGTCTTCAGTAGATTGTTTTGACAGTGAGTGAAGTCACAGTGGGTCACAGATAGGGTGCAATGTGGGTGGGACACTATCTAAAGCCAAATAAATACATTGAGTACTTGAGTCCCTCAAGGTAGCATCCTGGGAACATTCCTTTTTGTGTCCCTAACTGTGTATTAATAACATGAAATCAGCCGGATCATGCCCACTTTTTCTATAAGCAGATGATTCCGCTCTGCTGATGTCACATAAAAGCAAAGAAAATAGAGAACAGACACATCATTGAGCTTAATAATGTTAGAAATGGGCTGTCTGACACTAAATTGTCACTGCATTTAGACAGAATATATTTTATTTGGTTCCAGAATTAAAGTGAATAACTCTATCAATGTTCCCTGTAAGGTGTAATAATAGGGGTGACAGTAAAAGAAAGACATTCTGTCACTTACCTAGGATGTGAACTAGACTAAAATATGACAAGTGAACACAGTTTAACCCAAATATCACATTTATTACAAATGTCAAAATACGTTGAAAAAGAGACAATGAGGGTAATGGCAACAGCTCTGATACAGTGCCATTATGACTATGCCTGCAGATCATGGTACAATTGTACTACCAAACAAACTTACAGAATCATTCTTAAGCTCAACCCCAGAACACATTCGTTTTCATCATTTCATGGAATTACACTGGGTCCCAGTTGAGTTAAGGTTCATACAGATAAAACTGGTAATTATTTTAAAAATAAAATGTGACAAATGGTTGTGTTAATAATGGTCTGGTTGGAAAGCAATGACTGCTTCCATATGGCCATTATTAAAATGTCCACATATTGCGGATCTATCACCACAGCATACACAGCCCTGCCAATTCACTTTCAGTTCTGGCCCCAACAGATTCACAACTTGGATCGGATCTGTAGGGCAGAGTTGTACAACATTCAATTATATTTTACGACATTATTAGCTGCTTAATTACATGTGACTGGAAGCTATATATGGGGGATGTCCATTTGTGGACTGAATGTGGCACGTCGGTGTGGTCTAGACTGTCATTTCTTTTCTTTATTCTTTTCTATCGAGAAGGATTCTATGAACCTAAGTAGCTCCGAAGAACACGTTTTAAAAAAAGCAAACTTCAGGAGTGTTACTGATGATTTCATATGGAAAACAACCATGATAACGTTATTATTAAAGTATTTAGAGAAAATGTAATTAGTTGTGCTCCCCACGAGTATCGCCAAAAGCACCATGTGATTCATTTAGGGGACACCCCCTTATTGTTGCTAAACTTACCAAATAACATGAACTTCATCTGGCTTATTTTTCAAATAAACATTACCACAATATCATTACAGTTGCTGGACAGATGAAGTTACGTTAAAAAGGTGATGGTGGGGGCAAAGACTTGTCCTCATATTAATGTCACTGCACTGCCGCACTATCAGTCCACTGACCAATTCATGCAATGACGCTTTACTGACTTGTCCCAGTTTCAGGCCCGCCCTCACCAGCACGGTGCATTCTGGGTCTATCCAAACATGGCGGCGCCCTTGTGCAAATGCTGAGAAAGTGTCTCTGTGGAGGAACATCAGCGAATTCGCATTCAGTTTCAGAGCGACGGCAGCAAACCATTGCCCCCGACCATCGCCGCGAGCACCAGACGAAAGTTACGACCAAGTCATCGATAGCACAAGCTCGGCGGAGCTTGGTGTGAACCAAGCGGAGAGTCCGTGTAAAGATGGGCCTATTTTCGAGCCCCTAGTGAGGAGTGGAAGCGGGGAGAGACGCGGCAGATTCCCCGACAAGCTCATATCGGGTGAACTTGGACTTGTCGGCGTTGACATTTATCACAAATTGTGGAATTTGCCATATAATCTGCTGACAGGTGCTCTCTGTGCGGCCGCCTCTGTTGTGGAAAAGGGACGCAGAAGTTTCCAAGCCTGCGGGAGGGATTCAACCGCGTCAAGGTCTGTAGGCTAGCTAGCTAGCTAGCTAGCTTCTGTATCAGTCAGTGAAAATCGCCGTGTATGCACGGCTGCTCCAACTCCCGTAGAGACGGACTGACCTGCTTAGAATTGTAAGGGGTGCTCTGTAGTCAGTTTTGGCCATGAATGTAGCTAGCTCGTTAGCTAGCTTGCTGTGATCGGCTGCACACCACAGCTGGATAGCTAGCAAGCTAGCCAGCCAAGTTGCTACAGTCTGTAGTTTAGATAGCGCGCTACAGTAACGTTGACGAGATAGTTTACTTGCACTGCAATAAAAAAGATAGCTGGCAAGCTGAATTGCCTTGCCATAGTTAGCTACATTGTTCTGCACATTTGCCAATTTGGTTCTAATCAATGGTTCTAATCTCCCTGGCTGGCTAGCTTGATGGTTAGCAACAGTGTGATTTTTGACAGCATCTTACCACTCGTCCGAAAAAAACAGCTGCTGTACTTCAGACTGTTAGATGATTGTCCTAAGTAACATTAGATGATTTGTTTTTAGTAACTAAAAAAATAAATGCAAGCTAACAGAAATGGTTTTGCCGCGTGGACATGCCTGTCCATCAAACGCCAATGCCGTTCTCTCTGAGTAAATTGGCTATAGTGGAGCAGACCTTGTTAATACAATACAATATCCTATAATACATATTGACCAGTTAATATAACATGCATGCCAGTAGAATAATTGAGATTTCACCTGACATTGTGCATTTAATTAGTATGAAACCATAATGCTCAGGCTACTGTGGGTGTGAATTGCTTCACTGTGTGGCTTTTAAGTGGCATGTGGGCGTGTCCCCTGATTCAAACAGGCCTGGTTTTGTATACATTGGTGGGAACGTTCACATCTGGAGTGTTGGAAGATTATACAGAAACCACACCGGCCAATTTTGACTCTCATTATTAAAGTGTATTTAAAATGAAAGCTTCAATCTTGACCACTTCCTACCGATCTCCCAGAAATTTTGAATCAATTTGTGCTCTTTCATTATTCAGAATGATGTTTCTTATTACATTTAAAAGCAATTGCCTACTGGTCTAACTATTCGAATCCTGCAAGACTAATTAGAATTATACAATCTTGTTCTAAATCATTTTAATCACCGAATAATACAGTCCAAGTTAAGGGGGTATGGTTGAAAAATATTAATTGGGTGAGAAGTCCACCTGTATCAAAGATACACCTCCTAAGTATCAAGAGATACTAAAATTGAGAGATTGTTTTTATTAGAACAGATGCTTTGCAATATTTGAAAAGCGATTCAAATGTCTTAATTTTACTGAAAGCAAACTTGTCAGGTTTTGCATTTGAAACTATATGCATTGCTGTCAAGTGACCAGCAGTGCTCAAACCTTTGCGTATGTGCCATTTGTAACAGTGAGATTAGCTCATACCTAATTTGAGTAAGTGTACCTGTTAAGTGCATATACCAATGAAGCCATGCTGCAGATTTAATCTGAAAATGTATTAAACATGCTTTGTTTTGTGCAACATATTGATTCTTGAAAATTTTGGTTTCATGTCAGTTAGTTATTTTTGTAAAGATATGAATGACCATATCACTCCTGTGTGTCATGGAAGAAGCATGAAATGGTCTTCCCATTAAACAGAGTCATATGGTTCATATTTTTGAAGATTTAATATTTTGTCAAAATAATATTATATTTGTTAGGGAATCAATAAATGAGAGATTAACCTTGCATTTTTACCAGTTTGCATTCTAATTGAGCAAAAAATGGAGAACTTGATTTAATTATTTTTTTTGATTTTTGATTTAGGACTAACTGGTATCCCAAACCAAAAACCCCACCAGGCTGTTGCAAAGCAGTTCTAGGGATGTAATAATGTTTAATTAGGTATTCAGTTAATTTAGCCATTAACTGTGCAAGTTTAGTCTACTTCATGCAGAATTGACTCAAAACACAATTGGGAAACTCCATATTGGGAAAGGAAAGTCCTCAAGCCATTTTCCCAATGAAAAACAAGATGGCATATGCACCCTCCAGTTCATGACAATAATTATTTTTGCAGAGAGGAAGCCCAAAACTAGCATACGATGTAAAACACTGGACTGTATGTTTTCAGGCTTCTGGCCAAGAAGACATACAATCGGACATAGAGGCACTACTATATCAAATATGTCTGAGATGGGCTCAACCACACCAGACCAAAATAACTTTGCCCGGGGGCACTCCCATAGCAGGTGTAGCAATGAGCCACGCCCTCCACAGTTACGCCAACAGTTATCTGATATATCTTCGTTCATTTTGGATAGGCGGGGGGAGTGATGTAGGCCCTATTCAGTAGATTAATTTGTATAATCCTGTATCGAACACACCTGGATGAGCCTAAACGGCATAAATATTATGACTCACTCCAGAAGTCACAAAAGAGTAGCCTTAGTTTTGTAACCTTTTTTTGGAGTGTATTTAGACCAGACCCTTCTTTAGACCCCTCTTTATCTTGTGCAGGCTCACTCGCCGAACTAGGAATAACACCCCCTAAAAACTACCCCCAAATAAGTGGCAAGTGGCCCGAGCAGTCTCATAAATCAGAACTGAAACGTTAGATAATTTGTTGCATTTAAACAACTCTCTAATGGGAGGGAGGGGAGTAGGCTCACTGACTTGCACAGGTGCGCTGTGGCACACAGGGTACATGCTAACCAGCGGCTAGTCTTCTCTCGGTGTTGAAATCATCAAAAATCATCATCAAAGATGTTACGGTTTCTAGTCCATTCTGTCCTTTTATAAATACAAGCACCTTGTACATCTTCCTCCAAAACCATGATACTAAAATCTAGTTATACTGTGTAGCCTTTTACCCTACATTTTTGTGTATTAGTGATATCAAATTGTTGTTAAATCCCCCATTGGTATGTAACAGAAAACAAAGCTTAGCAACGAAAGAAAGGAGCAGAATAACAGGTGATTCTTCATAAACACAAGAGAGAACATGTAGGAGTTCTGGACGGAAGGCTGAGTTGTGTTCTGTTTGCAGTGGGTGGGTTGCCAATGGATACTGTGGGGAAAAGTAGCGCGGGTTTTGCGATGAAGGAATCGATCGGCAGCAGTGGATTTGGGCTTTGAAGGCCCAGATTTGTCCTGGGTGGGAGGAGTTGTGACTGTGGAGCAGAGGGAAAGGGGGCGGGTTAGGGCCGTGCGCTGCAGGGCCTCAGTAAACCCCCGGGCTGGCCCGCTTCTTCCCTCGTAGGGCCCTGATGAAAATGGACCCGGAGCTGCTCCACTCACCCGTGGTGGGCCTGGCGGAGGAGGAGGAAGCAGACATGAGTGACTGGAACCTGCCGCTGGCCTTCATGAAGAAGCGCCACTCGGAGAAGATCGAGGGCTCCAAGGCCCTGGCCCAGAGTTGGAGGATGAAGGACAGGGTGAGTGGCTGCCTGTATTTTTAGTTTTATACTGCTGCTGTCACACACTGTTGTTTCCTCTGTGTCCTTTACCCTCTCATTGTACAAGCATGGCTGTCTCCCCCTGCCTCTTTGGGACTCTGCCTCGGTTCTGCACCACCTGCTTGACTCTTAAGCGCCTTTTTGCACTGGCACATTCGAGCCGAGCAGTATTCGACTGGATTAGACCCGAGCTGGCGGCCACGGGTTCGACTTGCTTCTGCACAATATTCTGTTGGTATCTAGCCACTGCGGTTGGGTGCCGCAGATGTGGGTTACATTGTGTGTACCGCAGACCTGAATGGATCCACACGTGGCGGTCTACAAGGAGCTGTTCTTATTTCTACTGCTGGTGTTTCAGTTCTTACGGTGGTGCAGTGGCATTTAGCAAGAAGGTCCGGGTTGAATCCACGGATGTACAAATGTGCCGAATGTCACACAACATGGAATATTCTGGCTCGGCTCGAATATTCCAGTGCAGAATTGCATATTGGTCACTCCGCGACCCTGACCAGGAATGCAATGGAAGATTTGGATGGTGGAATGCCCATGGGATATTCTGCAGGAATATTCCAGTGCAGAAATGCATAGCCTGTGTTTGACGTGAACTCTTTTTAACATACAGATTGCAGAGGCAAGTCTGTGGCAGGCACTCAAACTGAAAGATCGTTTGAGGCCACTGTGCTACTCGATTTCATTGTGCTTCCTGTATTATGAGCCAGTACTGTCTTGAGGTAGCGGGGTGGGGAACTGACGTTCCCATAGCCGTGGCTCTGCTGTGAAAATGTGCATTTGTAACTCTAAATTCCTGTTCCAAGTTCCATGTGGGGAGCTGTTCTGGCTCTCAGTGGAGAAAACGTGTCGTGTGGGGGAGGAAATCAGGATAAAAAGGCAGGACTTTTAAAGCAACAAACTTTTTAGTAAAATAGAACAGGAGAATTGGATTACTCATGAACTCTATCTACCCTCTGTTAATGGCCTCATTGTTTTAGATTCATATTTTTCTTTTTAGTGTCTCTGCATCGGGTTAGAACACTATTGTAATTGTCTTCGAGGATTCTTCCAAAGACATAGTCACATTGTCAGTTGGAAATTAAGCTTTTTAAACCTGACTATTATTGGATTATTTGAAAAGGGTAGTGTGTCCATCAAATGTTCATCTATGATAAATATACCATGAATGGGCTAATGTAAATGTTATGTTTCAGATTTGTTGGATGAAATAATTAGTTATGACTCCAAATCACAAATTGTACCAGTTATTTTCTAAACTGAAATTGTAAATGGATATTTAATCAATTCAGTTGTATACGGAAAAAATCCTTAAATGAGAAATTGTTAAGCATGGCATAAGAAGGTACAAAGTTCATTTTGTTTGTGCATATTTTCAGAGGGACGCATGAGAGAATTTTGTAGTGCACAATTTACAGTTTAGCTTAATTTCATTCATTTCTTTTCTTGTCATTATCGTCTTCATTTGACGAGATTCTTCGCTTTGCTCACACAGAAAGACTTTTATTGACAAAAAGAAATTGAGTCAACGTAGTCCACGAATTTCGATACATCGAACAAAAACATTACATTAGAGCAACGGAGGGCAGATTATATGGTCTTTGCTGATAAGGTTTACCTGTTGGTGTGAAACCTTCTGAAATAAGCTTTACTGAGCCTCCGGGTTGAATGTCTCCATCCTTTATGGTAATAATAACTGAAAACACTTTGTGGCGCGGATGATGAGATTTGTTATTAACAGCGGCGGTTTAACACCGAATACTTATAACATCCTCTCACATTTACATTTTGGCATTTAGCAGACGCTCTTATCCAGAGCGACTTACAAGACGTGGATTAATACATGGTAAGATCAATCATAGTCCGCGCAAGAGATCGGTGTAGTGATACAGTAATAGACCTAATCGTTGACAGCTGCATACCGTACCTGTAACACGGGGAAGGAAAAGTTACGTCGGGAGAGAGTCGCTGAGGGGAGGCCCATTATTCCATGGGCCACCTGAGAAATTCTGAGACGTTTATAGCGGTATGAAAGAGCATCTTGAAATAGCAGATGCCTCCATATATGGGAAGTGTCCCAATTTCGCTGCGCTAAAGCTGCAGTAGCAGATTGGGTTTAATGGAGAGGGAACGCGAAGGGCACGCAACAAACAGTCGCTGTTGGGACAGCGGCGGGCTGACTGAACGAGATCGCTTTCTCGACTTGTTAACCCAAGTCATCTAAAATATTGCACCGTTTCAGTCTTTATGATAGGCGTGGCCGTCTAATGCACACAGATCCAGCGGCATCTCTTTCGTCTTGCTTACTGCGAGAAAGACAGATTTCATAGCGCAAGCAGAATTAGACCGTAGCCGCAGTGATAAACCTCTCCAAAGGAAATTCGTGCAAAATCTAATTTAGGTACCGCATATAAATCTGTTGGCCCTATTTTTTTTTCACTTATCGTATGAGACCCCTATCTTTTATGCTGTTAATAATTTATGTTTCACTAATCATTAAAGTTTAATGTAATGTCGGGGGTAAAATGGTACGATCCATTATTTTCAGGTTATTCCGGGGGACTTGCGGCTTTTTTGAATATCCGGTTTATTTTATTTATTTATTTTATGAGATGAACTATGTTCACACTGTCTTTTCTCCGGCGCCTCTCGGGAAGAATCTTTGGGATTTCTCTTGAGAATGGCGACAAGAAGTGACGCTGCCTTTATTAAAACTGCCAAGGCTCTTACGAAGGTGTTATGATTCTTCCTGCAGGACCTCATTGTTTCCCCGAGTTCTGTCAAGAGGAAATATAGCTACAGTAATAATACGTGCCACAATCCCTCACCCGTCCCCGGTAGCCTCAGTGGCTCTGTATTTGTTCTTTTACCTTTTAGAAGTGTGATAAAGTACGCGCCTCTGTTTTAACTTGTAATGAGATCACGCGGAGATGAGAGAGGATCTTGAGGGCTTCTCCCTCCAGTTTCGAGTAGAGTGGAGAAGGCGAGGCGCGAGCGAGTTCGAGTCAGGTCGAAGCGGGTTGAGATTATATGCGGGGCGGCAGTGTGTCGGGGTGTCGCGTGTTGGGGTTCTATATATATATATATATACACACGCGGTTAAAACAGTGGCGAAACACTTCTGGCCGCGACGCCATATTGACCGGTGTAAATGATGCGCAGCGTGGGAAATCAGCCAGCCCTGCAGGGCCGCGCCGCTAGTATTGGATTTGATCTCATGGCGGTGAGGAGGCGGCCCAATCGAAGGGCCATTGCTCCTGCCTGGGTAAACGTCTCCTGGCGAGGCGATGCTGATGGTCAGAGGGCCCTGATTCGTCATTACCATGCGCTTTCTTTGTGGCTTTGTTTGGCGTTTTGAAATCGTTGAATACCAGGAGGCCTGCGCCCGTAGACCGTGGCGGTTTGGGTGCTCCCTCTGCTTTCCCTGCTGCATGTGGAGCTGCTAACTGGGTTCTAACCTGTCGAGCACAAATGGGACACAAATCGTTTGGGGGGGGTTAACCATGTTTATGTCGTTTACACCTGCCAAGTCAGGGCAGGCGGGAGATTCATGGTTTCCCCTGAAGTGGGAGAGGAGGAGGAGGAGGCTAAAGAGCGCTCCCTCACTGTGCTAACAGGATAAAATGTGTTTTCAAAACAAGCACTGAGAAACTGCAGCTTATCGCCTTTGTCCCCCACACAGTCCCTCTGCTCCAAGTAGCATGCCGGTGTGGACTCATGAATAACAGCTGTATAACTTCTAAGAGAGACAGATTGTATGAGATCCACAATTGAAATTCATCAAATTCACTGATCCCTCTCTGTCTCTTTCTCCCTTCCTCCCTCCCTCCCTCCCTCTCTCTTTTTCTCTCTCTGGATCTCTATCTGCGTTCTCTCCTGTAAAGTGTGCCGCTGCTACGATTGAGCTCTCGCCGTCGCCTTCGCCAAAGGTGACGGCTGCAGGCTGCTAGTCTGCCGCTGAAACGGGATCATTAAGGCAGCAGCGAAGCAGGGGCAAAAGGTGTCGTTCCGCGTGCCAACTTTCCGTGCTAACACGTGTCGACTTGACAAAGGGCGACCCGAGCGGCGAAGGCACGGTGACCTTTCTAAATCCGTCACAATGGAGCTCCGCGCAGCAGGGCACAATGGGCCGATGCGCCGATGCGCCGCATCGATTCTTCCCTCCTGAGCCGTTGCCCTTGCGCCCGAGTGCGTTCGGCGTTTTGGTCTCGCACCTTCGGGGCGCGTTCGTCGCCTTCAGAGTACCGAACGGGGCCGTGTGCTCACCGCCACTGCTCACCGCGTTCTTCAGCCACTTCTTAAACACCGTGGTTCTGTGTGGCTCAGTAGGTAGAGCACAGCGTTGGCAACACTTAGGTTGTGGGTTCAATTCCCATTGGGGCCACATATGCTGAAAAATGCATGCATTCATTACTGTAAGTCGCTTTGGATAAAAGCGTCTGCTAAATGGCATATATTATTATTATATTACAGTGTTTGTTATTGTTCATAATTGTTTTGCTCAAAGTTGTGGATTTATGCTAAACTGGTCGAATAATATTTAAGCATTAAATGCCCTGTCATTTCTTGTCATATTTTGGGAGTGGGTGGAACACAGAAGCAGAGAGAATCAGGTGTAATAAGCAGGTGTAATGTGTATTTATTTATATATGTCTATATCTTTTGTCCCTTTGTTTCTCTCTATCGAGAGAGCCCGCTGAACTTGAAATCTGACCAGCAGGTCAGAATCTAATAAACTGAGAAATGGGTTCCGTTTCACCGCAGCTAGTTGGAAGGGTTCAGTACGTTCGCGGTCGTCGGTGTTCGAGCCTGGCAGGCTTGGTTCAGGCCGGACCCGGTCAGTGAGCCCCCGAGCTGCGGCAGAGCCAGGCTGGCGTGACCGCACCCTCTCAGCCTTAGCCTGGTGGACATTCCAGAACTTGTATAGTAATATATAATATAATATATGCCATTTAGCAGATGCTTTTATCCAAAGCGACTTACAGTAGTGAATGTATAATTTTTTTTGTTGTATATGTGGTCCCAGTGGGAATTGAACCCACAACCTAAGCATTGCCAATGCTGTGCTCTACCAACTGAGACACACAGAACCAGCACCAGGGCGTGATGGAAGACATAGCCTTTCCCCTCCCACTCTCCCACACCCACGCCTGCCGAAGCTCTCAGCCTCTTCCAGCTGGCTGTTTTTCCGGTCTCCAGAAATATCCTCAGGGCAGTCAGGCATGCTAAGTGACAGTCCTTCCTGAAGATGGCCTCAGTGAAAGTAGAAGCGGAGGGCCTACTGCGGACCTGGGACATTGTTGCCGGCCTTGGGGTCATGCTGAAAAAGCCATGCTGGCTTTACCCTCTCTGATCTTCCTGAAATCCAACATATTCCCGTGTCCTGTGGGGGAAGGTGTAGGGACAGGATTTCATTTCGATCTGCACGTAAAAGAATGCATGAGACATTTGGGGTCATTCATAAAACTTGGCAGGGTTAGCGTGATGCAAGGGGCTGAGATTGTCACGGGAGGGTGTTTTTCCATCCACAAGCTGAATCACCGGGCCGGTTCTACCGTTTTCATGTGTGCTGGGTTTTCCGGTCTTCGCCACCCCCATTTGCATATTGCAAATGTGATTCATATAAGGACAGACACCGCAATGCAGAAATGACCACCTGCTGCTTTGTTGTTTAAGGAAAGATGGATACTACCGCAATTGAATTGAAGAAACAGTTAAATATTTGAAATAAATGTTTAATATAAAAAATGTTTAATATGAAAAATGTCCTTCGAGGAACATGTGAAAGTGTTTAATAGTTTGGAAATACGCACTCAATTTGCAATTGGCAATTATGCATACATATTGTACTTTGGTATTGATGACAGTTTTAAAAGACAAGTTCTGTTATGTTTTGACTATTTACCAATAGTGGCAAATACTGCCATTCTAGCCATAGCTAGAACTGTAATTGTTGTCGCGACGCAACCACGCAGTTCCCATCTTGGTTAAGGCCACTAGCGCATTGTATTTTTACGCAACTGGCTCCTTTCGGTGTACCACTCGTCTGGGTTCAGGGGGGAGCCAGTTCTCTGTGTCCAGATGCGTTTGACAATTGTTTTCCCAAAGGGCTTGGCTACGCTCTCCCGAAACGACAGCGGTGGTCGCAGCGTACATGGCTTAAGAATATGATTGGGGGCAGTGGATAGCGTACCGGTCTAATGCACCACATTTTGGCTGGTCCAATGTGGCGTGTGCTGCCTGTCAGGGACGCGGTTTGAAACCCGCATCTCTACCAGACCGCCCATGGTCGGCAGCCCTGATCGGAGGGGGGAGGGTGAGCCAGCACGAGTCCGCCGAGGAGCAGCAAAAGGTGTCTGTTGTGGAGTTCCATCTCTGAAGAGGCAGATCTATCGGCCCGGAAAGAGTGTCTCGACCCGGAGGACCGGCGGCGGACTCGTGGGGGAGGGTGAATTGAGATAAATGGAGGGTACAATTGGCAACCAAATTGGGAGAAAAATTTGAAAAAAAAAATAAATATATATATATATTTTTTTTTTTTTTTAAGAATATGATTGGGCCTTCCAAATCACAGTCACACAAATCACAAACGCACAGTCAAGCCGCTGGTTTCCAACATGTTTTTATTGTTGCACAGCCACCGACGCCTTCAGAAACAAGTAAAGTTAGATTCCTGCCTACATCCATAAGATATAGATGCATTCTCTTCCTTCACTGGAAACTGGGTCACGGTGTGCCTTTGCAACTTCTGGGATTGTTTTTAGCATCAGCCGAGCCTATCCTTGGATCATCACAGCTCTCGTCTCGCTCTGCAGAAAGCATGCGATGCGATCCCAGCCTTATCCTGCCTCCACAAAGTCAAAGGGCTGCCCCGGGGCTATGATTCGGCCATCGCACAGCTGCCAAAGACTCGCTGTCTCTGCAGGTCAGCAGCTCCTCCAACACCATCAAATGTATTGCTTCCGCGAGACCTTCGCGGAATTTTTACGGCTTTTATACTGGATATTCCGCTTCTCAACCTTCAAGCCATAGAACATTTTCCCGGGTGATGACAAACGGATGACAAATGAACAACGTTTGTCGTCGCAGCAGGGATAATAGCAAAGGGATAAAGAGTTGCTTCGTGGCTGTTCAATTTAAAATAGCCTTGCGGCCCCCAGAAGAACAAATGAGTAACCCTTTGAAGAATCAGCAGGGACACCCACCTGGTTCAGCCCGCCTCCTTTGCCAAAATGATGACTGTTGCTTCTAGGAGTTGGATCAATCGCAACAAAATTCATCTCTGTCCTTTACCAGCGTCTGCGATATCGATCTGTCAGTCTGTGGCCAGTGCTTGTGCTCGGCCTCATCAACCATAAGCATGTTCATGGGGCAAAGCGTGCCCTCCTGGTTATATTTATAGTCGGATGTTTCGTAAGAGCAGCCACCGCACTGAACAGCAGCCAGGCAGTGAGGGGTTGTTTAGAAAAGTCGCCCCCCCCCCTTTCCTCGTTGCTGAAGTGGAGGCTTTGTTGCAGGCGTCATTACTTTGGCATTTTGGTGTGCGTTTCCAAGGCCTGCCGAGTGGGTGCCACAGCGAGAGCACATTCCCTTGGGCCTTAGTCAGAAAACGTTGAAAATTAGAGGCGCTTTTGATAGGAAAGCAGCTCGAAATCCTGTGCGTGCCCCTTGTACATGGCACAGCGTATGCTGGTTCTGGGCGCACAGGGGCACAAACCTGGATGCGCGGTCCATCCACGTCCAAGGCGTTATTGGCCTTTACTTTAAAAATGAACGATATGTAAATATAAACTGGTTTTTACCAGGACCTGCTGGCACAATTTCTTTTTCAGAAGCAACATTTTTTTATATTGTTTTTTTTTTTATTCAGTGATATGTTTTGTATGCAAATGTAAAAGTTCATTATGCATGTGTATGTGTATATGCACACGTGTGTAGTTCTCATAAGAATACCGGGCTCACAATGCCTGTGTCTCCCTGTGCTTTGTCTCCTGCCGCCTTTTACGGTGAGCGTTCACAGCAACAAAGCCATTGCTCATTCACAATCGTTGTCATGTCGTGTGACCAATTATCGGCGAAGCCTACGATCGATAACGGGCAAATCATATTTGCTTTTGCCAGGCAATCAATCGCTCTCTACTTTGCACCTGATTTAAGACCACACATGACCGGGCGTTTGAACAGCAACACAGTGGACGTTTGTCTTTTTTTGGCATCACCTCCGTGTCACGCAAATTGACAGCCGATGCCCATAATTGAATCCAAACAAGTGTCTGAATTTCCTGCCAGGTTTTCACATCGCAATAAGATTATGTCTGCGTCCCCCAGCCTGCGTATACCCCATCGTCTCCTCCCTCCATCAGAAATGGAAATGGAGGCTTTTCCTCAGCGAATCATTCTGCTACGTTCCTTCACTGTTCTCTCCACTTAGATCACTTCATCTCTGCACCTGTTTTCCAGTCTCAAATGAGAGTCTGCCAGACCAGGCTTTGAATTTGGAATAGGTACAATCCTCCCCTCTTTCTCAATCACATTTTCCGACAGTGAAATTAGATTCTCCAAGTAGGTATTTTTTAGTATAGTCCACTGTTTTTTTATGTTCTTACAACAGAGAGCCGTAGTATTTGAATCATGTCCCTCTTCTTTTTATGAATATTTTGTCACAACCAGTCTTTGGTGTTTTCAATTTTCTGCGGCTTTATTTGGCTGTGTGTCCCTGGCATTTGTAAATGTCTCTTCTGTATTGGGGATTTGCCAAGGATAGATGATAATTCAGTTACTTTTTAAAAGTCTTGTTGACCTTGTCTCGTAGCAGGCCCAGGTGAATCTCAAACATGGCCGAAACTGGCAATATGCAAGTTCACTTTTTGAAATGTTTTGTTTGTTTATTTATTTACTTATCCGACTGTCTGCCTATTTTAAAGATACACTGCACAAATATTTTCCCCAGATACCTGAATAAATAATGGGGATTTTTTTAGAACCAGGCTCTTAGGTAGGCTGGATTTTTTGGTATAGGCTAGACTCTGAAGGGGTTACAGAAATACAATATTTATATTTAGAGTTGGAAACATTTTCTGACAGAAATATTTCTCCATAACTAGATAAATATCTCCGTGGCTTTCAAAATGTCCAGCTGTTTCTTTAATGATTAATTTTCTTTAGTAAGTGCCACTGAAATGGCTTACCAGGTGTTTTTTTTAATAACAATCAGTGGTAATTGGATAATTAGGCAGGGCATGCTCACAATGCTCATGCTGAAAAACTGTTAGTCTCAGTCTGAAGCTATTGCAAGTTCCCTTTAATCACATTTTTTTTACCATGGATCGAGAATTTCCTTGTTTCTGGTTGGATGAATTGGCATTGTGTTTAATAGCAACCCACATCTTACAATTGGAATCAGATTTTTAAAA
The DNA here is from genome assembly GCA_029706075.1 of Aldrovandia affinis. Taxonomy (NCBI): domain Eukaryota; kingdom Metazoa; phylum Chordata; class Actinopteri; order Notacanthiformes; family Halosauridae; genus Aldrovandia; species Aldrovandia affinis. The sequence continues at coordinate 1,768,318 of JAINUG010000081.1, forward strand.
CTACCAGATATCTCTATTGGAAATTTGAGCAATTTGTGCAAATAAGGTGTTGGAAATATTAATATTCATGTTCATTTTAATTTTTAATTTTTTTTTTTGTAATTTTTTTTTTGGTAATTTTTAATTTTTTATTTTTTTTTAAAGAATGAACGTAATTTCATAACTTCATTAATACAAAAGGGGTCTGGGAATAAGTTTTCAGTTTTTCCCAAATTGTCTCAATAGGCTTTTTTTTGGTTGTTGCTTTCCCTCCCCTCTGAATACGATTTTTATTATTTTTCCCTCTGGAAAAATGACTATTGTGAATTACTGTGTGACAGCCTGGTTGCAAATGGCGCTTTACAAAATTAGTTGTATGTATACATAAAAATGTATGTGTTTTTTCTATAATTTTTTAGTTTCAGATTTTTTCCCGTTTTTCTACCAATTTAGGTTCCAATTATAGCCTCTATTTATTTCGATTTGCCCTCCCCACACGAGTTTGCCGCTCATCTGTACGAGGCAAGCTCGTCTGGCTCAGATGGGTTTCGAACCGCGTCCCTGATAGGCAGCTCACACTCGTATCGGACCAGCCAAGATACGGGCGCGTTAGACCGCTACGCTATCCGCCGCCCCTAAATGTGCAGTGTTTTAAAGGAAACCTGGGTTCGCACAAACTGGCCCAAAACAAAACCACCACTTGAACTAACCATATTATGATCTAATAGTTTTACGTGCAGGTGTGAAATTCTGTCTCGGCTCCTTTAACCACGCGACAAGTGACCGTGTCGAAACTCGGGAACATCCGAGAAGGTCATTCCGAAAGCGGGTTGACGGCATTTCACAGGGAAAGGGCCCTCTGTGAGAATTCTCCTTTTTAACGAGCGTGGGCCGAAGAAAGCAGATCAATCATGGCTTCCCTGACCCGCCCGCAGAAGTGTTGACTCAGCGCAAAGAACAGAAAAGCGCGTGTGTGTCCCCCACCCCACCCCACGATTACTCTCAGAATTACCACACGTAGACCTGTAAGTGACAGCCAGGAGTCATAGACCAGCGTTCGGCCAGAGTGGCTGCAGCAGACTCCCAGAGCTTCGATAGCAGTTTGACTCTGAGGCCCTGGAGACGAGAGGACGTGCAAGCGATGAGCCCGGCTCTTCTGCGAAGTGAAGGTTCTGGCTCGGGGTCTTCCTTTGGGTCGTAGACGGCAGTGTGCAACTTGGTCTGTCCCAATACAGTACCGTGACTGTATTTATTGCCCATCTTCATGGAAATTCACTCTGTAACTGTGCAAAATCAGCACAGCAAGACAAGACCACAAGGACACACTCGTCAGTTAAATAAACCGAAAGCAATTGTTAAGGGCGATTACACGCGGCGTGTCAAGCTGTCAATCATTTGGCCGGGACTTGAGTTTGCGCAGCGGAGTGTCTCTCCTTGAGGGGAAGCCTGGCCTAAGCAGCTCGCGATCATTCGCTGTCAAATCAGCAAAGAGAAATGGCCAATTCATGCCTCGCTCAATACATATTTCATGAAAAAGGTCCCTGTCTTCATCCATATTGGAACCAAAAGGGGGCCTGCCAGTGCCATTAATGTAAAAAAACCAGATCTATAATTTTTGTTAAAAAATACAAATCCAAAATGAGGTTTAAAAAAAAATTTTTATTAGTTCTGAGCTTAATAATCCCCTCTTTCAGATGTTTTATCGAGCCCTGCGCCAGGCCAGAGTGCACATTCCTGCCCGGAGAGAGAGAGAGAGAGAGAGAGAAGGGGAAACCCGTGGACGCGTGATGCGTGCTGTAAAGGAATGACGGATCCCTATTGGCCGGGCGTCCCGTGGAGCGCGGGCTGGCCGGAGCCCTGTCGGGGGTCGCGGGTGATGGAGTGCGCGCGGGCCGGGGCCGACGCCGCCAGTGAGATCTCCCACCGGCAGCAGGGGAAGGGGGATCGATGCTCCCCTTGGTTTTAATAGCCTTAATTTATAGCGCCCCAAACAAATGAAATAATCACTGGCCATTGATCTGCGTAGGGCTGAGCAGTGGGGGAGGGGGAGGCACGCTGAGAGAGCGGGGCGATGTTTCACCAGCGTCTCAGAAGCCCACTTTATGTTTATTAATGAGCCAGTTTTAGACACACACACACACACACACACACGCGCGCGCTACCCACCTCCCCATGCGCTCTCTCATGCTCTCGTCCTTTCGGCCTCTCACTTTCCCTCTCTCTCGACATCCAGGAGCTGAGACGCATCGCTCCGTGCGCTCTGTCTGACGCGCTGGCTCGCGGAGCGAACCGAGCGGCCTTTGTCGCTGGCGCAGTTCCGTGTGAACGCCTGCAGTGTTGGTACGTGGGCCTAGTAGGAGCTGTTGGAGCGGTGTTTTGGAAAGTCTTGGCCGATTGGCTAAGGCTCTTCCAAAAGATTACCCCCCAACTGAAGTGCACAGAACAGGATTTATGGGATTATTGGAAATCCATGAAGCCAGGAGACCTTTATTAAAATGTAATTTTGTTAGGCTTCCCTCAGATTAATGTTAACAATCAGCGGAACAGCCCGGGCCCACCCTCTTGATAAAGCGCCTGTTGTTGCCGGGGGATCAGCACAGCTCCCTGGGGGCTTGGCCCCCTCTCTTCCTCCTTTACCCAGTCCAGTCTCCCTCTCCTCTCCTCTCTCTCTCTCTCTCTGGTATTCTCCTTCCTTTGGACTCTCTCTGTCTCTCTCTCTTCCCCTTGCTGGCAGAGGCACCTGTTAAGGTTGTCCCAACAAACAAATTCCTGTTCGATTTTTTGAGAAAACATGTAGTTTCATTCAAATAGTATTTGAATATGCGTGTTACAGACCTGCCAACATTAGGAAGTGGCTTTGAGTACCCCTTGCAGAAAAACTTGAGGGGGGGGGGGGTTCTTTTGTTAGTTAAAAACCTCTTCAATATTTCCAGGGAAACCACCTAATTTTCCTTGCAAAGCATGGAAGTTTCATTTCATTTTCATACAGTTTAAAGTGACACCCGCATGCTTTGTCAAAGCAGATAATATTTACCATGGCAGAATTTCAATTTCAATATAATGTGACAGCCATAGCACCTACAAGTGCATGCTGGGTATTGATACCACCAGCGAACGAGTCACTGGTTGACAAACGCCAACACTCCTGCCCATGCTGATGACTGTAACTCTGACAAATCGCCCAGTTACGGTCCCGTAGCAGTCCCAGCTGTGTTTGCTGTGAGTGACCAAGCGTCTGTGGCCAGGGGAGATCCGGATGTTCCACAAGCTTCCGCACAAACCGGGCCCAATAGGCCTCCGTTAATGCCTTCTGCGCCCATAGATGGGAATTAACCGTGTGTGCAGTTTTTTCTCCTGCATTTATCGGTGAAAAGTACACCGGAGGAGAGGCTGTTAAAGCGACTGAACAACGGAAGAGAGAACGCCACCCCCCCCGTACCGCGCCTCGTCTCGTCTCACTCCAGCCCAGAGAGACTTTCTGTGCGTTCATCGATTCACCTGCCGAGCCGAGCTAAGAAACCAAGGGAATTCAGACGTTCCAGCCCCAACAATATATTCACCGTCCCGAACGTGAAAGCAAAACACAGACAAAACGCGGCGCATATTACCTAGATCGCTGTCATGCAAATGCATATTTAATGTGTTATTCATTGCTGTTTTTTCAATGTTAAGGGGGAAAAAAATCATAATGTCATTAATTAGGAATGTTAATCGCGGCAGCCTTCTTCCTCAACGCTCCGAATGACCGTGGAGTCGTGAACACATTTTCATTTTTTCGTTTTGCATAAACCGTTCATCTGTGGCAGGAGGGTAGGATGCAGTATTTAAAGCGCTCGCCTGGTCATCACAGTAATTAATTGCACGGCTCCGATTGTGCAGCAGACGCGGCCACCTCGGGAAACGGACGACTGAACAGGCGGTCTGAAGTACAGCGAAAAGAAAGGAGGCTCTGCACTTTAGCGGTGTCCCCCGGGACCCACAGAGATTCATCATATTTCTTTGACATTTTACCACGCAGCATGGTTTAAAAAAAACAATGAAACAACAACAATAAAAATAACTTTCCCTGTTACATGAGAAACCCGGGCGGTGTGTCTTCAGTTGTCTCCTCGTCCATCTGTAGAGACGGTGCGGTATTTGTAAAGGGCACCTCGTCGCCCGGTGTAAAGCGGTAAAACGCGCTGGCTCTTTTCATATGCCAAAGCGCCGACGCTGCCGCTGATGCGTCGTGGAGTCTCATTTCATCTTCGGCGGCGTGCGATGTAAACAGCACGTGTAAATGCCAGCGGGGGCTCCGTTTTGATCCGTTTCGGGTTGTGTGCCACCCTCGCCCCCACCCAGTCCCCCCTCGCGCTCCTCACTCACGGGGGCCACCGCAAAGCCTAATCGCCGTGATTGATCTTTTTTCCTTCCGCACTCAAGACCGATCTGCAGATTAGTACTCCTCTTCGCCTGTTTGGCTGAATCAGTGTACGTCTGGGCGTGACGGTCCCACTCAGCCCACAGCTGCCAGCCCAGCTCCACCGATGGCCATCGGGTGCTGAGGGTGGGGCTGAGGGTGGGGTTTTGGGCGTGGGTTTGGGTTTGGGTGGAGCACAGGTGCACTGGTTGTTGATGGAGGTGGCGGCCTGTGGATGGCCTGTTTGTTTGTACAAGCTGCTCCGCGCTGTCTCGTTTCCCCCCCGAATCCTCCCCTGCTGTTTTGTGTAAACCTGACGGTACACAGAAAATATCTGGAAGGAAGAAGCGTGCGCGTTACAAGCACGTGCCATCCCTGGGTAAAAAAAAAAAACAAAAAAAGTTTGATTTGTGGTTTCATTCTCCCTTCCAAAAAGGCTTTTAAAGTGTGCTGCCTTGACAAGCCGGTGTAGAAGCCCAACTCTGACTCCACGCTTCTCTTTAAAAATAGAAAAGGGAAACCACTCTTCATTTTTTATGAAGCTGTGCATGCAAACATGACACGTGCACAGAAACACACACACACACAGTCACACACACACACACACACACACACACACACACACACACACACACACACACACACACACACACACACACAGTCACAGTAAGGGGATGGTATTTGGTTAACTCTCTCAGAGCGGGTCTGTGGATTCCTACCGGTAGATAAGGCTCTGGCATCTGGATGAGGGGGGTTAAATTAGCTCAGTGGGAACAGGGTCAAAGTGGGAAGGTTTCTCTCTCTCTCTCTCTTTCTGTCTCTCTTTTTTCCCTATCTGTTTCTATGTCTCTGCGTGCGTGCACGTTTGTTCGTCAGGGGGTGGGTTGTGTGTGCCTGTGTGTGTGTGTGTGTGTGTGTGTGTGTGTGTGTGTCAGAGGGTGGGTTGCATGGCAGCCACAGTAAGTCACTCAGCCCTGATTGGGGGAGGAAGTGCGGGCAGCAGTGCTATGGGCCAACTCCCGGTTAATCATCAGTGGCTTCACACACACACACACACACACACACACACAGGGTCTACTTAATGAACCCGTGGGCCAGCACAGAGCCCCGTCTCCATCCTCACACTGCGCCGTGTGTCAGTGGGTCACTCCCGGCCCTCGCTGCGCTCCGCCGCACACGTGACCTTTCAGAAGCAGCGGGACGGGGGACCTCTAATCAGCGCCTTAATTAGTCACCCAGAGCAACTTCACCTCGCCCTCCGTCCACAGCGACTTATTAATGTCACATTCATATCTACGCACACTACTGCACGCAACGGCGCGCTCCATGCAGAAGCCTGTGGATGACGGCGTGGCTCGGGGGTTTAGGGAGCAAGGCTCTGGAGCTGGAACAGTGCCCTGTTACCCTGGAGAAATGTACACCGCCCCCGGTCTGTGGAAGTAAAGGTCCAGCTGCAGCACTAACGGGGGCGATGGGTTTGAAAGTGTGTAAACTGCGTGTGCATCTCCCTCGGTCTGCTGAGTAGGGTTGTCACCTTAACGGGAAAAGAAATCCGGAGAAGATATTCGGAGAAAACTTGGATTTTTCTGAATAGCATTCGAACATGCCTGTTACAGAGCGTAGTTTGAAAACCGGAAAAGGCGGTTCGCCTTCGTTGCAATTGCTAGTTTTTACGAGCAAACTTTTATTAGACTCATGTCCAAGCACATTTTTAAACTGAAGCCTCATTTTTATGTGCATTGATAAAGCAGATAACATTTCCCACGGTAGAATTTGTTCACGCAAAATTCTAAATACGAAGACAAACGTCGTAAACCACCGTCATAAACACAACATAGCGCATTTAAAACAAATTGAGAATAGGGTAGGCCACAAAAAAAAAATGACATGCTAAAAATCTATTGCATTATCTGTAAATTGAGTTGCCATTTGGTTATGGGCGCCCCATTTTTGAATAACGAATCTTCCCGTTCGTCTTCGAAACTGGTGTTGGAATGCAGATTCGAAATGAGATTGGATATTTGAATAAAATGTGACCGCCCTACCGCTGAGCATATTAGTAATGTAATGTGATTTGATTTGATGAGTGTAACCACAGTTTGGGAGGGGAGCAGTAGATGTGACCGTGAGCAGAACCAGGGTACGGGCCGGGGCCAGATTCTGCTCTGCCTGCATAGTGCTGAGTGGGGGAGCTCTGGCTTTGACCGGGCGCGTGCAGAAAGGCAATTAAAAAGCTATCGATTGCGGACACGTCCGAAATGCACAATGCGGCAGGGAGCTCGCACAATCGCCGCAGCAGAAGCGCCCACGGCGAGCGGCTGCGTGTCACGCCCACGTCAGACCTCGCGGAGGCCTACGGCACACTCTTAATTTGCGGAGAGGCCCGAAAAAGAATCCTTTCCGGGGTGACTCCAGAAAGACTAACGCGGGGCGAGGCGAGCCGGACAGCGAGAGGTGACTGGGTGCGTCTCTGGTGCCGTGACTCCTCCTCCTGGCGCGTGATGCTGTGGGCGACGGAAACGCAGGACGGGCGGCGGAACGGCGGGCAGCTTCGGGTCGGCCGTGTGCGCGCATGTTGGCGCTGGGCTACCGTCCGTTTAGGAACCAGCGCAACGTAGCGCGTTTCTGCAAAGTCACGGGGAGCCCCGCGGGCCGGGTGAAGGTTAGGTGGCGGTGGCTTGCTGAGCACGCAGTAACGGGCTCCCAGCTGGGCCCCGGGGCGGAGGAACGGCGGCGTTGGCAGGACCGCAGCGCTTAATCAGGTGTCCCTCCGCGGCTCGATACCGTCAGTGGAGCCCCCCTGCCCCCAGACCCCCCCCCAGCGACCCCGGGCATGGCTGTGGCTCTGGCTCTGAGGTTCCTAGCAGTGGAGCGAGTGATCGCGTCTCCCGCCTGCCAGGCTCTGGGTGTCTGTGGCTGGGTGCTGTGCCAGTGCAGGGGGTGCCCTGGGCCGTGTGCCCCTGTGGCGTGCGGCAAAGCGCTGCAGCTAAGCGACAAGTCACCAAAGTTCACCAAAGATGAGACGGTACAGCGCGTTGCACTTAGACACGGCGTCCATTCCCAAAAGAACCTCAGCACAGGCTCCGAATCGGTCACCCCGCAGGGGAAGAAGCCGGCGACTGCGCGCACGCTTCCCGTTGAGCCCGGCGAAGCCACGCGCGGGACGATTAGAGTGCGAGAGGGCGCTCAGGTGTTTGGCTGCTCACCTGGGGGGACACACAGGTGTAATCCTGAAGCGCCGGGATCGGCACGCCTCTCTGTGCTACGTGCCGCTCCGAGGCCGGAGAGGATCAGCCCCGGGGGCCGCGAGAGAGCTCAACCCTCAGCCTGTCTACTGCTCACACCCCCCCGGGGGCCCACCGCCATGGCAACAGCACCTAATGACAGCGCTGTGGAGTACAGGGTGTTTCGAGAGCACTGTAAATATCTGCCATTTCCCCCTCTGCACATTTGTTATTTTAGCAGCCGAAGGGGAACTGTCTTTCTGGTTCCTCAGTGCGTTTTAACGTCCTTGTTTACTTCACCTGGGCAATGAAATTATTGTTCTTTCTTTTGGAAGTCCAAAAGCAAACTCTTTCCAGTCTCCAGTCTTTTAAATGTGAAATTATATGATGTAAAATGTTTTCCTACGTGGGTATTTGCATTTACAATTTCTCTGTGATGTATTGCAGTTATGATTCATGAATTGTAATGTAATGACTAAATATTAGATTCATTATTTGAGTAAGCGATACAAGTAATAAGTGTATAAGTAATACAGGTATTATTAAAATTTCACACGATTCCATTCGAAATGTATCATCATATTAGAATTAAACACTGTTAATGTGCAAGGTGAACACATTTCCAGTCTTTTATGCATAAATACATATTCTACTATAGGAGCAAGAGATAATTTTGCACACGACAATGCCAGTTTTTATGCATAGGGAAAAAGCCTAACTACGTAGTTTGAGAGCTTGCTAAATGGCCTTTAGGCTGTGCGCATCGCTAGCTGAGCGTTGACATTCTGCACACACCGCTGCGTAGTGCAGTATTGTAAATGCAGTTTTATTCATTTGAATCTGTTTGCATTTTTCTGCGTTTCGGAGAAGCCAGAAACCCACGCAGCCGATGCCTGTGGCGGAACGCTCGCTCGCTGCCGGCCGCGGCCAGGGCGTGCGTCCCTGCGCTTCTGTCGCGTCAGCTCGATTCGCTCGCGATGTATGGATCGGTAACGTTGCGCTTATAGCAGCGAGGCAAGCTTTAAGTCCTGCGTGGCGCGTGTTACGGTTTGACTTGTAATTTGCGGTGCGCTGCGGTCCGTTTCCATCCATGGATTCCCCCCCCCTCCCTTGCTTCAGAGCTGATTCCAGTTCTGTCAGAGCTCGGTGCTCCAGTCCCCTGGCTGGAGGTGTGGGGCCCTGTGTGAGTCCCACGTGCGTGTGTGTGTGCGTGTGTGTGTGTGCATGTGTGTGTGTGCGTGTGTGTGTGTGTGTGTGCGCGTGCGTGTGCATCTGCGTGTGCTGTCATTACAGAGGCAGAGCTGGCTGAGGGCCAGGCAGGTTTGTCGATCCCTGCCGATCGATGGGTTTTCCTGGCCCTTCTTGTGTGTTTATCTGACCCGCCCGCCCCAGGGCTCTGCCCCTCCTGGGTTGTGGCCCGGTTCTTTACGGGTCCTGCACACGCTCCGTAGCGCTGGGACCGAGAGGAGGGAGCCGAGGCGTCGCAGGGTTCAGACGCGGCCGCCGGGATATTTCCGTCCCGCTGTTTTGAAGTGGTACAGTTTCCCCTCCTTGTCAGCGTGAAGGCTGGCATGCGGAGGGAAAGTTTTCTGGCGCGTTATGAAACCGGAGCAAAGAGAGATTGTGAACAGTTCCTGCCTGCCCTCCTTTTCTGATGCCGTGTGATGAATGTGTTAAGACTCGGAAAAGTTTCCGTGGACTCGACGCGACTCGAGTTTAAAAAATGTTCTGAGTGTCATTACTGGTGCAGTGTCAGTGCCTGTTGTTTGTCAGTGATGGGGTTGGTCGGTTGTGTGTGCGTGTGCATGTGTGTGTGGGTTTGGATATGAGTGTGTGTGTGTGGGTTTGGATATGAGTGTGTGTGTGTGCGTGCTTGTGCACGTGTAGTGTGAGCTTGGTGTCGATGGGTCTGAGTGCAAGAGTTGGAGTGAGTGCATACGTGTGTGAGAGTGAGAGTAATATGTCGGTGGTTCTGTGTATTCAGTGAGTGAGTGAGTGGAGTTGGTGCTTCTTTTTGTGATGTTATATATTGAGTGAGTGGGAGTGTGTGAGTGTGAGGGTATGTACTGAGTGAGTTTTGTGATGTGGGAGAAAGGGAGTGTGTGAGTGTTGTTGGTGCTTCTGTTTGTGAGGTTATATATTGAGTGAGTGAGTGGGAGTGTTGTGAGTGTTGTTGGTGAGTGAGTCTGTTTGTGAGTGGTTATATGAGTGTGTGAGACAGTGGAGTGAGTGAGTGAGTGGGAGTGTGTGTGAGACAGTGGAGTGAGTGAGTGAGTGAGTGAGTGTGTTTGTGACAGTGGAGTGAGTGAGTGGGGGTGTGAGGTGGTAGAGCGCTGGACTCAGTGTGCGGTCTCTCTCCTCAGATGAAGACGGTCAGCGTGGCCCTGGTGCTGTGCCTGAATGTGGGAGTGGACCCTCCAGACGTGGTCAAGACCTCTCCCTGCGCCAGGCTGGAGTGCTGGATCGGTAAGACCGCTTTTCCCACGGCCTCTGCCCTCTGCGGCCTCCGCACACCACCGGCCTCACCCAGGCTCCCCCACACCCTTTATAACCCCTCCAGCAGCTCCTCCTCACCCCCTCCTCCTCTCCTCTCCCCCACCTCCAGCTCCACCTCCATTATTATTCCCAATCCCCACAATTCTGTCACAGGCAGGCCAGATGACAGAAGGCAGGAATAAAATGAAAGAACAAAAAAAAAAGAAAAATTTTTTGATATGATCCAAGACCAAGGCGGCAAACAGGCAACACAACAAGCCACCCCGTGGGAAACGTGAGCGTTAAAGAACCATCTTCCATTCGCTTTTAGAGGGGGAGGAAAAACAATCCCAGAGTAAAGAACAAAGTGTCAGGATTGATTTCTGAATAGGCTGTCCTGATTTCAATTTTGTCAAAGAATGAGGACCCTACAGTTCTGTCAGGCCTCATTTTTCCGAATGGGGGAGGGGGGGAGCGGGCGTGGTGATGCCTCCCTTGACCCTCCTTCCGTAATTAGCTGTTCCCCCCCTCTGTCTGAGGAGAGGTTACATCATCAACTTCTCTGTGGTCTACGTGCATGGAGGGATGCTTACTTAAGGATTAATATGCTATTGTGAGGTTTAATAAGGCCAGCCGCAATTACAACAGCTTGGAAAGTGTGTGTGTGTGTGTGTCTGTGTGTGCGTGTGAACCTGTGGAAATACATTACGAAAACACAGGCAGGTACAGTAGGTGGGCGTCTGCACGCAGGGGCATGTCGATATGAGCTGTAATGCATGCTTCATGCAGTGTGTGCAGAATTTGATATCTTCACAATCTATACGCAATTGATTTTTTTCGTGTCAATATTTCAATTTGAAGGACTAAGGCAATTTCTCCTTGAGAAGTGTGTTTGATTTATTTAAAAAAACAACCATGTTGTATGAACAACATTTTGCACCTACGCAATTGAGTGTGCCGAGTGCGGTGTGCGTGGAGTGGATTGTGCTCAGCGGTGTAGGTGGAAGTTGCCCGTGAGCGCTGGTCTGAAGTCAGTTTTGCGCTTTTCTTCCTAATGGCTAAGGTTAGGATTTTGGTAGAGTTCGTTCACCCACGTCGCCCCTCTATTCTCCTCTCTGCACTGGCTCCCCATCGCAGCACGCATCAGATTCAAATTGCTAGAGGAACTGATCCCCCTCACCTCCAGACACTCATCACCCTACACCCCAGCCAGACCCCTCCGCTCAGCCTCCTCTGGCAAACTGACTGTTCCATCCCTCCGGGCGCCCGGCAGCCGCTCCTCACGGTCTCCCCTCTTCTCTGTCCTGATCCCTCGGTGGTGGAATGACCTTCCGCAATCGGTCAGGACCGTGGAAGTCACTTGCGATCTTCCACAAGAGACCCAAAACCCACCTTTTCAGACTCCACTACCACTGAATCCTGTACATCTACCAAATTGTCATCACCACTGCCTACTTGCTCAACACTTCTTTTATATGTATCTCTGGCTACTGATTTAATAAAAAAAAAAAAATAAAACCTTTTCCTTCCCAGTATTACAGGTATGGTACGCAGCTGTCTACAAAGATGGCTATCGCTGTATTACTCCCCTTATCTCGTGCGCTAAACTATGATTGTTCCAACCATGTATTAATGCACATCTTGTAAGTCGCTCTGGATAAGAGTGTCTGATAAATGCCTAAAATGTAAAATGTAATGTTCAGCGTGCTCAGTACAGTGTGTGTGATAGTGTGCTCAGTACAGTGTGTGTGACATTGAGCGTGCTCAGACAGTGTGTGTGTCTGTTGTTTTGCAGACCCGCTGTCCATGAGCCCACAGAAAGCCCTGGAGACCATCGGGGCCAACCTGCAGAAGCAGTACGAAAACTGGCAGCCAAGGGTGAGTGGGGCATGGAAACGGGATCCAAATGGGCATAAAGTCTCCCCCCCCCATTCCGTATTGTATGCTTCCATTGTGTGTGCGTGTGCAGTTCCCATCCCAGCAGAGTCACACGGTATATGTTCTGTGTGCTGAGCTGATGAGCCCAGCTGTTTGTGCTCCTGCGCTCCTCCGTCTGGCCCCCCCCAGCAGCCCGCCTCTCTCCTCGAACAGATGCCGCCGCCGCTGTTCAGCGCGCGCGCCTCGCCGGAGAGTGTTTACTCAGCTGCCGAGAGGGGCTCGCTCGGGCACGGCGCTCATCACTAAACCTGTCTCCGGCGGTAATCTGGGATCTCTCGCCGCCGCCGCTGTCACCTTGAGCAGAGGCTGTTACCCAGAAGGCCTCAGCGAATGAAACACAGATCTGATACTGAAGAACATAGGACTCCAGAGTGTATTACAGACCCCCCCCCCCCACCCCACCCCCTCCAGTCAAAAGCACGCTGTTCTCACAATCCAGAGCACAAACCCGTCCCCACTGCAGCCAGGCCTCCACCTATGGGCACAGTTTAGTCGGAGGATAAGAAGTTTCGCGTAAGATCCTGATCCTTCTTACCTTGTCACACCGCGGCGGTGTTAACTTAGACCAGGAGTGGGCAGTTCCCGTCCTGAAGGGCCGGTGTGTGTGTGGGTTTTGTTTCTACCGATTACCCCTGGCTCAATGAGCTAATTAGTTGGATACGCCAATGCTGGTTCACTTGTAGATTAGACACACAGTAACGTGTTTCATACGGGAACACAAGAACAGTCTTCAGCTGTCATTCATGGGCTCATCAAGGAATGTAGCTAAAATGGTCAGATCACGTAAATGATTGGGCTAATTAAATAATTAAGAGCAGAAGTGAAATCCAGAAACGGATCCTGCCCCCCTCCTCGCCCACCCCTGACTTTAGATGGTCCAGAGGGGGGGGGGGCAGGCAGGCAGGCAGGCAGGCAGGCAGGCGCTGGGGCCAAATGGGGCCGAAGGATGGCCCATATACAGCAGGAAGATGAGTGCTTAAACATTGCGATTGTTGTGCTTATTTACTTGGGTAACCCCCCCCCCTCCCGTGAGCTGACAGGTGTCCAGTGGCCGACGAGGCTGAGGGAAAGTGACTGCTCTCCCCCTGCCGGGCCGCACAGGCTAATTTCATTATGCTTTACTATTGGCTATTGGCATGGAACATAATGCTTTACTATTGGCTGTTGACCTGGAACATAATCCTTTATTATTGGCTGTTGACACGGAACATAATGCTTTATTATTGGCTGTTGTAATGGGACATAATGCCTTACTATTGGCTGTCGACACGAGACATAATGCTTTACTATTAGCTGTTGACATGGGACATTATGCGTGCAGAGTGGTGGCAGAGTCCTTGGCCGGCGCTCGAGAGGCACCGTAAATAAGCTGCGTCTGTGTAGTCCGCTCGACGGGACTCCCACACACCCACAGCCAGGACGTCAGTCATGCTGCTGGACGTGTGGGCACCTCCCCCGTATCTGGAATGCTCTAGAAGGGGTGATTCCCTACTACGCTTTTAAAGGCACGGGTGAATCTAGAAATGGTTGCTTGACCCCAGGAGACCGCATCTGAAAGTGGAGGCATTTGTACCTTAAATGTGTAAGATTGTGCTACACAGATGGATTGCCTCAAAGCGAGGCGAAGTAAAGCAGTCATCGCTGCTCTTCAGACTTGGCCGGTTTTTAAACGGACTCTTGTCTAATTGGTGTCTAAGCAGTGGGTCACACAGGGTTTCAGCACGGCGGATACGGGTGTAATACATCATCTCAAGCCTACTGTAAATGTAGCGTACCATCCATATCAAGATTGAAAGTCCTAAGCTACGTCCTATAAAGATGAAATATTAAATTGGCTCTTTAAAAGTGAACTGTGATACCTGGATATTAATCATTAGGTAACTATATGGAGGCATGAGACATTATTAAATTTAGCTCAAAGCCCTCGGGACAAGCATGTTTTTGGAATTTTAGAGTACTACACTATACCAGAGGACCGGGGTGGGCAATTACGTTACTGGAGGGGTCGGCGCGTCTGCATTATTTCCACCAATTACCCCGGGCTCAATCGGCTAATTAGCGGTACACAACAACGCCGATTCACTCGTAGATTATCACAATACACGTTTCATGTAAGAACACAAGAACAGACTTCGGCTGTCATTCATGAGCTTTACAAGAAATTTGGCGATAATGACAGATCACATAAATGATTGGTCAAACGATTAAGAGCATTAGTTGGCATGAAATCCAGAAACGGATACGGCCCTCCTTGCCCGCCCCTGGAATAGGAGCTCCATCCAGGAAGTAGCATTTCTTTCTAGCCCATTATATTTGATTACTAAACAAAACTGTTGTCACAGAAATAAACAGTCACTTATTTATGCAATCCCACGCTTCATTTGAAAAGCGGCCCGTTGTGAAATGTTCCAGAGACGATGCCTGCACCTGTTTAGTGTTCGCTCTGAAAATGGTTTCGCATGCTTAAATGGTCGTTACGCTCCACGTCGTATATTTAAGGAAGGAAATGGCCCGGGTGTAGCGACGCAGCAGTATCGGCTATCAGCGAAAACATACCGGCTCCTTTTCGCTGCCTTTTTAGCTTGAAGAGCGATATTTTAAAACATTATGCAGTTACTTGTGAGCACGCCTGGGCAAGCGCCAGCTCTGCTTTGGCTTCGGCTCCATAGATGCAAGTGTTTTCGACGGCGGGAGAAGAAATCTAAAACCGGCCGATCAATGTTGAACGGGGTCGAGACTGGTACCTTGACCTCAAGTGCCTCGAAAAAGAGATGTCAGTCGCAGTAGGGCTTTTCTCCTGGACAGACGAAGGACGGATAAATCGTTCGTCAATTACTCAGAAGCGTACATTTCGGGTCCCGTTCCTTCTGTCGGAGCGGAGGCCACTTTTAAGAACCGACGCGCGCAGCGGGTGGGGGCGGGGTCGAAGTTGTGGAACTGTGGGGAAAGGTGCACCTGAACAGCGCGAGCGTGAGCGGACCCGTTGGACTGTAGCCGTTAGAGGTGCCCTGGATTCTTCTGCTCCCTCACCGACTAATTACCGCTTGGTTTTGCATCGAGCCGCTTTCCCCGCCCTTCTGTTGTGCCGTTAAAGACGATTCCTCGATTGGCTTTATTGCTGAGTCATATTGTCATGTTGGTACCCAATTAATCAGGGCTCTTGCGTTTAATTGGCAAATGTGTGCCACATAGTAGTCACAGAAGCTGGGTCGCTACATAATTTTTCATGCATATGACCACTGCAACATCAGACGTGAATACATTGCTGGCTTATTAAAAAACATTCACCACGCTTATTTCCGACTAGCGTAAGTTTTCAGTCAAGCTGCCCGTAAACTGAATTCCCCCCAACACTGAAACGGCATTGCGCATTGTAATTCATTTACAGGCCACAGCGGGTGCACACTTTTTCATCCGTACGCTACAGTGTTTACCCCATCGCGCATCAAACGCGGTAATCCAACTTCCATTCAGCGAAAACTCAGTTGTTCGACGGCGCCCTCGGTTCCAGGATTAGCATATTTTAATTTGCCGCTGTGCGCCCGCAGACTGACTGCTGGCAAGCCTTCGTCGAGTGAAGCGCTCACAGAAGAGCAACCCTTCTGCAGGCTTTACCCCTTTTCGTCCAGCTGCTGTTCGCCCACAGCGTCTCTGCATCTTTCAGCTTTGCCTTACTCTTGCCCACGCAAACGTTCACCTCATGTAGCGCAGGTTCTCAATCCTGGCCACGGGGAGCCGAGGGGCGTGCAGTTTTTCGTTGTTACTCGGCAATGAATAGGTCGTTTAAAGCGGTCGGTTACGTAATTGACTCACCTCACCTGGGTTTCGTGTGTCTGAAACCTGTTGCTGATTTTAAGGTGAAAAACAAACGCCAGCATACCCTGCGACTGTCCAGGACCACTGCAATGTACAGGTGACTGCCAAAATACAGGCAACAATACTTTGGGGGAGTGGGGGGGGGGAAGACACTCAAATGGCCCTGGCCCAGGCTGGAGAGTTCCAGCTGGGCTCTTTGGGAAGGGGAGGACCGGGCCTATCCACCACTACCAGCTGGTCCCCGCCAACGGACACTTGCGGTACTGCACACATTCAAAGGATCCCTCATTTACAAAAGTGCTGCCTTATTTTGGCAGTTACCTGTAGCTAGTTGTAGTCATTGGCTTTCGATTCTCCTCTACTGTTGCTTTTTGTTTGTTTTGTTTTCTTGTTCAAAGGTTTCAAAATGATTGGCAAGTGTACTATAGGGGCACTGTGAAAACTGCACGTTTTGACCTTGAAGGGGGATGCTGTTCAAAAGAACCCCAGAGGCTCGTATCGGGCGGCGTTATCAGATCTCCGAGGGCTCTCTGGGTCCAAGGTGAGGCCACCTGATACAGCGGAGGTTCGGTAGGAACTCCTCTAGAGCGCAGCGCGCCACATCTGAGGGAGGTCTGCGCGGGTCCACCGAAAACAGTGTCGGACCTCAGACTCTTAACGTGCTCTTAACGTGCTCCCTCTCAATATTTAACGTGTCCCTGCCTTCATCGCGGCTGCTCTCTGAAAGACTGTTTGGCTTTAATTGCTCCGAGAGAGAGAGAGACGGACGAAACGGCTCAGAGGGATCTCACTGAGTAATGGCTTTGTCCGTGTCGTTGTTTTTCCTTCGCAGCCGAGGCAAAGCAAACCTGTTTTTAGTTTTTTTGCAGGTCATTTGACTTCAGCGCTGCACGCGGCGCACGCTTTAATCCTCCACACCGTCATGGCGGACGTTTCGTAACAGCGCACGGGCATTCGCACGCGCCGTATATTTCTCCGCTGTAAAAGCTGATGAATCACCGTTAACGTTGCCCGATAAAACAGTCAGAGCTCCAGATTAATCCAGGATGTCAGTGGTGAGGCGTGATCACCAGTAGAGCCTGCTCCCTCTCTCTCTCTCTCTCTCTCTCCCTCTCTCTCATATCTCTCTATCCATCTGTGTCCCTCTCCCTCTCTCTGTAAGCCCCACCCAAACCCTGCTTTTACTCTCTCTCCTGGCCATTCCATGTTTTTTCCCCCATTTTATTTTCCACCGCGAACGCCACAAAACAGCGCCCGTGTCACCGGTCCCGCTTTATTCCGTTTCCTCGCCGCGAGTGAACCCGAAGAGCGGGCGCTCCTGTCTGCGCGGGTCAGGCGCGGGGAGCCGCGGAATGAAACGAGCGCTTAAGCGAGACGGCTCTTCGGCGCGGCGTCACCTTTTTAACGGCCCCGTGGCAGCCACAGCTTTTTCCCCCCTCTCCTCCGGCGGCCTCCACTGCTGTCGAACTCGTTTCTGAATTATTTATCAGTTTGCTCCTGCTGAAATATTTCTCTCCTGATTAAATTTAAGACTTTGTTTTATTGCTGAGGCAATGTATAAATCCCAGAGAGAGAGAGAGCGGGGGAGAGAGAGAGAGAGAGTAGAGAAAAAGAAAGAGAGGGAATGAGTGAGAGGAGGAGAGGGGGGGGCATGTGCTTTGACTATGACTGCAGTGAAAATAAAAAGGAGATTGAGCCCCCCCCCTCTCTCAGGCCTGATGGTGAGGAATCCGTCCACACTGAAGGTAAAAGCTGCAGCCCAGCTCTCTCTCTCTCTCCCTGTGAAATAGCAGCCGGCTAAACTACCTGCTTTTCCGGATGATTTGCCGCCCGCGGTAATGGGAAAACCATTAGTGATTGTTGCGAACAGACGCGAGGGGGAGAGTTATAGGTGTCGATTTCCTTCCCCCCTCAGCGGCAGATCCATAAACACGCCGCTTATGAGGAGAGTCGTGGGTCAAGGTAACGGAACCTGGAGGGCCCTGAGCAGCCCCAGAGCCCGTTTCGCGGGCCTTCAGCCCTTACGTTCCTCCGGTTCACCCGGACGCGAGACGGGCCTTCAGCCCTTACGTTCCTCCGGTTCACCCGGACGTGAGACGGGCCTTCAGCCCTTAAGTTCCTCCGGTTCACCCGACGTGAGACGGGCCTTCAGCTCTACGTTCCTCCGGTTCACCCGGACGTGAGACGGGCCTTCAGCCCTTACGTTCCTCCGGTTCACCCGGACGTGAGACGGGCCTTCAGCCCTTACGTTCCTGCGGTTCACCGGACGGAGACGGGCCTTCAGCCCTTACGTTCCTCCGGTTCACCCGGACGTGAGACGGGCCTTCAGCCCTTACGTTCCTCCGGTTCACCCGGACGTGAGACGGGCCTTCAGCCCTTACGTTCCTCCGGTTCACCCGGACGTGAGACGGGCCTTCAGCCCTTACGTTCCTCCGGTTCACCCGGACGTGAGACGGGCCTTCAGCCCTTACGCTCCTCCCGTTCACCCGGACGCGAGGCGGGCCCGACGATTCCTTTCTGTTTCACTGAAATATAATTATCTCTGACTGTATGTCTTAGGGTCACTCGTTTTGAACAAGCTTTGTGTTCGGGATCGGAGGAGCCCGCGGCGTCTTGGATTTAAAGACGTTTGGACGTTTGGTCTCGCTTCCGTGCTCTGAATCGAATTGACTGAAAGGCTCCATCCGTTACGATTTTTGGTCTCATCCAGAAAGGAGGGCGAAGGAACGTTGAATTGGTCCCGCAGGGTTGATCTTGTATCGGCAGGCCTGCAACCTGTGTGTGGCGCAGTGCGTGCGTGCGTCCGTGCGTGTGGGGACAGTGAGACCGAGAGTGTGTGGACAGTGAGAGGGGAGATAGTGTAAGAGTGGACAGTGAGAGTTGTGTAGTGTGTGGACAGTGGAGTGGTGTGTGGTGTGTGTGTGGACAGTGTGGTGTGTGTGTGTGGACTGAGAGGGGAGATAGTGTGTGAATGTACAGTGAGGGTAGACCGCATGAGTGGACAGTGTGAGTTGACAGTGAGAGTGGACGTAGTGTAAGAGTGGACAGTGTTAGTGGACAGTGACGATGGACAGTGTGAGGAGTTGACGTAGTGTGTAAGTGGACAGTAAGAGTGGACAGTAAGAGTGTACAGTGAGAGTGTAAGTAGTGTGTAAGTGGACAGTGATGATGGACAGTGAGAGTGGACGTGTAAGTGTGTAAGTGGACAGTAAGAGTGGACAGTGAGAGTGGACAGTAAGAGTGGACAGTAAGAGTGGACAGTGCGAGTGGAGGCAGCATCGCAGGCCGGGGCCGCGTGAGCAGACATTGGGGACCCAGATGCCCAGCAGATGGACAGATCCAGTGTCCTGCTGCCGCGGTGACTCATCTCCACCGCGGGGTCGTGTGCACATCGTGTTTATGAGTAATAAACCAGCAGAGACAAACGAGCTCCGTCTCCCGTTACCAAGGCACATCGCTGGACACGCCGAGCTACACAGAGAGCAAGTGCCACAGAGCCCTTTCCTGCTTTAGTCAGAGGTCAATAGGCCTGTGTGTGTGTGTGTGTGTGTGTGTGTGTGTGTGTGTGAGTGTGAGAGTGGTGGTTAGTTATCTCTTACCAGTTAAGCTGTACTGGGTTGTCTCCTGGGGTTTAGCTTTTGCTTCTCTGGTGGAATTTGGACATTTTGGTTCTGTGTGTCTCAGTAGGTAGAGCGTGGCGCTGACAACGCTTAGGTTGGGGATTCATAATGGGGCGGCAGTGTTAGCATAATGGTTAAGAAACTGGGCTTGTAACGCAAAGGTTGCAGGTTCGATCCCAGGTGGGGACACTGCCGTTGTACCCTTGAGCAAGGTTTAACCTGAATTGCTTCAGTAAATATCCAGCTGTATAAATGGATTGTATGTAAAGAAATGTAAGTCGCTCTGGATAAGAGCGTCTGCTAAATGCTTGTAATGTAATGTAATGGATTCGATCCCCATTGGGACCACATATACTGAAAAATGTATGCATTTGGATAAAAGCGTCTGCTAAATGGCATATATTATATTATCCAGAGCGACTTACAAGATGTGCATTAATACATGGTAGGAACAATCATAGTTAGCGCAAGAGATCAGTGCAGTAATACAGCGATAGACATCATTGCAGGCAGCTGCGTACCATACCTGTAACACTGGGAAGGAAAAGGTTAGTAATTTTTTTATTAATTAATTTAATTAAATGGAGTAAGCAGGGGTATATACTGTTGAACAAGTAGGCAGTGGTGATGACAATTAGCTGATGACAATATGTTATGTTGTATATGTTGTATTGTATTTGTATATCCTTGTTTCCTTGGTTACAACCAGTATGAAGACAGTGAGCATCTAGCCTTGAAGCCTCTGTATATGTATTGACCCTTCGAATTATTAAAATGGTTCTAGTTTGCAGCTATTTCTTCAGGTACAAAGCGGAGTGTCAGTATAAAGGGAACTGCACATGAAGTGAAAGAAGTTCAACAGTGTGAGGTCTTACTGCCTTTTATTACCTGGGGAAGTGTGTGTGTGCGTTTATCAGGAGGCAATTCTGTGTGCGTGCGTGCGTGCGTGCGTGCCTGCCTGCCTGTGTGCATGCCTGTGTGCATGCCTGTGTGCATGTTTATCAGGAGGTAATTCTGTGTGTGCGCGTGCGTGCGTGTGTGTGCGTGTTTATCAGGAGGTAATTCTGTGGTGTGTGTGTGTGCGCGCGCTGTAGAGGCATGGACTGAAGCACGGAGACCAGCGCAGGGCTGAGTAGTCACAGTCACACCTCATTGAACTCCCACTCAGCCGAGAACCTGAACAGAAGCTGACACTCTCACACCCTGCTGCGCACAGACACACTCACACACCCTGTTGGGCACAGACACACTTTCACACCCTGTTGGGCACAGACACACCCCCACCCTGCTGGGCACAGACACACTCTCACACACCCTGCTGGGCACAGACACACTCACACACCCTGCTGGGCACAGACACACTCTCACACCCTGTTGGGCACAGACACACTCTCACACCCTGCTGGGCACAGACACACTCACACACCCTGGGCACAGACACACTCTTGGGCACAGACTCTCCCACTCAGACACACCCTGCTGGGCACAGACACACACTCACACACCCTGCTGGGCACAGACACACTCTCACACCCTGCTGGGCACAGACACACTCTCCCACCCTGCTGGGCACAGACACTCTCACACACCCTGTTGGGCACAGACACACTCTCATGCCCTGTTGGGCACAGACACACTCTCCCACCCTGCTGAGCACAGACACACACACTCTTACACCCTGACTGGACGGGGCACAGACATTCCATCTGGGCATTTTGTCATGACCCTAACATTGGGGCACAGACACACACATCTCTCACTGTGTATCCCATGCTCATACTAGCTTCAAAGGGAGAGTATGTAATATCCCAGTATCGCACTGTTCTGCGCATAAGTCTGTCTGTGTGCTTTTTAGTGTGTGTATGTGTGTGTGTTTTTTTCTGTGTGTGTGTATGTTTGTTTGTATGTGTGTATGTGTGTATGTGTGTGTGTGTGTGTGTGTGTGTGTGTGCATGGTGGCTTGATTGGGTAGGATTGCTCCTGGCATGCAGAGGTTTCCCGACTCACCAGAGTATATCGGCCTGAAACAGTTGGCCACTGGCTGTAATGGTAAGTAATGACGGGGATTCATTTCCTGTACAATGCCCGGCGCTTGTTCTGTTGTGGCTTACAGCGTGTTTGGCTCTGCTCTCCTGTCTTTTTCTGCACTGGCCCACTAATGAGCTCCTGGACCAGATGGCAAAGGGCTTGCCATGCCCTTTGAGTTGTATAGATCAAGTGAGGGTT
Organism: Aldrovandia affinis; assembly: GCA_029706075.1. Classification (NCBI taxonomy): domain Eukaryota; kingdom Metazoa; phylum Chordata; class Actinopteri; order Notacanthiformes; family Halosauridae; genus Aldrovandia; species Aldrovandia affinis. The sequence goes on from JAINUG010000081.1 coordinate 1,789,995, forward strand.
CATTTGGTTTTTAGCCATTTTGTCTTCAGTGCTGTGAAGCTGCATGAAGTCATAAACAGACAAATTGTAGCTTGTTTTATGATGCTACTGTTTGTCGTGCTTATTGGTCTATGTATGTATGTATGTATGTATGTATGTGTGTTTGTGCATTTTTGTGTGTGCATATGTACGTGTCTGTGTCTGTGTCTGTGCTGTGTCTGTGTCTGTGTCTGTGTCTGTGTCTGTGTGCGTGTGTCTGTGTGTGCGCGTGTGTCTGTGTGTGCTTGTGTGTGTGTCTGTGTGTCTGTGTGTGTCTGTGTCTGTCTGTCTGTGTCTGTCTGTGTCTGTGTCTGTGTCTGTGTCTGTGTGTGCGCGTGTCTGTGTGCGCGGTGTCTGTCTGTCTGTCTGTCTGTCTGTCTGTCTGTCTGTCTGTCTGTCTGTCTGTGTGTGTGTATGATTTAGTTTGTGTTTGAGCGTGTGTGTGTGCCCACGGGTGCGTGCACGTGCATGTGTGCGCATGTCGCAGGCTGCGTCTGTGCGCAGAGGTAATGGTAGCGGGGCTGCTGGTGGCTCTGAGACCCGTATGTGCATTGTGCCGTCAGCCCATGCAGTCTGAGTGGGGCCGCGGGAAGCGTTACACTAATTGGCATGCGGGCTAACACCCGGTCTGTGGCATTGTCCCCGTCTCCGCGCTGGATACCAACCGCTATTCATCGCCTCACACAGGCATGCCCGCCTCTCTCTGCTCCCTCTGTCTGGGCCATGTTGTTGCCAGGTGAACAAGATTATTTTGGTAATTCAAGACAAAGTGCACCTTTCATGCATCTTGTAGTGGTCTCAGTGCTCAACACAGCAAATAAATAAAGTATAAAGTGTGAGAAATAAGTCCTTTATTATTTTAATTTTTTTAGCAGACCTAATACATGTCAGTCTACATTTCTTCCACTTGAAGTTAAATATCCTCTGTGTAGCCTCCATGTTACATCAGCACCATTGGCTCACTGATGTTATTATAACCCCCAAAATTGTTTCACTTTTTACTTGATACGATTTGATCTCGTTCTTAGCATTGCCTTATCGTTATGCATTATGGTTATTGACACCATTTACCAACGTTAAGTCCAATACTTGTGTACAAAAAAAACGAAATGGTAACTTGTGGCAATACTTGTGTTACAAGTGATTTTCTATGTGTCTGCACCACTGAGCTATTACCAAGCAACCCTGTGCCCCCTTCGGTAATGACGGCACATTCCAGTAAGTGCTGGAAGGCCTGATACATTCTCATCCCTCTCTAATTGGGAGCGAGGAAGCTTGTTTCATGGAGCTAGCTCACAAATTTAAGGAATGCACTGTTGAGTTCAGAGAGGACAAGGAGTGTGTGGCGAATGGGTTTTTATTAAATTGCTGTCAATACTTTCCGGGAGGCATTCTCCACGGCAGGGTTACTCAAATCACGGTCCTCGTGGGCCGAGCACTGCCGTTTTCCCACACCACCTTTACCTGCGAGTCAGGTGTGAAGACACTCTGGCCAATCGTTAGCACTAATTGTTCAAGTAGCTACCTGAGAGAGCAGAAAAGCAGGGCCGAATTTGAGCGGCCCCTCTCTGAGGTGCGTAGCCGCCGGCTCCCCCGCTCTCTGATCTCCCCCGCCGCCCCTGAAAGCGTCACGCACAGCGAACATCCCCGTGATGAATAATTGAATCCACGTTCCCCCGTGATGTACTTCACGGCGAGCTATTTTACACGCACCGCTGTTTACCGTCGAGCGCTTAATCCGGGATAAAGACACGCGATTGCACATGTCACATCGGGGCGGGAGACACGGGAATGTGAAAGCGCGCCGGGGAAGACCCCGTCTCATCCGAGACGGTGAGGCGTTAGCCGAGCGGCCAATCGCACGCGGTCCTGGGACATGTCACTCCCGGATGTTGACAGCTGCCTGCTGAACGGTTTGTGTTGTGTTGAACGGAAGGCTGACGACTGCCTACAATACACTAGAAGGTTTTAAATCACAGGAAATTGTTTTATGGTTTTTACCCGGAAGGATATGGTTTATAAAAATGATGTATATTAGATGGTGGTCTAGAATTAGCTGCGTCCTCCCACAACAGGGTTATTCAAGTCACGGTTTCTCGTGGGCCGGCCTCTGCTCTTTTTCCACACTCCCTTTACCTGCAAGTCAGGTGTGAAGACACTCTGGCCAACCAGTTGCACTAATTGTTCAATTAGCTACATGAAAGAAGAGAAACCCAGAAACGAATTTCGGCCAGATTTGAGTAACCCTATCCTACAATAAAGGAATAAAACTAGTCACCAGATGAAGGTGATTATTCTTACATTTACATTTTAGGCATTTAGCAGACGCTCTTATCCAGAGCGACTTAACACAGTTTACATTTTTTTTTACATACAGTCATAGTCCATTTATACAGCTGGATATTTTACTGAAGCAATTCAGGTTAAGTACCTTGCTCAAGGGTACAACGGCAGTACCCCCACCTGGGAATTGAACCAGTGACTTCTGAGTTACAAGTCCAGTTCCCTAACCATTATACTACACTGCCGCCACATGATACGTGATTATTCTTCATCTGTTGTTCTCTGTGCAGAGAACACAGTGCTCTCTCCCACGTGCACTGCTTCATATTCCTACCAATCCACGTGTCTCCTCATCATCGTACAGGTGTCTACCTATCACCCAACTGTCAAGGTTTAGTCAGGTGTGAATTCTAGTCCGTTACCTATTCCGTGGTGACTCTTCTGTAAATGCACGTATTCACCGGGATAAATTCAATTAACCCCGGGGGAAAATGAAACCTGTCTCGGCACGATGAGGTAAACGTTTTTGACAGGAAGGTTTGAAGTAATGGAACGATGAGATGAGCCTTTAAATTAGACCTCCAATAGATCTCGATTTTATATTACCGCCACCCCGTGCTCGCGTTCGCACGGCTCTGGCTCCTCACCCAGCGCAGTCTTGTCTCTCCGTCCATCCGTCCGTCCGTGTCTGACCGTGAGAGCATACCCCCTGGCCCCTGCGTCGCCGTCTCTTTGCAGCGACTCCCGACCACCGTCTGCTCATTGGGATAATTACAACGTCTCCCTCCGTGTTTTAAACCCGCGTTTGGTATTCCCCATCTGGCGCCTGATTTGTAATACTGATTTGTAATCTCGAAGGTAATTGGCGTAAGCAACCACCGCAGCACTCCCATTATCGCCGGCGCGATAAACACACGTTTGTGTAAGAATCCACTACAAAACAATCAATGGCTTTCAGCGTTCAGATTTCTGGGACTAAGTCGCCGCGGTGAAAATCAATGAGAAACGCACTGCTTTTTAGTGATGTATCTGGTCCAAAAAAATATTGCAGTTTGATGTGGAAAGAAAAGAACAGAATACAAAGGCAGGAACCCGGCTGTATATTACTTTGCTCGTGCCGCTGGCCCTGGTTTGCAGCAGAGAGCAAAAAGGATTTCAGATTGATGAAACAGCCGCCGCCGCGGACAAACGACATGTTTTGTATGGGCTGGCGTATCTGTCGCCTGTTTGCTCACAACTCAAGTCACTGCAGGTGCTTTCTGTAGCAGTCATGCGTGGCCTACCTATAAATATCCCACAACATGTCAAATTATACACAAACCCAGAGCTGCCACAGTCACCTCCTTCAGGGTGTAGCGTGTACGGTTGCGTCGTTGGCACTTTTCAACATTTTCAGCACGGTTTCTTTGTGGTCTTGGTATTCCGGTCACATTTGAACCTGTGAACATGTATATGACTGTCAGACCGGAACGTGTGAGCCCTTGTGCTGTTTTTTTCTTCTTCTCATAATAACCAAGTTGGTGGTTTACTGAGTTTGTTTCCCCAGAGAGCTAAAGTTTCCCGTGCAACCCCAAGAAAAGTCTACTGCACTGTGTGGGGCGCACAGAGAGGGGGCATAGTTGACCACACCCTTTCACGGGAAAAAGAGGAAGAAGGCATCATAGTCGTAGAATCTGCGTTTTGTTGGTGGTGAACATTGCGTCATGTCTGCAATGCTTCGGCAAAACGGGTAAACATCTTAGGTAATGTCTCTTCTGTTATTCCACTCAGGGGATTTGGACAGGGGGGAAAAAAACCTCTTATTTGACTTTTGTTTTAGAACTACCTTCATATCCAATTGTAATATGATTTATGTCAGGAGCAGGGAAATGTCTTTAACTATGAAATCTGGGGGGAAAACATTCTTAATTTGTCAGTTTTTTGCTGATGCAACAATAACAGTCTCAAATACAGATAAGTACAGCATTTGGTCTTGAATACTTTCGTCTTTTTAAGTAGATCCAACACGTGCAGTAAATAAGTAGCGTCGCGTGATCTGGCGTGATCCCACAGTGCAATATTTGGAACTTGTGTGTTGGACAATATAAGGGCAAGGGTGATTTGTTTTTATTTTCCTTTCATCGTTGCTGTGAAGCTAAACGTGGGCTTCAGCCTTTTAGATGCGTCTGTGAAGCAAACGACACATGCCGTTCTGCTTGAGCTCTCTTTCTCTCCTTTTAACATCCACCCTCTGCTCCCGCGACGGGCCCAGGCGGTCTTGGCATCTTGCTATGTGGGCGGAAGGGCGCACACAACTGACCTTTTAAAAAAGAGACGACGCTTGAACAAAATACACAAGGCCTGTCCTTGTAACAGACCATACACATTTGCAAAAGGTGTAATTTTCCCACTGGGGGTTTTTCTTTTCAGTTCCCGTCTGCCGGAGGTTTACCGATGCTGCTGTCGATCCTTGACTTGAAAGTACATCACTAAAATGAAGGACGTTGGGCTTGTACAGTGTGGCCGTGTGTGTGTTTTAAACCGAGTGCAAACATTGCCGAGCATGCGGTTCCACCTTCTCTTTTGAAGAATTGTTTGGACAGGTGCAAGTCTTTGCTAATTGCGCAGTGGCAATCTTCCAAATGTGTGGGCTGCTGGAAATCGCATACTGTGCTTCATCCACAGGTCAGTGTCACTTATTAAAGGAGCAGATCGATAGAATGGAACAGATCACTAACCTTGACTGTTACAGTGCATGCTGGGTGATAGATCGCAGGTGTAGTAAGCTACCTGCAAGGTTGGCCATTAAAAACTAATTGTAGGGGCCTCGGATAGTGTAGCAGTCGCGTTGACTGGTGCTTTGCGAGTGTGAGCTGCCTATTGCGGTCGAGGTTCGAAACCCGACTGTGCCAGACCGGGGGCGGCATTTGTCTGTCCACCCCAGGGGTAGGGGGGAGGGTGAGCCGGCACAGATTCGCTGAGAAGCGCAAAGGGTTTCTCCAGAAAGGGGGGCGAGTTCCGTCTTGGAGGAAGCGGATCATCGCTGGCCTCAGGGAATTAGCTTGACCCGGAGGGCAGGCGGTGAGTTTGTGGGGGAGGGTGAATATAAATAAATAGACAGTATAATTGGCCACAAAATTGGCTGAAAAACAGGAAAAAATCTGGAAAAAAATTGTAGTAGAAAATGTCATGGAATATCTTTGGCCTTTTTTCTTTTCTTCTTTGTCTTGCAGTATTCTCAAAATATGGAAAAAGGTGACAAATTTGATGAAAACATCATAAGTGGTACAGGTCCTTTATAGTTTGTGACAAAGCAGTACTTGATGACAGACAGTACTGCTTTGTATGTAGGCAACTGGGCCCCATGACCAGATAGCCTTTTTTAGGCTGCAGAAAGCCAACTGCCCTGAAATGATCACAAAATTACTAGTTGCCCTGAATACAATGATTTGCAGTGTATGCATTTACCTGGTATGATTTAATATGCTGTTGGAGTGAACAGCATTCTAAAAAAAAAATAAACAGTTGCCCAGTCCCCTTTATTTTTTCTGTATATCAAAGGGGCTGCCAGTGGGAAGAGTCTCAAACTCTGAACAGAGGTTGTCATCTCCCCGCTCTCCATGTCACTCGACTGCCCTACAACAGAGGCTCAGACGTGTTCAGACATGCTTTCCAACACCTCAGCTGCAAATATTGATCATTTTCCCTGCGTGTTCCCTTCGTCTAATACTCCCATGCACACGTAGTGTATTAAATCGCCATTTAGAATGATCTCAGTGAAGAGATCGAAAAGAAACCTTTCCCCCGTGGAGCAATGGGACATCCCCAACTCATACCTGCGGCGGCCTGCTCCTTCAGTGTCCACATCACCTTAGGGCTGGCAGTGTAGTGCAGTGTAGTGTAGTGTAGTGGTCAAGGAGCTGGGATTGTAACTCAGAGGTTGCTGGTTTAATTCCCACGTGGGGCACTGCTGGGTGTACCCTTGAGCAAGGTACTTAACCTGAATTGCTTCAGTAAAATATCCAGCTGTATAAATGGATTGTATGCAAAGAAATGTCAACTGTAAGTCGCTCTGGATAAGAGCGTCTGCTATAATGTAAAATGTACCTTTCATGCAGCACACATTTATTTGTGAAGGTTTTGGCCGTGCAGCATCATAAACCCCCTCAGACCCTTTAGGCCAAGTATAGGGTGTGAAGGAAATTTGGATAAAGGTTTCCATTGTTATCTTTTGTCCAGATTTATTAATAAGACAGACGTGCCACCGGACGACAGGTGGCTTGTTTAACTCGGACAGACACTGCTTTCGCCGGATAGGTACCACGACAGGTTTTCACATGCAGACAGGAAGTCACGCCGGCAGGAGCACGCGCTCGAACCCGCAGCAGGCGTCGGCCGCCGTCCTCTTCAGCACCATTTGACCGCGTACGTCGTAGCGCTCCGGGCTGCTCTCCACAGAAGAGGAAGTCCTTTTCTTTGATCTTTACCTTTCAAATTCAAATAGGGGAGTTTTCTTGATGTGTTTCCCAGGGTCTGGCATGGCATCAAGGCACCTGGGCAGTGAGATCTGGCGTGTGCCCCTCATCGCTAACCCAACCCGGGCTTCTGAAGGAGACACGGACCCCCACCCCCCCCCACACAGCCCCAATTCCCATTTGGTTTTTTAAATTTGTTTTGAACTGAGCGCCTTTATCATGCAGCATTCCCAATTAGTGGATTCTGTGACCACGGCGCTTTGAAATCATAATTATTTCCTCCCCCTCCCCCACCTACCTGCATGTTCTTTTTAAAACTCCTTAGAGTTTTCTTTATAAGTTCTTGCATGTATTTATTTGATTTTATTTCATCTATTTTTGTTCCAAATCCTCCACGCGTCTGTTAGCGGGCGCTCGGTCTAGGCAATCTCAGAGAGAGGATTGGGCTCTGGCCGGCCAGCTCTCTCTCGGTTCAGTAGGTCGATGGGAGGACCAGGAAAAAGAACAGGGGGTTCAAACTCCCGAGTTAATCATAGACCGAAAGAGAAAAGAAAGGAGGCAAAAAAATAAATAAGGAAAGTCGAGAACGGGAGGAAAACATCCGTCTGGGAGCTCCAGCGCCAGCCAAAGCACTCTGCTTTTTGGGCATAAATTCAAGTGGATGAGCTGAATGATCCAAGGTTAATATCAATAAAGCGCCTGAATGCATTATGTTGAAAGCTCATGGTGAAATGAAGGTGGGGTCCCCGTCGATAGTCGATGTCGATGTGCGCCATTCCCATGCTTGGCGTTTCTGTCGGGTCCTTTGTCAGTTGGCAATTACTCAGTTCTAAACAGGAGCGCAACGATGACTCACTCCATGGCTGCCTCCTACCTGTGCGTTCACTTGCAATTTGGCACCGTGTCATTATATTTGTCATTGTAAAAGTAATTTCACGGTAATGGCTTAACTCAATTTGTCGCTTATCTGATAAAAGTCCTCTTATCCTGTTCAAAAAAGGCTCAAAAAGCATGTTTCCCGGTCACGCTGAACTCAGGTGGTTTAGAGACCGTGGCCTCAGTCTGGCTCCACCTGATGGCTCGGTCCTCGAGTGCGGCTTGACTCCCCTGATCTGCCTCTCAGGCTGTCTGACTAGTGATCGTCTGTGTACGGGGGAGGCAAGCTAAGCGGTTTGATGTCATGGCTCAGTGGCAGGGCCACTTCCGAAACGAACATGCTGGAACGCATACAGACTGCCATCCACCCATTAGCCACACCGGCCTCTGGTGCTAGTTATTCCTGTCCGCCGCCTAGATTATGTTCGTCCTACGGAATCTAAAAACCTCAAATTTGAACACAAAAGGTACTTGGATCTAAAAACATCAAATTTGAACACAAAATGTAAGTGGACAGATGTATGAAAATCTTGTAAAAGTTGGATAAGAGCGTCGTTTTCAAATGTAAAATGAGCGTTTTCGAGATGGTCAGAGCTGACAGTGGCTGATCTATTAGCATTGAGGCCGAGATGGCATCTTTCCTCCTTGACAGATGACAAGACTGGTTAGCGTTGGCTAGGAGAGCTATCACCTGTAACAAGCCTACCTCGACACGCTTCTGCAGTTGCAGTGGCTACGACCAATCAGTGGCTGATGGGCACACTTGCCATGGCTGATCAGGTCTATAGTAGATTGCAAATTAGTAAATGCCTAAATCCAAGTATAGGAAAATCTAGACTCAAATATATTTATGCATGAATTTCCTTTCTAGGAAAAAATCTCTGGATATTTCTCACTCTCAGTTTTGAATGGTCAACTGGTAACGCGAGACTATGGTCCAAAGAACTACAGTCTCTTCCGTTGTGACGGGTTTATTAGCGCTGCCTCTTGTGCAGTGACCTCAAATCGCTTAGCATACCTTTCATTTGTAGTAGTGCAAGTTTTCTGCCATAATGCTGTTGTCTCAGCACAAGGTGAAGGACAGCCAGTGAGCGTCTTCTGATGTGGGTCTGCCCAGGATCTGTGCAGAATAGGCATTTCTGCTTTGTGTGTGATGTGGGTGGGTGAGAATGGGTGGGTGAGAATGCACGGGCAAGAGTGCGTGCGTGCGTGCGTGTGTGTGTGCGTATATGTGCGCGCGTGTGTGTGTATGCATGTGCGCATATGTGTATGCGCATGTGTGTTTGTGTTTGCATGTGTGTGTATGTGTATGCGACTGTGTGTGTGTGTGTGCGTGTGTGTGTTTGCGCATATGTGCGTGTGTGTGGTGTATACTGGAAATGGGCCTGGTTGAGGTGCAGCAGGGGGGGCTGGAGCAATCTGTCCTGGCACAGTAGAAGTATTTCTCCTATCTTAAATGTCAGGGTTTAGCCTTCTCCTGAAAGGAGAAAAGCATAAGGGAATAAGCAAACTGAATTATTCAACTCTATCCTTATTATGTATGCAGTGGCTACTTACCGTCTCTAAATCTGCTCTGCTGTTGGTTCAAACTGAAGAAGTAATGGAGGTGGCCTTCAGGTAACCGAAAAGATGATGCACGGTGGACTTTTAACGTCCGTTTCAGATTTCTGACGTTCTCGGCAGATGTACGCTCATGGCTGTAGGGACAGAAAAGAAGCATAACTCACATTGAGGTTACTGTTTCTCTCTTGCTCCCTTTGACTCTGCATCCTCTTCCACCGCTGAACAGTGAGGGTAGATTTAGCGTTTTGCTCCTTTGGTACAAAGTAAGTTTCCCTTTTTACTTAGCCTCACTGTACAGTTCTCTACTGCCACAGACAGAGCTGTAGCCTCACTGTTCAATACTCTACTACCACAGACAAACACAGCAGTAGCATAGCTGTACAATACTCTACTACCACAGACAAACACAGCAGTAGCATAGCTGTACAATACTCTACTACCACAGACAGACACAGCTGTAGCATAGCTGTACAATACTCTACTACCACAGACACAGCCGTAGCATAGCTGTACAATACTCTACTACCACAGACAGACACAGCAGTAGCATAGCTGTACAATACTCTACTACCACAGACAAACACAGCTGTAACCTCACTGTTCAATACTCTACTACCACAGACAAACACAGCCGTAGCATAGCTGTACAATACTCTACTACCACAGACACAGCCGTAGCCTGTAGGCATCAGTGCCTACTTATTTTAGTGACTTGTTTATTTTTATTTAATGAAGTGTTGCAGTCCATCTCTCGTCGTTCTCAATCACCATTGTTCCTGTAGCGCAATAAAAATTTAAATATTTGACCTCAGGAAAAACAAACCAAACTCTGGGTAATTGGGAACGAGATTCATATTAGATGGGAAGCTGAATTATTTGCAGTAGAGTGTAAAATACAGGGTCCCAGCATTAACTGTGTGAAAACCTAGCTGTGCTTCTGGCCCAGGCCTAGTGATCTCTCTGTGTCCCCCCCCCACAATTTCCTTCTGTCCCGCCACCTCAAGCAGACATGTTCCTCCTGCTACTGAAAAGATTGTTTTTTTGGGGGGGGGTTCTTGTCTTTTTGCTGCAGGGCTTCTTGGATGCTGCACTCTGAAAGCTCATTAAAAAGGCTTAACTTTTTTTTTTGGTTCCATCAGCTCCTCCTCTTTTCAGGCCCGGAAAGTGAGTTCATTAAAACGGGAAGCGCCGGCCGATTTTAAGCCCCTTCGGACGGTTTTGAAAACGGGAGCGACCTTTGCGCCTCTTCACAGAAAGTCCTCCCCTGGTCATTACGTTACATTGACATTTTAGGCATTTAGCAGACGCTCTTATCCAGAGCGACTCACACAGTTTACATTTCTTTACATACAATCCATTTATACAGCAATTCAGGTTAAGTACCTTGCTCAAGGTGCCCCCACCTGGGAATCGAACCGGCAACCTCTGAGTTACAAGCCCAGGTCCCTAACCATTACACTGCACAGTTGTCTCCTCTCTTGTGAGGAGGCTGTTTGGGCTTCTCTCCCACACTGGGTAAGAGGAGAGGAGAGGAGAGGAGTGTGGGGCTGGGGCTGGGGTTAGGCCCCGCCGTATGGGTGTAGCGGCTCAGCTCCTGTCCTCCAGATAAACCCCAGGGGTGCTGAACTCCCTCCATGATCTGATTGCTGCAGTGGCCTGACGTCGGCGAGCCCGCAGCCCTGAACGAGAGAGAGTACGACAAAGCCCTGCAGTCTCCGTCCCCCGCCGCACCGGCTGAACCCCGGTATCCGGTGAGATAACAGCATAAACCGGAGCGTGTGGAGCTGGGCTTCGCTGTTTCCTGGAGGGTTTTGAGCACCGGTCAGTGAGGTTAATGCTTTCTCTGGCCGGCCAGCTGGACAGCGCTTGTTAGAGATCGACCGGGTCTTGACCCATGACTATCTCCCGGAGTTCTTTGATCATGCTGTTGCTAAGAAACACTCGGAAAAACTCTCTGTTGTCTACTTTTTTTTTTTCAGGACGTGGGCCTCCTCTGCTTTCGGGGAGGGGCTTAAACTTCTGGAATGGAGGCGGGACTTAATTTGGTCCTAATGGCACTAGTCCCCGCCCCCTGCTCCACCCTCTGAGGGTCAGGCCCTGTTTTCTTCTCAGGTGGGATGTGACCAGGTAGGGCTCTGATTTGGTGCAGATTCCAAAAATCTGTCCCCTCTGTCTGCCTCAGCAGTACCCAGCAGCACGCCCCATGTGCCCTGGTTTCATCTGGCCCAGAGCTCCAGGGGCGACTCGGAGCTCGTGCCCAGCCAATGAGAGGGGCCCGTCCTGGTGGCGTTTCCTCTCACACATGATTTAGTACGGCAGCCAGAGGAGTCTCACATTGTGCTCCAGCTGGGACCGTCTCTGTACCCATCTATAAAGAGGGGCCCCTCATGGGACGCTGCTCAGCAGGAACACACACACACATGCATACACACACATACATACACACACAGAAACACACTCACATGTATTCATACATTCACACACACACACACACACACACACACACTCACATATACATACACACGCACACACATGGGCACATACATGGACACATTCACGCACTCGCACATGCATGCACGCACGCACACACACACACACACACACACACACACACTCACATACACATACACACATACATACATACACACACACACATGGGCACATACATGGACACATTCACACACACATACGCACACACGCACACACACAAACACACACAAACACACACAAACACACACAAACACACACAAACACACACAAAACGCACACAAAACGCACACAAAACGCACCCACGCGAAGCAAGCGCAGAGACGTGGGGGGAAACACGGAGGGGAATAATAGATGAAAACAACAGATGAATTTTCAGGATAAACCCAGTAATTCTCTCTCCCTCAGCATACTCCTTCATTCTAATGTGATCAGCATTCCCATGGATCCCCCTGGCAGACCCCGCGCCGGCGTGCCGTGTGAGACAGCGGGAGAGGGGGGAAAAGAGCACGCGGGCCCGTTTCCGTACCCCTCCCACACCTCCAGGCAGCGCCGCGTTACTCTCACCTCAGAGTGGGAGCGACCGGGGTGTAGCAGGGCACCATGTTCAGGGCACTGTGCACAAGAGAACGGAGTGTGCTGTGTGTGTGTTGCTCAGCGCAGGATCTGGGCCTGTGTGTTATGGGCGTGTTGTGTGTTATGCTGCTCAGCCTGTGTGTTGCACCTGTTGCAGGGCCATCGCAGGTGCTGCAGGTGCCCCTTTTGTGCCCCCTGTTTGGTGAGTGTTTCTGGGTCATTTCGCCCCCTCTGTCGTTTGACCCGTCCGTCTAGCAGGTCAGGCAGAGCTGCAGTGCGCTGAGGGACAGAGCCGTGGTCCTGTACGCCGTGTGGCTCCAAGGCCAGGTGTAGGGTTGGGATCCCACTTTAGCGGTTGGCTCGGTAGCTCCCACAGAACGCTGTGACGCACTTTATTATTTCGCCGGTTGCTTATTGTGTCGCCGCAGCCCCTCTGTGCACGAGGCAGAAATGCTGCCTCAGATCTGAGATTGTCTTTTCTCTGATTTTAGCTTTTTATCCCCCTTTGCATTTCTCTGCCGATAACTCGCTCCCACACTCGCCAACTCTCAATCTCTCCTGGCTCCCCCTCCCCTCACTTCCCTGCTTTCTCTCTCTCACTCTCACACACTGTGTCACTTCACTCTACATTTCTTTCTCTCTCCATTTATTTCCCTCCTTAATGCCGCCTTTGCCATTTCTGTGGTCTCTAGGGGGACCGCGGCGGTGTGTAATTATGATTATTTTCAGATTTTCTCTCTCTCTCTCTGTCTCTCTGTCTCTATCTCTCCCTCTCTCTCTCTCTCTCTCTCTCTCTCTCTCTGTCTCTATCTCTCTCTCTGTCTCTCTCTCTCTCTCTCTCTCTCTCTCTCTCTCTCTCTCTCTCTCTCTCTCTCTCTCTCTCTCTCTCTCTATCTCTATCTCTATCTCTATCTCCTTCTCTCTCGGTGTGATAGTGATGACCAGTCACCCCCCCCCGGCATAGTGGGCAGCGAGCACTGGGCACGTGCGAACCTTATTGTTGGCCCTCGCACGCCAGCGTGGGGGGGTGGTGAGAATATCACGGCTGGCTGCTGGGCAACGGGGGCCCCGGGCTCCAGCGGCACACATTCCGCCCGAGACTTCATTACCGCGTGATAAATATTTGCGCTGCGGAGAGAGCGCCCCGAGAACAGGCCTGAGCTGAGAAGAAGAGGGGAAGGGAGGAATGAGGGGTTAGGGCTGCGGAGAAAGAGGAGAATGGGCAAGAGGAGGAAGAGCTACGCGGCTGGGCGCGGGGTAGGGGGCAGCTGGTCGGAGCTTTTAACGCATTAGGCGACAGAGCAGAACGTGCGTCTCAGAGATGTGTCCCGGCGCCCGCGGCCTGCAAGCTGATGGGTTTGCCACCAAGGTCCAAAATCACACCTGGATAAGAGTCACGCACGGGATATCGCACGTCGGGGCAGCAAAAGCGGAAGGCGGCGGGACACAGAAGCTGAGCCTGTAAAGGTTGAAGGTTCGATTACCAGGTGGGGAGGATAATTCTGCAGCACCCTTGAGCAGGTAGCTGGGCCTGAATTGCCTCGATAAACACCAAGCTTTATGAAGACACAATGCGTGTGGGAGGGAGGGGGTGGTGGGGGAAGTGTAAAAAAGCTTTTGCAAGTCATCCTGAATAAGGGGCGCCTTCTAAGCGCATTAATAGCGCAGCGTAATGTAGTGTGTGCTGCCTTCACACATTCCTCATCGATCCCCTCTGAGGTGCATCAGTCAGCGGCCGATGGGTGCCGATGGAACGCCGAAGGCGCAGAACCGACCGGGGTCCGCGCGACGGAGCCTGCGCAGACGCAGCGCCCCCTGCAGCGCGGGACGCGTAAGCGCACGCGCCGCATCGACGAGCGATTTCGCCACCGGACTCGTTCAAAACTCTTTACCGCGCCCCCGGGCTGCTAGCGTTAGGACTCACCGGCTATTTTAAGCGTCTCATCTGCCTTGTTAGCCGGGAACGAAGCGCGCAGACACAAAAACCGTGTTCGTTTACCAATACAGCTAGCCGCAGGCCTGACGGGGGAGGCGGCAGGCAGCGCACTCAAGGGAAGGCTATTTCCATACATTCCATCCTTCCTTCCATAGGGTCTTCAGTCCCCCCCTCCTCCTCACTCGGATGGAGTAGCCTGCAGCGGCCGGAGCGTAATAACACTCACATTAAGTACATTAATCACGAGCCGGGCGCTGTGCGGCACAATTAGATACATTATTTAAACAGCCAGCGAAACTGTGCTTTATACAGGGTGCCCGTAAGGCTTTCCCTTAAAGCAAGACCCTGCCGAGCAACGGCGACCAGGGGGAGAGCTAAATGCCTGCCAGGGGGAGAACTAAGAGCCTGCCAGGCAATGTTTCCCCCCCCCACTCACGAGAGCCAGAGGCTCAAATTGTGCGTGCGGGCGTGAGTGCGTGAGCAGAAGGAGGGGTTTTATGAGGTGAGCGGCGCCGCGGTCAGGGTGTGAGAGGTGTGGAGGTGAGCGGAGGGAGAGGTAAAGAGGAAGAGGGAGGAAGAGAGCGAGCGCTCTCCGTACAGTGGTCAGCTGGGCCGAGGCCAGTTGCTACAAGGCAGGTCAGGGCGCCAGCTGTAGCGTTGGTACAGCTCACTGTGACTGCTAATGAGGGTATCGGAGTGGGCACGCACACACCAACGCACGCTCGCAACACAGGCTGCCCAACAACAACAACACGCACACGTGCACTGGCACACACTCGGCCTCTTTGTTTCCTTTCTTTTTCTCTCTCTCTCTCTCTCTCTCTCTCTCTCTCTCTCTCTCTCTCTCTCTCTCTCTCTCTCTCTCTCTCTCTCTCTCTCTCTCTCTCTCTCTCTCTCTCTCTCTCTCTCTCTCTCTCTCTCTCTCTCTCTCTCTCTCTCTCTCTCTCTCTCTCTCTCTCTCTCTCTCTCTCTCTCTCTCTCTCTCTCTCTCTCGCACATGTTCCCTCTCTTACAAAGACGCACGCGCGTGAGCCCTTTCTTTTCCCCTCGATCACACACACGCACACACATGCACGCTTTCTTTCACTGGACTAATAATAATGAATGCGCCATTGTGTAGATGTGTGGAGAATTTCTCAGCTCCGCAAAACGTGGTCTCGTCGCCTGAATGGAACGCCGTCGACTCATTGGTAAAAATCCATCAGGCGAGGTTTTGAGAATGCGCGTCGGAAAGCCGCAGGTGCGCCTCTGTTGCCTTGGGGCCCCGGCTCGTTCCCGCACGGCCCGCTCTGCCAGCGAATCACCAGGGAGCTCACTTCCAAATGTAATGCGGCGTGTTCGGGCTTCACAATGGCGAGGATGAATCACGAGCCTCCTGATGGGAATAAGGTGGTCAGTGAGTCTGGCACACGGTCTAATTACCAAACCTCTTCAAGGATGTCTGCGACTGTCTCCGCCGTGGTGGTGGGGGAAGGGGGGCGAAGGGGGGGTGATGTTTGAAGTTTGTGCCTACATAATGCGTTGGGCCCCAGATTTCCCAAACACACTGTCTGCAGCCTACGCTCGTGAATAATGCATTTAATGCATAGAGAGAGAGAAGGAGAGAGCGCGAGTTTGAGTGTGGCGGCGCCTGAAGTGATGGAGGAGACCTTGGGGCACAGAGCGGCTGTGGAGAGAAGTGGAACACACACACACACACACACACACACACACACACAGACACACACACACACACACACACACACACACTTATTCACTCTTACAAACACACACACACATGCACACTCATGCCCACACACTTGCTCAAAACGCACACGGGCACACTCACACTAGGACACGTGCACACTTACACGCACACACACAAAACACACACTTACACACACACTCACTCATTCACTCTTACAAACACACACACACATGCACACTCATGCCCACACACTTGCTCAAAACGCATACGGCCACACTCACACTTGGACACATGCACACTTACACGCACACACACAAAACACACACTCTTACACACACACACAAACACACACATATCCACACACATATCCACACACATACGCCCCCCCACACACACCGGGTCTCCCTCTCATTATTGTAGGTCGGATTTACTCCTCAGAGTCTCCATCGATCTCGTCCAGGGCGACATAATAATGCCCGGACCCTAAGGACCAGGAAGCATATTTTTAACCCGATCAATGGGTCTAAATTTAAACGTGGCATATGACATGTGACCTGGTTATCACTGGCCGCCAGTGCGCGGGTCACTGAAGAGGGTGAGCTGGTGTCAGGGGGGGCAGTGGGGACAGTGGGACTGAGGGGGAGGCAGCTTGCCATTTACCGTAATGAGACAGAAACTGTCATTACTGCAAAATCCCGCAGGCTGAGAATAGCCATGGTGGTTCAGTGCAGCTCAGACAGGACGGGGCATGTGTGTTGGATACGCGTCTACTGTGGTTTTGTCCATTTGTACAGAAAAGGACGGAAGGACGAGGAATGCATTAGTTGCTTTTTAGATACGTCTATTAAAGGAATGTTCGTTTAAGGAATCATGAGTCAGGATCTATTTTTTGCACGCCATCTAGGCTAGTACACAATGTGTACCGTGTCTGAATTTGGACACGTTTTTAGCAAAGAACGCAGTTTTTGTTTTTGTCTTAATCTACATTAACTTTTTTGTTTGTTGCATAATCTCATTCTCTGTGATTACATGATCAGAAAGCTGCCTTCCTGTACGTTGTAGAAAGCTGTTAATGAATCAATATGCCCATCTAAAAACGAACATGAATTATTCTTGTTGTACAGTGGTGGGCATGCATAGTTTTCATTGTTCAGCTCCTGTCAGTACAGACATCGCTTCATTGGCAGCCGCAATTAATTTGCCCGATTTGAGGTCAGGGGCTTTCAGTCAGACTTGTACCTTGGCCGCTCTCTTCCTTACTCGCCTCCGATCTCTGTCCTCCAGATCCCCCACAATTCCCTCTGCTTTCCGTCTCCTCAACATTCCAGGTTGCATCATTTCCTGCCGTTGGGCAATTGAGTCTGTTTCACGCCTGCTCACAGCATGTATAAATGCTGAAGCCTGACTTGCGCTCCAGCATTTCAAAATGAAACGCAGTCAGCAGTGCCAAATCCAATGGCTATTTAATCAATTGGTGTTCTAATTCCTGTGGGTGCGATTGGAATTTCAATTGATTAGATGAGAAAGAGACCAAGCATCTGGCCATTGATCCTCAATAAGGAGGAATTGGACTTGGTTTGAGACTAGTGGCCACAACTTTGAAACAGCAAGAAGGCATTATCCCTGTGTTGCATGGCTGCTTTGGCATGTGAGTTTACCTGTAAGGCTGATGTGCCTCTGTCTCTACCAGGGTTGCACAGTATGAACAAAACATAAATATATATTGGTTGTTTTGGTACATCTTGCGATTGCGATATGATAAACGTTTGGGTCAGCACTTCATATTTGCTTGTGACATGGTTAAAGGCACACGTTATACTTCTACATTCTACTACGTGGCCTACTTCTAAGACGAATATACCAGTATCTTAATAACTGAAACCAATTAGGCTATTTGCAACAGGAGTTTATTTAACGGAATGAACCATTAAACGCAAACATTCGAGCTGAAAAATACAACTGTCAGTATCTGGAATTAACATAATGTAAAATAAATAAATACAAATTCACAGAGCATTATATGGAATTATACAGTATGCCCACATCTAAGATGTATGTGGCCATCTATAGAAACCTGTTGTAAGTTGCAGCCCTGCATTTTTGTCACACAGCCGAAAATGAGCGTGAAATTTCGATTTTTGATTAATTAGACAGTTTAAACCCTGTACATTGTTGGCATGTAAAGCAATTTATGTCAACTTAGCGAAATCGTTTTATTATTGTGACTTTATACACTATAAAATGTAGCCTTCCTAGCTAGCTAGCTAGTTCTCTAATGTTAGCACATCCCCTGTTAGATAGCTGGCCGATGAGTCTGTCCTGCTGTAAATCTGTCAGCTGTAGCCCAAATCCACTCGTGCGACACGCCCTCCTGTCCCGCTGTCAGCACTGTAACCTCAGACAGATGGCTGCCTTTTCTGGTATCGATGCTATCGACAGTTGTTTAAACTAACTGTCCCAGATCCATATGAGCAATGTTGCTTAGCGGATCCAATTTAAGGGAACTAATAATTGATTATTTCACAACCAACGAAGTTGACGGCGACAGCGATCAAATGTAAATTACGTTGGTGTCCTGCCAGCGTCTGCTGTGCATGCAGAGTTTATACACAGTTGAGCGCATCTCTCCAACAGACACATGACGAGACTATTTTGTTTAATTGATAGCGTGTAAAAGAAGAAGACGCAAATAATTCAAAAGCCAAGCCTAAATCGCAGCCTTCTGCGGTTTAGAAATCGCTCGTGTTCAAATCGCAATTTAACTTTTAATTCGATTAATCGTGAAGCCCTAACACACACGTACACAGACAAGCACGTAGCACCTGCAGGGATTATTAACAGGCATGTTCACACACCCAGGTTGTGGGTCATTTCCTCTCTTGGTCTCCTGTGAGGAGGATTTGCTTGATGGGTGTACAGAGCTGTGTATGTACTGGTTTAAATGAAGCTAACCCATTGAGTAACTTAAAAAGTAAATACATAGTATATTGCCAGAGGTTCACGCAATTGGGTATTTTGTGTGACACAAAGTAAAATGTGTAACACATCCGCATTGGTTTAAATCACATGGGTTTGCATGCGTCTGTTCTTTATTTTGGATGGATGGACATGTTGGTGGATCTCATAACCCACTTTCTGCTTAGAATTTGTTAGGTACAGAATTAATTTGCACGGTTACTGAAACGGGACAGGTGGCACGGTGACGTGTGGTGAAGGATGCCAGCCGGCGGGCTTGGAGGGATGGCCGGCGCTGGCGGCATACCAGCTGCTGATTGGTGCTTGCGACCAGGAAGCTGCATGTTCACATCCTGCTGTTGTACCCTTGAGCCAGGTGCAACACATCTGACTGAAAGTGTAGCCAGCATATGTGAGCTCCTGCACTGTGTAACCCACCCAGGATAAGAGGGGCTGCTGAGCAAATTGAAATCAGCTCGCGGGCCCATATGTGAATGCCCCAGTAAGAAATGGAGTGGTCTAACCGCCACACGCCACACGCCACACACAAAGTGCAGAGACAGTGCTGCTGGTCTCAGAGCTGTAATCGCAATGCACAGCTCTCCACCACTGCAGGAGGTCAGTGTGGAGCTCAAGGTCACGCCCCTGCAGTTTAACCGCGGTCGCTCAAATCACTCGGCTGCGCGTATATTATTCAGAGGTAGAGCCACCGCAGCAGGAACTTTCCCCTGCTCCCCCTTTGCCTGTGTGGCGAGACCCGGTTCCCCTTGCGCCCGCTCGTCTGCCTGCGTTCCCGTACAGTTGTCACGTTTGGGATGCGGCTGGAGTCCCGTCGTCTCTTGTGGGCGTCCCCGACGACGAGCTCCCACTGCGTTCGGGCCAGTGACAGCGTCCCGCCGTTTGCATATGTCGGATACCTCAAGGTCTCCACATTGCAGAAAACGGCCAGTGGCGGGAGCCGCGCTGCCGTTGTGTTACTGGCGAAGGGCTCATGGGTAATGGGAGGGTGATGACCTGTGGATCACAGAGAGATGAGAGGGGGTAGGGGCCGGGGCGGGGGCGGGGGGGGGCGGGGGCGTGCAGGTCTCAGCTCACTCTGGCTACAGTGCATCAGCCCCTTTCAGTCTGTAAAAGCAGAGACAGCAGCTATAAATCCGCTGATTTACTGTCACCATCCCCCCGTAGACACGGAGGCACACAGGCACTCTTTCGCTTTTAATTAGAGACACATCTTTCTGCCTCTCTTTCTCTCTCGCTCACTCACTCTCTCTCTCTTGCACACACTCACTCACTCACTCATTCACTCACAGACTCACTCAGACTATCTCTTTCCCTCTCCCTCTCACACACACTCACTGACTCATTCTCTTATACACACACACACACACACACACACACACACACACACACACACACACACACACACACACACACTCACTCACTCAGACTATCTCTTTCCCTCTCCCTCACACACTCACTCACTCTCTCACTCATTCACTCATTCACTCACTCACTCATTCACTCACTCACTCATTCACACACACACGCACTTGCGGTTGTCTCTGTACATCTCTGCTCTCTCTGTCCCTCTCTCCCCAGGGGGTGGCGTGTGTGAGTGTGTAAGTGTTACAGTATGAGTCTCATTGCTCAGGTCTCAACTGAGTTACAGCGCACTGCTCTCCTCTTGTCAACTGCCAGCAATGTTGTTTTTCACATTCAGCGCTTACATTCCTCAACGACGCCTTCATTTCACATTATAGTTGCGTTAACGGTGTGTTTGCAGCTCGTTGGAACAAATTACCATATGGATCCCAGAAAAAAAGTCCCAACTATTCATTCCTTGGCTCTCTTGTGCCACCTTCACAGATGAAGGTTCTTCTTGATCGAGCTGCAATATCATTTGGCGGTGCAGGGTGATCCAAATGTAATTTAGCAGATTTTGTAAGTCTTAAACATCAATGATAAAAAAATACATGACGAAGACGATCAATTTTGAAAGATTAAATTGAGCCTCAAGCGGCAGGGTTTTGATGTCGGAGTCCAGTAAATGCCAGTGTGGTCAGTGGTGTGTTTTATTTGAATGACCCTTGTTGCTCTGCTCCGTTGTTCAGCCTGAGGTGAAATTCTGTCATCCCAGTGCCTGGTGCTCCCTTGCCTCTGTGCCCCAGTCTGTCCCTGCCTGTCCCCACCCCCACATGTCCCCTCCCCTCTCCTGTCTGTGCCCCTCACCCATGGTCACCATCTCCCTTACATGTCAACACTGTACCAAAGATCTATATATATCTCTATATGCCATTTAGCACACTCTTTTATCCAAAGCGACTTACAGTAGTGAATGCATACATTTTTCAGTATATGTGGTCCCAATGGGAATTGAACCCACAACCTAAGCGTTGTCAGCGCCATGCTCTACCTACTGAGCCACACAGAACCACCACAAAGATGTGATGTGGTATGCACAAAGAGTCTTTCATATAGTATAATGGTGTATACTCAGTGGCCACTTTATTAGGTACACCTTTCTAGTACTGGGTAGGACCTCCCTTTCCCCCCAGAACAGCCTGAATTCTCCGTGGCATGAATTCAACAAGGTGCTGAAAACATTCCTCAGAGATTCTGGTCCATGTTGACATGATAGCATCATGCAGTTGCTGCAGATTTGTCGCCTGCACGTTTATGTTGCGATTCTCCTGTTCCACCACATCCCAAAGGTGCTCTGTTGGACTGAGATCTGGTGACTGTGGAGGCCATTGGAGTACACTGAACTCATTGTCATGTTTGTGAAACCAGCTTGAGATGACGTGTGCTTTGTGACATGGCGCATTATCCTGCTGGAAGTAGCCATTAGAAGATGGGTAGACTGTGGCCATAAAGGGATGCACATGGCCAGCAACAAGACTCAGGTAGGCTGTGGCATGTAAATGATGCTCAATTGGTATTAAGTATTAATTCTGACCCTACCATCTGCATGTCACAGCAGAAATCAGCATTCGTCAGACCAGGTGACATTTTTCCAATCTTCAACTGTCCAGTTTTGGTGAGCTTTTGCCCACTGTAGCTTCACTTTCCTGTTCTTAGCTAACAGGAGTGGAACCCCTTCTGCTGCTGTAGCCCATCCACTTCAAGGTTCGACGTGTTGTGCGTTCAGAGATGCTCTTCCGCATACCACTGTTGTAATGCGTGGTTGTTTGAGTTACTGTCGCCTTCCTGTCAGCTTGAACCAGTCTGGCCATTTTCCTCTGACCTCTCTCATTAGACCTCTCATTTGCCCACAGAACTGCCGCTCACTGGATGTTTTTTGTTTTTCGCACCATTCTCTGTAAACTCTAGACTGTTGTGTGTGAAAATCCCATGAGATCAGCAGTTTCTGAGATACTCACACCACCCCGTCTGGCACCAACAATCATTCCACGGTCAAAGTCACTTAGATTACATTTCTTCCTCATTCAGATTTTTGGTCTGAGTAATAACTGAACCTCTTAACCATGTCTGCATGCTTTTGTGCATTGAGTTGCTGTCATATGATTGGCTGATTAGATAATTGCATTAACGAGGTGTACAGGTGTACCTAATAAAGTGGCCACTGAGTGTGATATGTAAAAGTATAATCTCAGTTTACAGGTTGTGTTGGTGGGGAAGGGGCCTGCTGGTCATTAAATTGGTATTCTAATCAGAGCGTTGCAAGTTTGAACCTTGCTGTTGTGCTTTACCCCTGAGTGAGTGCCATGATTGCTTTAGCAAATCTGGACGTCTGATGCATAAAACTATTTTCACTGCCCCGGTTTATGCAAATCAAGTAGATTAATAAAAATCAAATTGATTTATCTTATTTAATTGATCTTTTTTTGGTTTGAAATTACTGCAGTGCAGTTTGGAAAACACCACAGAGAATGACTGCAAAGTAATTAAAGTGTAATTAGGTACTGCCATATGAAAATGGAAACCATAGCGATGTGCAGATCAAACGAAAACCAAATTATCGCGAAAACTAAATCACAGGGAAAAGATAACAATGATAACATTAAAGGCCTTCTCCGCTAAAAGACAAAAATGCATTTTTAATGAGGACTTTAATGAAATTGGCACAGCCTGTGTTGGTGGAAGGATTTGGGATGTTCACATATACCTAGATTTATGTATGTATTTTTGCTTTTAATTTGTGTTTTGTATTTTAATTGTTCTGTATACATATTTTATTACGTCTCGCACGCCTTTCTATCCCCGGCTTTGTTTTCTCTATTCCCCTGCGTGAAACACCCAGCCCCAGCCAGCCCCTCCCTGCGCTGCGTCATCCTCCATCAGCTCGGCAGGGTGTGGACCAGCTCTCAGCTCTCACTTCCCCCGAAACGCACGCAAGCCAGCAGCTGCTGCTACGTTGCACTGCGCTGTCCACCGGCATCACTGCGCAGCCGTTGCCCCTGCTGACGCAGCTGGCACATGGGGCCTAGTCCACCAGAGGAGTCGCCGTTGCGCTAGGTGCTGGCTTATATACGCCTTCCCAGGCGAGGCCTTTTCCACTTATGCATCCCCCGTGGGGCTCCTGGCCACAGTTAGCACTGGTGCTGGATTGTAGAGGTGAGAATTGCAGTCTGGATTGTAGTCTCGTCTCTGTTCCGACTGCCTTTATTGCCTTTGTTTGTTTATTTGTTTGTTGCGTTTGTGTTCTTACTTGTTTTATTTTGTCGTCTTCGTTCCGCTCGTGCTCGGCACTTTGAGTCGCATTTCATGTGTGAATTGTGCTACGCGAGTAAAGTTTGATCGATTGAAAAGAAGCAGCCCCTGGCCACACGCATTTCCACACATTTCCGAGCAGCCCCTGGCCACACGCACAACCATGATTAGTCAGTCCAATTTGGGGGGGAAATGGAAAGGTGTGGATAAAACAGTCATAAAAAAAACATACAAATAAGAAGCGTAAAAGAAAGAGCTGTCCAAGAATTGTCAGCGGCGTCGAGTCAGCGTGAGAAAATAGAATTTTAATTCTTCCCTACGTCGGAGGTGTGATATTCAAGCTGACTAACTGTGATCTCGCTGTACGCCGGGCAGAGCTGCTTTTGCACAGGAGATGATCTTGAGTAGTCAGTGTGGCCGCGCGGCTCTTCCTGTTTTCCTACGGCACCTTCTGCACCGGGCCCGGGATCACCTGACCTTCCGAGGCGAAGCTTAGCTCTCAACATCCACAGCTGCTGAAACCGGAGGAGAGAGGGATGGATGGCTTGTGCCGGAAACCTCAGCCCCGTTTCTCCCTGCGCGTTGTGGTCGGGGATCCAAAGGAGCCCAGGCGTCCATCCGGGCGCCACAGACAGAGCGGGCGTCCGGTGTACCCAGGGGGGGGGAGGGGAGGGGCAGGGGGTGACCACCTTGACCACCTTGACCTCCCCGACCTCTGAATGCTCTTGCCCCTCTCCCTACAAATAACAGGCAGGAACGAGGCACCGCGCTGCGGGCCGGGGTGCGCGGAGAGACGCTGATTAATTGTGCCGTGTCAGTGCGCGGCTGAGTGATGTTTGCGTCAGGAAATGTGCCAGCTTCTTAAAAAACAATCCTGACTCCATTAAACGTGCGTCGGCTTTACGGGTCCCCCGGGGCGAGCGGGAGCTGTTTGATTTGATGTTGCTGCTCGTGTCTTTCAGGCGTCGACTTTAATGATCAATCCTGGCAGCTCCCTAAACAGGCGGAGGGGGGAAGGAGGGCTGGGACCGGCCTGTTGAGCGTAGCCAGCCTCCACAAAAAAGCTGTTAGGTCCTGGTGCTCTTCTCTCTCTCTCTCTCTCTCTCTCTCTCTCTCTCTCTCTCTGTGCGTGCAAGTCGGCGACTCACTGCCGCCGAGGGCTTTGCGCCGTGGACTGTGGATTCGGTCATTGGATTTGTGTTGTAACAGCGCAGGATTCCTTCGAGGGTGGCCGTAAAAGACCGTGCCACTTGACACGGGCGGGTCTAATCCTGCGCAGTCCCAAGAGTGTTCAAAAGAGGCCCGATAAGCGATCGCGAGGAAGCCAGTCGTCTCACCCGTGACAACAGAGCTAGCCTAGTTAGAGAGCCGGCAAGAGATATTGACTACTGTGAATGCCATTGCAGCAGTCAACATACAATTTTCAAGTCTGGCCAGCTACGTTGCCGTGTGGCAGTGGCCTGAAGGCCAGGAGGTTATATTCTCTGAGACTTCAAATGGTATTGTGCCATTTCCCCTGCCGTGTTGTCGTATGAAGTGTTTACGGGGACAGGAGGGTATCTGTGGTTCAAGACCGCACACAGGCATTCACAGTGTTCTCTAGAGTGACCTTCAGGGCCACTACGCGATGCAGAAGGTGACCCTGATAGCACATGCAGACTGCAATAAAAGGAGCCAGTGATGGTTTTTGTGTTTGCTATGCTGTACATTTTCTTAAAATATCTCAGCCTGGCCTGATGGTCCTTTGTGATTGGGTAGCAGGGTTCTTATCTCTGCCAATGGAAGACACCACATGCCCACGCCCCCTTCTTTCATGTGCAGATCTCTGGAGAAGCGTGCGGACACCCTGGGCGGGAGCTGGCTTTACATCACCCTCGTGGCATGAACATGCCTGTTCACACTCATTCAGTACATGCCTGTTCAGGCCACAGTGAACTGTTAATAGCCCTGTGTGTGTGTGTGTGTGCGTGCGTGCTTGCGTGCGTGTGCTTGCACATACGTGCGTATGTATGTGTGTGTGGTTGTGTCTGTACTGAATCAGTATTTTGCTTTGTTCTCATCACACCCCAATCACACATGATGTGCTCTTCTCGTTTGTTCTTTGGAGAGTCTATGTCAATGTGTGTGAGTGTACTGTGTGTGTGTGTGTGTGTGCATGCAGGCGTGCACAAATGTGTGCGTGTGTGCGTGCGTGCATGCATTCGTCTGTGTGTGTGCACTGAATCAGTATTTTGCCTTGTTCTCATCACACCCGAAGCACACATGCGATGTGCACGCTCACTCTGCTGTTTACATAATGCTGTCACTTAGTCAGAGGAACAGACACGTTCCTGCTGCCGCTGACTCACCCCGCCAGCTTCCGCCAGGCCAGCACATTGTGAAGGGGAAAGGAAGTCTGTGCGGTGGGCAGTTTCAAGCGCTCAGATGCATGCCACATTCAGATGCATGCCACATTGGCAGGCGTGCTGCAGTGAGGCAGAAGGAGGCGGTGCTGTAGTGAGGTCACAGAAGGAGGCGGTGGTCAGTGAGGCTGGGAGGCGGTGGTGCAGTGAGGTCACAGAGGCGGTGGTGCAGTGAGGTCACAGAAGGAGGCGGTGGTGCAGTGAGGTCACAGAAGGAGGCGGTGCTGCAGTGAGGTCACAGAAGGAGGCGGTGGTGCAGTGAGGTCACAGAAGGAGGCGGTGGTGCAGTGAGGTCACAGAAGGAGGCGGTGGTGCAATGAGGTAGTGCAGTGAGGTCACAGAAAGGTCAGGCTGGCTATTACCATTTCAGAAGGGTGCAGTGTACTCACTGTGGAGATCAGTGTGCACCAGGTTCAGTGAACCTCCTGGCGGGACTGTAGCAGCCGGAAGGCCCGGAATGGCAGTGGTGACACTGTGGACTCAGCAGGGTAAAGCTATAGGATCTTGGCCTGTGACTGAAGCCTCAGACAGGCACTGATTTGTGCACTTTGCTACTCTGCAAGGATAGAGCACAATGTAAAACACATAAACGTCTGCAGTCCTTCCTGCCCACAAACCCTTTCCTGGCGGCCTGTAAGCAGCTGCACTTGACGGCCCGGAGTGACATGGCATTAGCGAGCGCGCCCGCCCGCGTGTCACGGTTCCCCCTCCGCGGCGGGATCCAGGCGTGTCACCGCAGAGCCAATTACGCCGTGCGAAGGATCCATTTGCAGAAGAGCACTCCGGCCTCCTCAGCCTGCCTCCTGGAGTGCGTGCGAGTCTGGAATGGAGAATTGAGCCTGCCCCCGGGCCCAAGGTCAAGGGGTCGCACCTCTCGTGTCGTCGTCATCGTCATCGCCACGGCAACGCAGCAGCGGCCTCTCTGCCCGGAGCCCGATGGCGTGGGCGAGAACACGCACCAGTGTGCGTGCGTGCGTACGCGGGGGCGTGAGCCTGAGCCAATCCCGGGCCGCGATCCAAGACTTTGGACTGACTCGGGG
The DNA here is from genome assembly GCA_029706075.1 of Aldrovandia affinis. NCBI lineage: Eukaryota > Metazoa > Chordata > Actinopteri > Notacanthiformes > Halosauridae > Aldrovandia > Aldrovandia affinis. Next base: position 1,816,943 of record JAINUG010000081.1, read on the forward strand.
CTCAGGGCACGGCTGCCCTCGCCGCCATGGCAGAGTGCCCGGCACAACGCACGCCTCACATTCCTCTGAGTGTAGCATGGACAGTCAGCCCTGCTCCACAGTGTAGTATGGACACCAGCCCTGCTCCACAGTGTAGTATGGACAGTCAGCTCTGCTCCACAGTGTAGTATGGACACTCAGCCCTGCTCCACAGTGTAGTATGGACAGTCAGCCCTGCTCCACAGTGTAGTATGGACAGTCAGCCCTGCTCCACAGTGTAGTATGGACAGTCAGCCCTGCTCCACAGTGTAGTATGGGCAGTCAGCCCTGCTCCACAGTGTAGGCACTCAACCCTGCTCCATATCCACAGTGTAGCAAGTCTCTCCCAGCTTTCTTGCGCTTTCTTTAATTTTCTGTACATGTGATTGAGGTAAGAAGAAGCTAAAATGGGCAGAATATTTGCCCGCCCGTCCAGTTGATGGACATTTTGTTGAGTTGGTGTCACTCTGTCTTGTCACATTGATCTGTGGAGCCGTGTAACAGAAGCTGATACACTTTGTGGGGCGAGGGTCTCAAAGTGTCCTTCATCTTTTTCGATTTTTTTGATCATCTCAGCCGCTGTGGAATATAATATTAATTTATATACACAAACACTGACTAGTTTGCGCAAACACACACACACACACACACACACACACACAAACTTAAATCCATACCACCCTCCCCCACCAAAAAAAGCCTAGACTACAGTAAATTATTATTTAGTTCTGAAAGGCAAGGAAACCCACTCTCAGTCATCTCTCGGGTTCCGCCCCATTTCCTTCCATGTCACAAACCAGGAAAGTGATTTTCTCATTACTCGCACGCTTTTAATTCCAGATTTTGCTTTAAACAAGTTGACGGTGAAAATTCCACCTTGGATCCACGCGCGCTGTTATACAAACAACCACACAGAGAGGGGGGAAAAAAACATCCTAAATTATCATTATCGGTCTTTGCACAAGAATGTGCTCTACTGTATATTTATTCTCGGTATTATATTGTATTATAATCTGTCACACAGTATGTGTGCGCCTAATTGGAGGCATTGTTCCGTTTGTGCTTCAGGCTTTCTCAGCAGGGATGCGTCTCGAGACCTCTGAAAGGTGGGGTCGTATGTGTACAGCGAACTCCACGACCTCAGACAGTCCCCAGTGGCCAGGGGGGCCCTGACGTTCAGCAGGACAAACATATTTTTAAACATGACATTTCAAACACGTCAATCCTCACATGCGACAGGCATTCGGGGCGCCCTCTCCTTCACCCCCGCCGACTGATAAACAAGCGGTGTTCTTTATTCTGATTGGGTGCTTTACATGTCCGTCACACGCTAACAAACCTGTTGCTTTAGCGACTGGTGTTTAGCGAAGCTGGTGTTTTCAAAGCACTGTTGCTGACAGCTAGCAACAGGGCGTCTGCAAGTATTTGTAGCGAAACCTACCTCCAGGATTTATTTTGTTACAAGTGTATCTTCAGCTCTTTCGGAGATATGTCAGAATGTTTATAGGCTATTAAAACACAGTTTAGATGTCGTCTCTAATATTGATCTATCAGTTCCCCAAAGTCTGTGTGTAAATACATAATTTTTCAGCTAAATGTATTTTCTCATTTTAAATCATATGATGTTGTGCCTCCCGCTACGGCGGCCAATGTAGCACGAGTGGCTGATGCGCTAGGCCTCCTGACTGCTGCTTGCAGGCACATTTCTTGTTGTGTTTATGTGGATAAATCTGAATTTCAAGCCGTATGTGGTGTCAACATACAGCACTGCCTTTGAAATGCACGGTACTGAATATTTTTGTATCAAGTCACACTCCGGTGCATGTACCATATTTTTCGTTATGCAAGATTTTAAATGAAATTTAGCGTTTAATCCAGGGTCTTACAAATGGGTTCGAGTTCTTACGCTGGCAGTGAGGATTTCTTGGGTTTTGCGCTAATGCTCAAACGCGCAGCACTTATTGATACGTCCTTCGTCAGAAGTGGTAAATCTGTGCGCTCTGCCCGGCCTCCCGGTCCTGGATTATCCGCGGTTCGAGGTTTGCCAGCAAAATGCCTGCGCTTTTGTTCTCTGGCATTTAAGCCCCTCTTGGGGCTCGTCGCTTGTGTTTGTGAAGCTTATGTTGCCACAAGCCCATGAAGTAACATCAGCGTCCACACTGTGTGTGTGTGTGTGTGTGTGTGTGTGTGTGTGTGTGTGTGTGTGTGTGTGTGTGTGTGTGTGTGTGTGTGTGTGTGTGTGTGTGTGTGTGTGTGTGTGTGTGTGTGTGTGTGTGCGAGTGTGTGTGCATGTGTGCGTGCGTGCGTGATTACGTGTGAGAGTGTGCGTGTGTATGTGCGTGCGAGCGCATGCGTGTTTGCATGTACGTATGAGAGTGTGCGTGTGTGTGAGTGTACATGTGTGTGTGTGAGTGTGAGAGTGCTTGTGTGTGTGTGTGTGTGTGTGTGAGTGTGCATGTGTGTGTGTGAGAGTGCTTGTGTGTGTGTGTGCGAGAGAGAGAGAGAGAGTGCGTGTGTGCATGTGCATGCACATTTCCAGTCCGCAGTTTTCACGGCTCATCCAATCCAATTCCACACATTCTTAGCGCAAGTTCCTCCCTCAAACAAAGTAACTAAGCACACAAAGTGTGGGAGGAGTCGAGTGAAGTGGTGGGATTAGAGCCCTGATCCCCGCGGTCAGCAGCAGAGCGAGGTGCTGAGTGAGTGATCTTATGTAATGTGCAGCATCGCTGAGGCCTGATGGGAGGGGGGAAGGGGGAGGGCACGACTCCGTAGTGTCCCGCGCTGGCACGGGCCCGGGAGAGCGGCGCGCTCTGTGTTGCCTGTGTGCGTATCCGTTCACACTCTTACATTATTCAGGCCCGACACAAACAAACAAACAAACAAACAAGCACGGCCCCCCTTTCCCTTTCCCTTGAATTTCTGCCCAATTCTGTGGCAGACTCGTGAGCCGGAGAGAAGTGGTTCTCTGTGGCTCAGTTGGTAGAGCACAGCGTTGGCAACGCTTAGGTTGTGGGTTCAATTCCCACTGGGGCCACATATACTGAAAATGTATGCATTCACTACTGTAAGTCGCTTTGGATAAAAGCGTCTGCTAAATATCCATTTCCGTATATAATTATTATTATTATTATTATATTAAGCATAACTGAAGGAGACGGGCACCTGAGTCCTCTTATCCCCTGCCTCTTTCTAGGATTGCGTGGGCTTCTTTTGTAGAAAGGAAGAAATTGATCCATTGCATTGAAATTGATCCATTGCAACATTGTTCCAAGATATTTTTTGTTATATTTTTTTTGTGTTTGATTGGATGTTAATTTTCAGTCACTCGGTGAAGGAAACAGTTGAGGGAACAAGAATGTTCTAGAAGGAACCCTCATTGGATATGGGGGTAGGTGGAAAGAGTCTCTGTTCCAGTCAGGTCCATTGTGTCCATTGTGTCCATCAGTCCTTCCCTGACGGGACGAGACGGGACAGATCCATCAACCAGATCCATCTCACGAGCAGATCCATCCCACGAGCGGTTTGACCGGGAACGTGTCGGGAGAATCCGGCCAGGTTACGGGACTGCGGCGCAGAAGGGGGCGGGGCAGTCGCTGTTGCATCGAGGGGAAGGGGAGGGGCTATCCGGGCAGCTCAGTGAAAAGGTTTTATAGCTGCGGTCGTAATGCACCTTTGATTGGAATCTGGCAGTGGACGCCGTAATGGAAAAGAAAGAATTCAATTTGGAGGACCGCACTGTAAATGTCAGGAAGGTGCGCGGAATTCAGTGTTGCACACTGTTGGGGACGGGAGATGAAATTGTACAGAGACCTAGCTTAGACGGGATCTCGCGCAATAAAAGTGAAGAGATTGAGTTTCTTTTCAATTATGTTTAGCTGCGTGTCCAATACGGTGCAAGGCTGTAGCAGCAAATCAATTGATCCCTTGCGGTGAGGGCACTCACTAAATGACATCTAAGAATGTTAAATTAGAGTCTGAAAAACTTGTGAAAAAATTCTGGAGGCTCTGACGTAATGACGAATGATTTCTACAATGCAACAAATATTCTGGCCTTGTTGAAGAGGAGCTGTTGTCTGTGTGTTGGGGTGTCATAATGAGGGAATTGCATCCTCTATAGCTCAATCTTTACCTGATCTTGGGCTGAACATCCAGATAGATAGACAGAGAGAGAGAGAGAGAGAGAGAGGGAGAGAGAGGAGAGGGAGGGAGGGAGGGAGGGGGGAGAAAAGGGGGAGGAGAGGGGGAAGGGTGCACGCAGCTCTTTGCCCTGACTATGTATGTATGCAGTGATTTGTGCAGCCCGTATGCCTTCAGATACCCTGAGTGGGATGCATGGGCTCCCCCTGCAGGCCCCTGTGTGTAATGGCACCCCGTGTCACCTCTCAAAGTGTTTATCCTGGACGCCGCCCTCCCCCCCTCACCACAGGCTTTAGCTGCATTGATCCAGTTAAATCGCCATGGACAATAAAAGATCAATTAAAATATAACTGTCTCCCCTCAATACCAGTTAATGGCATGAGGTCCTGACAGCCATAAACCCTTATAATCACTGCTTGCTGTTGGTCAGTTGCTTCATGTTGGCTCAGAGTCAAAGGGTTGCAGGCTTGCTTTTAAAATTCTACCAATACTATATATTTACACACACACACACACACACACACACACACACACACATATATATATCCAAGGGATAGACAAAATAATGGAAACAAATGGAAAAAGGACTTGTATTTTGAAGGAACAAACCGCAATGAAAAAGGTCTACATGTGCATATCATTTTAATGTCAATACTAATTACAAATGTGTTTCCACAATATGTTACCAGACTAGAACTGAATCTACACTTTTGTGACCCAGTCTAAAATAAAATTGTACGTCGTGAGCTTCACGTAGCTGATATTTATGGTAGGGCTGCCATTCAGAAACCTCTTGCTTGTAACCAAGGTTAATGTGCAACAACGTGGTGTAATAAGCACAAAAGAGAGTAACATGAACAAGTGATATGATCTGATGAGTCTTACTCTTTTTCCTACATCTGGTAGGGTTTATGTCTGGAGAAACCAAAGAAAGCCTTAAACCCACATTGCTCGCTCCCGACTGTTAAACACAGTGATGCATCGGTTATAGTATGGCCAGCCATCTCGTGGGAGTCATTGGGTACGATTATTACTCTCCTTGGTAGAATTACGGCCAAGGAATACAAAGCATTTTAGGCGACCAGGTGCACCCTGTAGTGCAAACATTGTTTCCTCAAGATGCTCCCATATTCCTTGATAACGCGTCCCTATACACACTGCTAAATGGATTCAAGAGTGATTTCATGAACACCATGGGAAAGTCAAACATCTTCCATGGCCTCCCCAGTCACCAGATCTATACATTGAACCTTCATGGGACGTTCTGGAACGTAGTGTGGAGCAGATTTCCACCGCCTTCATCTCTCAAAGATGGCCACTCTAAGAGAGCTTCAGAGTTCCTCTGCAGCGATGGGAGAACCTGGCAGAAGGACAAACATCTCTGCACCACTCCATCAATCAGTTCAAAGAGTTACATTTTGGTCTCATCAGACCGGAGAATCTTTTTCCTCATGCTCTTATGAGTCCTTTAAGTGCCGTTTGGCGGACTTTCATATGCCTTACTTGGGAGTGGCTTCCGTCTAGCCACTACCATGAAGGCCTGATTGATGGAGTGCTGCAGAGATGGTTGTCCTTCTGCCAGTTTCTCCCATCGCTGCAGAGGAACTCTGAAGCTCTCTTACAGTGGCCATTGGGGTCTTGGTCACCTCCCTGACCATGGCCCTTCTTGCCCGTTTACTGAGTTTGGCCGGATGGCCAGCTCTAAGAAGAGTCGTGGTGGTTCCAAACTTCCATTTCACAATGATGGAGCCCACTGTGCTCCTGGAAACATTGAATGCTTTATCAATGTTTTTATACCCATCCCCAGATCTGTGCCTTGACACAATTCTATCTCTGAGGTTTATGGAGAGTTCCTTGGACTTCATGGCTTGGTTTTTGCTTTGACATGCACTGTGAACTGTGGGACCTTATATAGACCGGTGCGTGCCTTTCTAAAGCATGTCCAATCAATACAATTTGCCACAGGTGGACTACAATCCAAAGTTATAGAGACATCTCAAGGATTATGAAAGGGGAAAGGAGTTCAATTTTTATGTGTCATAGCAAAGGGCTTGAATACTTATGTAAATGACATATTTCCGTTTTTTATTTTGAATACATTTGCAACATTTTCTAAAAAACTGTTTTTGCTTTGTCATTATGTGTAGATTTATGGCAACATTTTTTTATTTAATCCATTTTAAATTAAGTTTATAACACAGAGTGTGGAAAAAGTGAAGGGGCCTGAATATTTTCTGAAGCCACTATATATATATATATATATATACACAGTATATATACAATATGCCTGACAATGTGTGCCACGCCCCCCCACCAGGAGACGTCCAGCTGGAGAGGAAAGACTAAAATAGCGCGAGAGAGAGAGAGAGATCCGTGTTCCCTCCCGGGAGCGCTAATGGGACACGGCGCTCCTCGCCCCGCCCGGGCCGCGTGGACCTGATCCAGCGGCCCCTCGTCGCCGAGCCTTCACCTGCCGCCACTTCCGCTCCGCTCTCCGACTGAGCGCAACGAGTCCGTCATCTCGCCGAGAGGGCCGGGGACAGAGAAAGTGCTGAGGAGAGGCAGAAAGAGGGAGAGAGACCTAGAGAGAGAGAGAGAGAGTTTGAGAGAATGTGAGAGGGCCGGATTGTCCTGTCCGTGTCGGCGTGAGGCGACAGAGGCACGGTTTCCGTCGCCTCAGCACTTCCTGCTTTCTCTCCGTGCCGTCCCCGCAGCTTCAATAACGTCTTTATTGCGTTTAACGCCGGCCCTCTGTGCCAACGCGCCGCTCGTTTTATCCTTTTTCCGTTTGCCGGGGCGGTGCAAAGGATACGGCTGCCCTTTCCCGCCCGCGCGCTCTGGCGAGAGGGGGATCGATGAGCCGGGAATTGGGAATTGATTTTCTTACCGGAACGGGAGCGCAGACGAGTGGACTTGACCTCCACCACCACCGCTCGCCCTCCCCCCCTCTCCCTGTTGCTCATAGGCACTCAGCGGAATGTGTTTTATGATTTAGTTTAGTAAAAGACCATTTCCCTTTAAGTGCCTCTCCATTTGGGCCCCACATTGACTCCATTTCGGTCGGTCAGACCGGTTATGCGTTTGTCTCCCGTTCCAACCCCCCACCCCCTCCTTCGCTCAGAAGGCCAAAATGAGTTAATGGCGGTTTTAAAAGAACGAGGCCGCCTCTGTTCAGCAGTGGCGATAATGCAAGCGGAGCCGGGATCATGTCTGCATCTCTAATTAAAGTGTTGCCCGTTGCGGCTTTGCTGTAACCTCATATCTGCGAAAAGAGTCCAAATACCAGCCCTCCCAAATTGAGCCCATCGATATAAAAGCGGGATTAATGACGGTAACCTACTTCCAATATGTGGCGCGTCGGCTTTGGTCTGGGTGCAGGAGGGGGAAGAGGAGGCCCGCGGTGTCCGTTTCGGCCCGCTAATCGGGGCAGGCTTGGCTCGGGAACACCGTGCACCCATCCCATCACAGATGTGCAGGATTAGCCGAGTTGTGGAATGGCGGTCAGCCCTTGCCGCGTGAGCGAGCGTGACCTCGGGGAGGTCATCCATGGGGCAGGGGGCACGTGATTCGCTCACATCTGCTCTCCGCCCCTTTCCCCGCCCCCCTTAACCGCCCACAACCCACCCTCACTGCCCCCGGCCACCCGACTCACCGTTAACCTGTTCTCTTGTGCCTCAAACACACACGGCATCTCTGGTCAAGGCCATAGTCCTGACATGCTTTGAATAAACTTTAATTGAATTGAATTGAAATTTAATTTCTACGGCAGACCAAAATAGCACCTCTCCGCGCTTAATCGGCAAATACAGATTAGCGGCTGTTGTCTGAGACATTCAGCCGTGAAAAACGTTGTTACCTCGTCTTTGGCAACCCGCACAAAGCGTGCCGCTGTCTCGTAGCAGCAGTGTGACCCCCGAGAGTTGGTTTTGTGAGCGGGATAGGTGTTGAGGATAGGCCAGGAGGCGCTCCGTGTGAGCGTGGCTTTAATACACACTAGCGCTGAAGATAAACGTCCACTTCTCTCCTCCGAGAGAGGCCACCCATTTGTCGCTCTGAGGGGCTCCAGGCTGAAGTCTTCATTTGATTTAACGGCGGTCATTTCTGGGGAGTGTTTGGGAAGATTTGTTTTTATTTCGGAGTTTTAATTATGCAAATGGAAAAGCTGTGAAATTGAGACATAAATTCTTTGTTGCGTGAGGCACAGATGCCAGGTTACCGTAGGAGATATGAGACGGAGCACAGTCACAGGGAGGAGGTAGAGTGGGCTGTAGTTATTGCACATTGATGAAAGTTTTATCATGTTTTGTTGGAATTTGCAGCATCAATAATGTGAGTTGAACCCTGTGTGCAAATGGGTGGAACCCCTATGTTTGGGGGAAACTAAACATTTAAAATGTTTTTATTCGTTGTGCTTTATAATGTGTTTTTATTTTGCTCCTGATATGTTTATTAAAAAAGGGGAGTAATGTGTTGATTTTTGACAGTTGTTTAAATTGTGTTGGCTTATGGAAATTATGTGCCAAAATATTTGGTTCCCCTGTTATTGCTTTGTTTAACAAGCAAATAATCTGTAAACTGTCTCTGTCTCTCCCTCCCTCTCTCCCTCCCTCCCTCCCTCTCTCCCTCCCTCTCTTCCCTCCCCCTCCTCTCCCTCCCCCTCTCTCCCTCCCTCTCTCTCTCTCCTCTCTCTCTCTCTCTCTCTCAGGCGCGCTATAAGCAGAGTCTGGACCCCACGGTGGACGAGGTGAAGAAGCTGTGCACCTCTCTGCGGCGCAACGCTAAAGAGGAGCGTGTTCTGTTCCACTACAACGGCCACGGCGTGCCCCGGCCCACCGTCAACGGGGAGATCTGGGTCTTCAACAAGGTGCCCAAAAGCCCCACGCCGGAGCACTGCCATGGCAGTGTGTGTGCGTGTGCGGTGTGTGTGTGTGTGCGTGTGCGTGCGTGCGTTTCTTGCGTACCTGGGTGTGTGTGTCTTGTGCATACCTGGGGGTGTGTGTGTGTGCCTTGTGTGCGTGGGCGCGTGGGCGCGTGCGTACCTGGGTGTGTGTGTGTGTCTTCTGCATACCTGGGGGTGTGTGTGTGTGTTTGTGTGTGTACCTGGGTGCGTGTGTGCGCTGGTACACAACCTGAGCACACACTGTAGCAGCATTACATTTCCCGATTCAATTAAATACAAACAGACAGGCCTCTGGGCTTTGATGAGGGAATCCGTTGTTAAAATCCAGTGCCCAAAAACCCCTCTCGCTTTGGCTCTTGAAAATATGGGCGGTGAAGCAGTCTGCACTGAAGCAGTCTCCATACAAAGGAAAACACAGTTTGTACGTATTTCCACACTGAGCTTGTCAGAGCTGCCCTGCAGTGGCCTGTTTGCGCTGCGCTACTTTACTGTGCCTCAGATCTACAGAGAGTCTCACTCCTGTGTCACAGCGCGCTCCGTTACAGCGTCAGGCCCACTTTGCACAAAGTTTTGTAAAGTACCTCGTGGGGACCTGGGGAAATGCAGTCCACCCTAAACAGCAGGCTGCCACAGATCTCTCCGGGTCCAGCGCCCACACCGCACGATCCCATGCTTAATCCATCACACAGACATTCACCTAAATCAGCCTGTTCCCATGCGCTTATCCCTCGCAATCAGCACGGATACCCCCTCCCCCCCTCCCTCGCTGCTCTATCCTGCTTTATATGCGGTTCTGTGTGGCTGAGTAGGCAGAGCATGGCGCTGACAACACTTAGGTTGCGGGTTCGATTCCCATCGGGGCCACATATACTGAAAAATGCATGCATTCATTGCTCTAAGTCGCTTTGGATAAAAGCATCAGCTAAATGGGGTACATATATTATATCCCCCCCGCTCTCTCGTCCCGTCCCCGTCCTGTCCCCACCCTCCCTGTTGGCTTACAAGATTTAATCCACTCGGGCCATAAAAGAGGACCCTAATAAACGAGGTGAATGATCTGTGACTCTTTAGCGCGGGTTTGATGTTCGTATCTCTGCCCCTGGGCGGGGGGGGGGTTAGGTTCCTCCACCACCACCACAGGGGAGGTGGGTCCAAGGACTCTGGCGGGTCTGCCCGGTATATCCGCTGCACAAACCCCAGGGACCCCTCTCCGCTCCCCGCTTTTTAATTCCCGCACAAATTGCCTCACTTTGTAAAAGCCCTGCAGATGCCCAGGTCCCGCGCCCACGCCTCTGTCACGGCCGTGCTGCCGCGGTCTGTGCGAACGAGGAACCTTTGTGCCCGTTATCCGCGCCCCGCCCGGCGCTCTGCTGCGTGGTTCCAGCCCCCTGCTGTCCTCACGGGACGCGCTGTTTATGAGCGGGAACACGGTGTCCCGCGGTGTGCTGCTTCCACACGCCCGCCCGCCGCATGCTGCAGGGCCGGAGCGCTGTGATTTAA